>OX377202.1:80083672-80214235 GCA_947396885.1 Heligmosomoides polygyrus polygyrus
GAATCAAGGAAGCTCTGGCCAGATCGCCTATATCTAAAGACTTTTTGTGATGGGATTTGGCTGTAAAAATTGTACTAGGCCCATCTTTTATTTGCATGGGGGTCATTGTGTTTTATCTCGATGCCAACTTTCTTAGAAAATCATAGAGTATTAAGTGTAGGAGCTCATTAGGTAAAAGGGCGAAACCATTTCGTTGCTGACATTTCATCGGTAACAATTAAAATCTGCTCATAAATACTAAATAAGGAAATGATGTGGGCGTTATTTAATAGCCACACGAGACTTTGTGCAATTAGATCTTGGTTCTGATATTATCAAGGTGTCCAGCCCAAATTATGGAAAGACTTACGACAATCATTTCATTTCAGCATTACTTTTATCCTTAAAAATGGGAGGAAAGCACTTGTTCTCAATGAGCAAAAAATACGAACAACTTGTGGGATACTTGGTCCTATTTCTCGGCACTACTATCTGTCATTCAATGATGAGTGCGGAACGTAGTTCGAGGAGGTCGGGTGCACCCGATACTAGGTTCTTGGTTCGAAAGGTTGGCATGAATTAGGCGAGACAAATCATATTTTCAATCCTCTCTCCAACACTATCATGAAATGGCGACGATAATTTCAGTAACTAACTTATTCCGCGCTTTGCAATATTTTTGCATTTTTTATGACCACTGTCTCCTTTACCATTTGCTTCCAACACATCTCCTCCACATTTATTCCAATCGAAATTGTCAAAAGGGTAAGATTCGTGAATTTCCCAAAACCCCCCCCCCCTCCCTGGAAGAAGTTCGGGTGAAATCAGAGATTATGATCTCAACAGCCCTAGTTACCCGTACCTGCTGTGACAGTAATCGGCCGAGATTTTCAAAAACTGATGTCAGATTCGTGATCAGCACCCTAAATTACCCAATTGGGCGAGGTTTGGGCGAAAATATTTTCGACCTCTCCTCGACCTCTGAGTTAGCTGTGCTTCACCTCGCTTTATGTGTTATACAATGTTTTGTGCTTTTCAGCGAATGTTAAACAGTGACCTCTCAGCAGGTACGAATGAGTGCAGCAGGTACGGGTGATTCAGGCTGTCGAGGTCATAATCACCGATTTTGCCCAAACTGCTTCTAGGAGTTATTTTGGGTGCTAATCTAGAATCTGATACCCGTTTTTCGTATTACCTTGAAGCACGGGAAGTTACAGTAGACGGCAAGACTGAGGTCATGATCACCGTTTTCGTCCAAAGTTTGTCTATAAGGGTTATCTGGGGTGTCGATTCCGAATCTGGCCCCTATTTGACAACTTAGAGTGAAACAAATGTGTAGGAAATGTGCAGGAAGCAAACTGGTGGAAGAGGCAGCAGTCATTAAAGAAATGTAAAAATGGTGCATATCCCGGAAGTCGAACATCTTACCTAGCCCCTGTGGAGCTGCGTCGCCTTATTGTCCTTTGGCCACGTATGCACGTGGGCACACGCTGACGGTTCAATCGTGTACCCCCAACTTCAAGGGCCCATCACTCTTTGAGTTCAAGGACTCAGCAAAAACGAAACATGTTTTTCTACTATATGAAGGGTGGAGATTCTCGCAGCACTACACACTTCCCCGTTTAGACCTAAGACCCTAAGAGACCCTTCCCTGGTAAATATGCTAGCTCATAAAGAACTTGCTGTATAAAGAACTTAACAAGATTTCTTGAAACATCGGCTGGGCACCGTAAACGATTGTATGGCCGAATACGCATTAAAATTGCTTCTACAAAACCCCTAAAAGTAGAATACGTGGCGTGCCTTGCAAACGAATTGACTTGCACCGTTTTTTATCCTTTATTATCTTTTCACCTTATTCACGAAAAGCGTTTTGCAAAGACTTATCCGCAGCGTAAAAATGTTCAGTTTATAAGAAACTTTCACTAAATTTACAAGACCACACTCTAGGATCATCTTATGACTAGACTTGCCAGCCTTCCATGTTACATGGTGTGATCTACTAAGTGTCACCTACGCCATTACATACTCTGGTGAGACTTACCTCATTTAGTGTCAGGCTTTATCCTTTTTAAAGCTACATGCTAACCTAAACCCCACCAGATTTCTGAGGGTGAAAAGTTAAGAAGAGTGTAGTTCACTTATTATTGAAACAAGGCTCCGTCACGCCTGTCGGCGTGCCTCGCACTTACGCGCTTCGCACGATGTTGCAGTATCACTAAGCTAAGGACAATCACATCGAGCTAGCTGCTCTACTTGTACAGCTTTCTTCCCTTCCCTAGGACTATAAAAGGCTCGCAGTACGTACAGTATATAGGATGATACGGCGATCTATTGGTTCCTCAGTACTGGTCCTCCATTAGTGAAACGGTCCCCCTTTACTGGTACTGGTCCCCCTCAATGATCCACCCTAAGCGGACAACGTCTTCGGCACACCTTCTGGATCTCCAGGCACATTGGACGACGTCTTCGTCATGTCTACCTGAATCCCTAAACACGTTGAGGGACGTCTTTGGCACGTCTTCTGAGTCCCAGGCACTTCATGCGTCGTATTCTGCACGTCTTCCGAATCCCCTGGCACGTAGAAGACGTCTGGGTATTTTCCGCTATTTTCGCGCCACGTAGTTTGATCAGTATCGATTGACGGTGATCGATACTTCAAAAACGAACTTCAGATTCGTGTTGTGCAACCTCGACTACCTCCAGGGCTAAAGTTGACCGCCTAGACGACATCCACAAAAAATCGATAGTTTGATCAATATCGATTGGTGGCGATCGTCTGGGTGTTTTTCGCTATTTTCGTGTCGTAGTTTTCCCCCCTATTCCCCCCCCCCCCCGATTTCCCCCCATTTTCCTTCCCGATTTTCCCCCACTAATTTCTGCCGCGCCGCCGATCGATAAGATGACCCATCGCTTAACGCGTTATTATAGTGTATGATATTACGTTTGGTGATTATATAAAGTGAAAAATAAAAAAAGGTGTATGCCCCATAAGTACCGCTTTCTACTTCAGTTTTTTAAAAGTTTTGTTCCAATTTTTTTTCAATTATGTATGACTAGTCTTAGGTGTTTCAGCCCACTCGATGACAATCGCACGGCTAAGCCGATTTGTCCATATGCTTGAGTGCAATTTTGATTTGATCCCGTTTCCATTTGTTGACATTCGTCTCCTCCTAATCTTTTTAATGTTATTCATGGCTAAAGGGCTGTCCAGCTGGAATTCACAATTTCTAGCGCTTTCTCTCCTGCTTCACCGTCGCGCTTCATATGTACTATAGACATAAGTACATATATGTAGCATACAAGTTTGCATAAAGATAGGCATGCACGTACGTAGAACTTGTCCCTTCAAGCTACATAGCGAACCATTATGGCTTGTTTTGACATTTTTCCGTTCCACTCTTTTGTTTCGAGCGACCATTTTTACCCAAGATTGCTCACAAACGTTGGACCAGAACTGATGTGCTGAAATGAAACTGAAAAATGGGCATCTATTTTGAACAGTATGAAAGATTGTCGTAGAGCTGTCATGCCAAGATTGATATCGAATCTCTATTCGGCCTACGGCGTAACCGCCTTGTTCAGAGCCTGAAAAAGACAGGAGGGAAATTACCCGTCCAAGAGTCATTTCAAGTTTCAGCTATCTCTGAAGCTAAACGGAGAAAGAGACGAACCATGAGGAAGACAGCCCAGCCTTCGGATGGAGACAAATGTGTATCTACTTTATTTTTCCATTAATTAGATACCTTTTTAAACTAAAACATCCTTAGAATATAGGCTATTGGAGAGAATAATAAAATACGCCTCAATCGATTTATGTTCGTTACATTTTGAATCAGTCACTGCTTCAAACTAATGGAGGCATCTTCGATCCCGAATTAAAGCCGTTAACATTCTTGATCGCAACTCAATAAGATCACATCGACAATGAGGCAACGAAATTAAGAACCTACGCCTAAAAGTATCCACTTCTTCAACAGAGCTATACGCTTTCTCATGTCTCGAAGCGAAGATGCCTATTAGTATACACGATCCGTAGTCCGCCTTCCTTTATGCATTCCAGGTAGTTAGAGTCTTTAGAAGGGGTCTTTAGAAACTCTAAATAATTTCTGCATTGAAAGAGATATACCATACAGAACACTTTTTAATGAAATTGAGCGTGTTAAGACCTATATGATGGAGAACAACTGCGAAAACCTAAACACCTTTGGTAGATAATCAGTGGGGTTGTTTTAGTGTTGAGTGGAACAAAGGTTTATTCTCACGTTGTTATAGTAGTACCCATGATACTGGTGAACGCATCGTGTATACACACAATTTCAGTGGGCGTGGCCACGATATGGTGACATTCCGACCGCAGCCGTATCACAGTTGTAAACTTAAAAGAAGGTGCCGCATTCGAACGCCACGGGAGATGACGTTCATGAGTGCCTACTTAGGCCTCTGTTATACTCCCGCGGGAGCATCCGCGGAACGTCCGCGGACCAATGGTCCACGGCGGAGGCGGGCGTGGCGAGGCGCGGCGATTGGCCAGGTGAGGAGTCTCGGCGCGATTTCCGCCCTTCCGCGGATGCTCCCGCGGGAGTATAACAGAGGCCTTACGATATCGCTAGGTTATGTCTGTAGATGTTAGTCAATGATGCTTATCTTATATTGCTCACCAAAGCATCTTAATTCTTATCATTCAAAGCGAGATGCCCTGTATTATAGTATTAATCTACGTACTAGTTATAGATGCATCCAATTATTAATTTTGTATTCACAACAATATCTTCCTTCCTTACAACCTTACAGAACAACTTAGAAAATAGCTCAGAGGACAGATTTATCGACGACTATACTTGAGGCATTTGTGGGTATAAGGGAAAACATCCCCACGGGGTACAATTCAACATACGCCTTACCCACCTATTCGCTGGTACACTGAAGAGGATACACGTTTTCCTCGTCGGTATTTCCGCATACCAACGAGGATATCTCATTCGTCACAAGACTGATGAATCCAGCGGCAGCTTTATACGTTCTAGAATATGCCTAAATGTTATATGGTGAGAGCTCAAGATAGCACTTACACGCCATTAGTAGCGGTTACGTGTTAGCGGTAGACACCTCCTCATATCATCGAACTGCAACGAAGGAGCGGCGCGGAGTTCTGGCGAATGCTGTGCACGGACGCTGATCAGCAGCACTCCAAATTGCCGCCGGTGGTGGCTGCTGCGGGAGACCCAGGTGGCTGTGGTTCGAACGCGTGGCCTCTCATGGGCATAAAGTGACGCGAATTCCTCCCATATCTTTTTCCTCGCCTACTTTTTGAGCTCATCCGCGTTTGCACATCGTTGTGAAATACTCTGCAGGCTAATTTTGAAGCACAACGCCGCTCCAATCCATTTTTTTTTCGTAAGACTTTCAACTGCTGAAGCTTAGAAAATTCTGTGCTCATATGAAAAATGTTTATCTATGTATGTTTACGTTCATGTATGTATGGTTGTAAATAAAGTTCTGTGAGGTTTCGAGGCTCATGTTCAGAACATCATAACTCGGCTCAGAAAGGACCCTTTCACTCAAACTAAAAACCACACAGTCCGCTGTCGGTATGAAGCATATTAAGTCTCATCTTCGTACAAACTGGATCATTTATGGCGATTGAAACGACCAGTGGCGAACGAATTTGACATCGTGCTGTTTCAAAAGCATTATTTCTCCAAAGGAAGAATTTGTATCTTCGATAAGAAAACGTTCGGTTATGGAAAGGTTTGATAAATATATAGCATGACGATCCATTAAGGGTGTGCAGCCGGGTCGTCATGCAAGAAGAATTGAATCACTGCCATTCATAGGTTCCAAACGTAACACCTTCAGTTAAACAAAACTCTTTCTATATTCCTTGGGGGATTGACAGGTAGTGGCTTGAGTTTAGATTTAGAAATGAATCAATAAATCAGTTGGGCTGCAAATCTCCAAACCACTCGGATGACTCCCAGATGTGCAAAACAGGATTCAAAAAATCCATAGAGGCTCACAGATAGGAAGACACTAATGAGATCGGTTGCTCCCAACCTATAGTGTCATTTCCCAGTATAAAACTGCAAACTAATGAAGAAGTGCTTCCGCACGACTTGTTTTCGGAGATGGTTCGACCCGTTTGCGAGTGTTGACTGCCGCGTGCTGGAGAGGTCATGTAGAACTCAACTGATGCGCATTTTATACAGCTTTATATTTGTGAAGCGGCTAGCAGTAACGATATGATTAAAGTCTACGTCTTTAGCCATCTAACTGAATGACGTTGTTCGTCGTTCACATCTGCTTTCTTTCTACAGTTACGCTCAACTACTGCAGTGCGGCTCTGTCAGACCTTTATTTGTTTTCTAACCACCCTGCTCCTCCAATAACTGCTTAAATCTGATAGGAAGGAATGTTTTCATTCTCATCGTTCCTTCTCATTTTAGATGCTACATTTGCATTTGCCTCCTTCAATTTTGTTACAACCATTGAAGTTTAGATGCGCGAAGAGACGTAGTACGCATGCTTGAAAAAAAGGTGTTGTACTATTCTAAAGATGCTAGCGATTCTCCAGGACACATATAGCTGGAATAAGGAGTTCCTCCCTTCTAATGATTACAAAAGATTGAGTGGTTGAAAAGGGATTAAACATTAGCACGCTTTTGTATCATGAGCGCGCAAAAACTGACAGAACTTTGTCTACAACTTAATATTGTATACCAGACGTTAGGCGGCCTACCGGCCGCCTTTCGTCTGGTTGGGGCTTCGCCCCAAACCCGGAGAATGGAACACCTTAAACGTCTTCTTCTCCTCTTTAGACCTCTCATTCATTACAGTAAAAAAACTGGTTTTGATAAATAGATTGGTATAGCGGAATAGGGCAAAACAGGTGCATCATCTTCACTGGACCCCCTTAACTGGTTCCTTATCACTAGTTCCCCTTTATTGTCAGCCCTTTTCCGGTTCACCCTTCACTGGTTCCCCTTCCCCTTCGTCGGTCCCTACCACTGCTCCCACCTTCACCGGACCTCCCTTTACTGGTCCCCTCTTCGCTGGTCATTTTATCTTCACCGATCCCTGTCACTGATCCCACCCTCACTGGTCCCCCTTTTATTCGTCAACCCTTTTCCGGTCCCTCCTTCACTGGACCCCTTCCCCTCATTCACCGATCCCAATTACTGGTACCTTCCTCACCGGTCCCCCTTCACTTGCTCCCCTCTTCACAGGTCAACCTTCTACCGGTCCCCATTTCACTGGACCCCTCCATCCTCCTTCACCGGTTCCTCTTCATTGGACCCCTCCCCCTTCACCTGGTCTCCTTTTCACTGGTTAACATTCTACCGGTCCCCCTTCACTGGGCCCCTCTCCTCCTTCACCGGTCCCCATTACTGGTCCATTCCTCATCGGTCCCCCTTCACTGGACCCCTCTTCCCTCCTTCACCGGTTCCCCCTTCACAGGATTCCCCCTGGTCCCCATTGCTGGTACTACCTTCACTGGTCCCACCTTTATTGGTCAACCCTTCACCGGTCCCCATTACTGGTCCCACCTTCACTGGTAACACGCCATCTGAATCCGGAACCCTCGCGCGACATCGGTGACACCTCTCCTCAAACCGAACGTCCTTGGTGGGACATCGGTGACACGTCTTCTGAACCCAGACACCTGTTGACCCACCTCGCTGACACCTCTTCTAAACCCGGACACATGTTGAAGGAGGTGGGGGACATCTCTTCCCAACCCACACCTCTTTTGCGCGACGTCGGTGACAGGTCGTCTGAACATGGACGCCTGTCGACAAATTCAACAGTTGACAACTGGTGACAACTACCTTCAGCACTTCTGTGCGAACAAACAAACACACACGCAGACACATACACACGCACTCACTCACACACAGACAAACGACCGTTCTCGCTTATATATAGTAGGATAGGATTATGCATGTTGTATGAGCGCGTAGAGCGAAGTCGGAGGAGATGCCGGCTGTCGGTGCATCCTATACAAGGTTTCTGTTTCAGATTTTTCGCCCAAGCCAACCAAGCCGTCTACCATTCCTAGGTTGGTGAATTGGTGCCAGAGTTGTCTGGGAAGATAAAGCGCTGACTTGTTCATCGGCTCGCTACCGTAAGTCCTTGTATGGCTAAATATGCATTCAAATCGCCTCATGGCGGCCCGTTGAAGAAGAATGCGTGGCGTATCTCAAGACCGGATTGAGTAACGCATGTATGTATGTTATGTATGTTTTATGAATGTATTAAATTATGCTATTGGGCAAGAACATACTTTTTAGAAACTGACGAACAGTGCACTTGAAGTTCTTCCGATAGCTTCAAGCAGATTTTGGCACATCCAACTTCCCCAGTGACTTGAGACGATTGTCAGCAAGCTCAGAAATCTAATCTCGACCTGAATAACCTTAAAGCCTTGTGTTTCTAGATCGAAATTTTTGGAGCTAGACTTTAGTATTACGATCCGAAAAGATAACTCGTCCCTACACCTCTTCAGCCTTTTCGTAAGCCTGCACAACTTTCCGTCAAAATTGGAGCGCACTATGATGGAAAGTGAAACGAATCTGCTTCCTAGAGAGCATCTTGGACGTTCCGTGAGAAATTCTCAGAAATGAAAATTAAAACAAGCAAAAGTCAAAAACGAACCGCCATTAGATACGCTTCAACATGATGTACCACGACATAGATGTTGGGTGATGCACAAAAACAGCAGGTTGAAAATTTATGTGCCAAAAAAAGCTTAATTTTCTCCGCACACTCGCACCCTAATATTTAGTTTATTCTTGGCTTCACACACGCAAACACTAACGGAAATACAAATATTCGCCTGAATAATCACTTTGCGGGAAGATCGGTATTTTTCTCTTTGTCTTGATCCAAGCCATTGCATAGAATTTTTCCGAATACGGTTGTAAAATCACTTCCACCTGAATAACTTGTTTCCAGCGACTTGAACGCTTTCAGCGTGAAGTCAAGGAACGAGTTGGGTAAGGACGACTGTTGTCGCGAAGCGTGTTGTAGATAAAAGCGCCAATGATATAAACAATGAATTTCTCAAAGAGGCAGTAGCAAACGTAATAAAACCTAACGCCTGTATTTTTGGATATAAAGGATAAAGGACGGCGTTATTCAATCCCTTTTGGGATGCGCCAGCGCATTCTACTTCTACGGGATGTCGTGGAGGCGACATGAATGCGTATTTGGCCATACAATGACTTGCGGTGGCCAGCCGATGAACAAGTCAGCGCTTTATCCTTCCCAGACAAGTCTGGTACCAATTCACCGACCCCGGAGGGATGGAAGGCTTGGTTGGCCTGGGCGAGAAATCCGAACCAGGAACCTGGTATCGGGTGCACGCGACAGTCGCGCCTCCTCCGACTGCGCTACACGCGCCCTTTTTGGATATAAATTTAATTAATTAATTAATTAATTAATTAATTATTATTTATATATCCTCGGATAATATGCACTTCAATTTCATATTTATTACGTAAATCAAAAAATCAAGCAGCAACGGGAGCGAGACATAGGAATATTACCTCTTCTGAGTTCGAGAAATCAAAGCCTGATCGCAAAAATAATTTTTACATTTGGACAAAAGAGCAGAAAGCCACAAACAGCTTGCCATTTTCCAATCAGCTCTGTTGAAAATGCTTCATGGGTTCATGCGGCTTAAGCACGCTGTTGTAGCAAATCCATTCAATTAGGGTCGACCTTTGAAATAATTGAAAAGGTTCGAAAAAATAACGAAACACTAGAAAGACGGACAGACGGCTCTCTTTCTATATGAGAAACCCTAAATGCCTATTACATGCGAACGACCCAAACACCAAATTTTCCCTTAAAAAAAGAAAAAGGAAAAAGGCAGAACTGAATTGTTAGTGTTGTGAAAAGATATGGAAGGATGCGGTAACTGTCCAAAAGCAAGGACTATGAGTAAAAGGGTTCGCCAGTTCAGAGCGAAAATACACAAAGGATATGTTGTACAGGTCTGCGTTCATAATGCGCCAAGTATTAGGGGGGGGGGGGGGCCAAAGTAATGAGACAAATTGAAAAAATTCTTGATCTCTTTATAACTCAATTACAAATCAACGATGCTGAGGAATGTGTATACCATTAAGGTCAATGACTTGCTGCCATTGCTCAGCCAACTTCCTGATCCCATCCTTCCAGAACTGCTTGGGCCTGGTGTTGATCAACTGCTCGATATGGTTGTCAAGGACTGCTTGGGTACTTGTGTCCCTTCCGACCAGGAAGTCCTGTAGGGTCAAGAAGTAGTGGTAGTCGCATGGAGAGATGTCCGGCGAATACGGTGGGTGAGGCAGGTGAAAGTAGCCCAGCTGGCCAAGCTTATCCGTGGTTACTTGTTCCCGATGGGGTGCGGTGTTGTCGAAGAGGAGAACTTTCTTGAAGCGCTGCGAATGAATAAGAGCGAGTCGCCGGCCCATCTCCTCTATTTCGTTCACCATGGCCTTGGAGTTTATCGTAGTGCTCTTGGGAAACAGCTTCCAGTAAACCGATCCATGGGCGCAGACCCAAAAGCTCCAAAGGTGCTTCTCGCCGTGAACATCTCGCCGAACGAAGGTCGGTAGCAGGTCATCAGGCCTCACCCGACTCGCCGCTTGGCAGGGTTAAGGTAGAAGACGTACTTCTCATCTTGCGTGAATATTGAGCCCAGGCTGGGTTGGGAATTGGGCGAGATTTGCGCGACACAGGTCGACTCGTCAGACTGGGGTTTCGGCATGCTTCTGGAAAGGGCGGAAGTGGTAACTTCTCAGATGGGCTTCAGTAAGTAGCATACAAACATACAAATACGATAAGCACAAAACCAGACTGCAGTCACGAGATATATGGACAGGCATGAAGTGTCTCATTACTTCTGCCCCCCCCCCCTAACATTTGATTTGTGGCTGAAATGAAATGATAATTGTGTAGGGACGTGTTTCGTTTATTTTTTTTTTCCTACCTTGACAGGCTTGCTCGATTTGAGCGGGACTCGAACTATGAATTGATTCGGAGGACAAACGAAGAAATTCCTAGACAAGTGTCGGCTATTGATGGTAAAATTTCGTGCTCAGCACCTGTATCGAAAAGTTCCTATGCAGTCTTTCAACGAAATCACATCCGAACATAACGCACTTACCATCTCCGCAGCTGCAAATGCAACTGTTGCACCTACTAGGTCCCTCTGAAACTCTTCTACGACTTCGTTTCAGAAAACGAGGCCCACCCTTTACTCGGCTGGATTTTGATTACAGATACTGTCGCCGGCGAAGATGCAGCTAGACGACGTTTGAAGCGTACCAAACTAGTAGTAGTTATGAACACAAAAATAGTTGTATACCTCGCCTTTACTGTTTACCTGAACAAACTGATGAATAGCATTTGGTTGTGTACGTGTTAAGCAAATCTCTTTCTGAGCATCTCAAACAACGGATGATAAAACTAAAGTATCTAACGTCTCTCTAGGACAACCATGTTATCTGCTTTGCCGTTGCTTCTTAAGAAACCAGATTTTTAGCTAACTCTAAGTCAGCCAGGGTCTACAGATGCAATTATAATTAGTCCTATCTAAACCTCTAACGGAGGAAATAATTAGACAAGGCCTAATTCTGCCAGACATGCTTCTACGAACTAAAATACATTCAAAGTTTAAGAAACCGCTTATGGCGCAAAACTTTACCTTTGTTTCATTCGTAAAGCTCACTGTTTTTGCCCCAGGTGGCGATGTCCGTTCCTCCACGTGGTGCCACTGGAAACTGTTCGCTCTGCGAGCTAAGCCGATCACGGACATTCGATTGCAGGCGACAGACCCTTGTGACAGGCCGGCCTACGAAGACCCATGTCACATCACATGGTGTATGACTGTTCAGGTTTATGGAGATAGTGCTACGGCGTCCGCGGGAGCCGACGCGCGAAAGCCCGGAGAGTGTGAAAAGTATGCGAGGGTCCCTGATGCTAAGACGGCATCGGGGGCAATTGAGCTAGTCCGAAAGTCCCGTAACGTAAGCAGGACCCGCGTGGCTACGCTGAATGTGGGTACGTTGACGGGCCGCTCGTGCGAGTTGGTTGAAGCACTGGAGCGTAGAAGAGTTGATTTCTGTGCGGTGCAGGAGACGAGGTGGTCCTGCCGCCAGTCAAGGGACACAGGACGTGGCTTCAAGGCCGTTCTATGTGGAAGTCCCAGGACCACCAGTGGTGTCGGAATAATCGTCTCCGAACGATTTCGTGACTCGATTGTAAGCGTCGAGCGCTTTGACGATCGATTGATGAGGATCGTTGTCGCCGCGAAGGAGCGACTTTATCACTTCTTCTCTGCGTATGCTCCGCAGACTGGCTGCTCGGATCAAGCCAAGGAAGAGTTTTGGAGCCTGCTTGATGAGAAGACAGCAGAGGTACCGTCGAAAGATGTCATCATAGTCGCTGGTGACTTCAACGGGCACGTCGGCGCGACGAAAGACGGGTACGGCTGTCATGGGGGGTTCGGTTACGGGTCGCGTAACGCAGATGGTGAGCGTATCCTTGAATATGCGGAATCGCACAACCTCACCATAGTGAACACCGTATTTCGCAAACGCGATTCCCACCTCATCTCGTTCTATAGCGGGAACACCAGGACTCAGATAGACTTTGTCCTTGTGAAGGATCGAGACCGAAGTCTTGTCACAGACGCGAAGGTCGTGCCGTATGAGACGGTCGCCCCACAGCATCGACCGCTGATCTGTACTTTAAAGATCGCCCCTCCGAGGCTGAAGCAGGTCGAGCGATGCGGTGCACCAAGAATCAAGTGGTGGCGAATGAAAGAGAAGGAAGCAGCTGTGATTTCTCGAGTGCGGTTACGACAGTGACAACTGTTGACGAAACTTGGGAGAAGGCCACTGACGCGATTCGTCACGCTGCACGGTCGGAGCTCGGCATCGCGAAGTCTGGACGACGGAAGGTCGAAAGCAGGCATGGCTGTAGATAGATGACGTGAAAGCCAAAGTTCGAAAGAAGAAGACGCTATATCACGTTTTCCTCGGCGAAAAGACAGCCGGTAACTGGCGGAAGTACCAAGAAGCGAAGAAAGCTGCAAAGAAGGCCGTGGCTGTTGCAAAAGCCACTCATTATGAAGATGTCAACGAGAAGCTCGAGTCGCGCGATGGTGACCGGTATCTGTGCCGATTCGCAAAGAATCGCCATCGCCAGACCGAGGACATCGAGAAGTTCTTCGGCATCCATGATGAGAACGGCCATCTTCTTATGGACCGCAAGAAGGCATTGAAGCGATGGCGCGATTACTTTGAGGAAATCTCTACAGTAGAATTTCTTCATCCAGCCATCCCCTCAACGGCTCCAACCCACGGCCCCGTTCAGAAGATCACCGTGGAGGCTTTGAAGAAGATGAGGCCAGGCAAAGCGATTGGGCCCGATGACGTGGCAGCTGATTTATGGAAGTCCAAGTACTGGAACCCTGCTGAGTGGTTGGCGAAGTTCTTTAATCAGGTTGTGGCGGAGAAGAAAGTGCCTGAGTGCTGGCGCCAAAGTACGACGATTCCGATTTGGAAGAAGAAGGGCAATCCTGCAGACTGCTCCAATTACCGTCCGATTCGCTTGCTTTCGCACAGCATGAAGATCTTTGAGCGAATTGGCGACGGACGAATTCGTGACATCGTCCAGCTTTCAGGCAATCAGTGCGGCTTCGTGGCTGGCTGTGGCACCATTGATGCCATACACGCCGCCCGCCTCCTGATAGAGAAGCATCGCGAGAAACAGAAGTCGGTGCATATCGCCTTCCTCGACTTAGAGAAGGCCTTTGACCGCGTACCGCGTGATGTGATATGGTACGCCTTGCGACATCATGGAATTCCTGAAGAGCTCATAGGGTGGGTGCGAATTCTCTACTCTTGCCCAAAGAGTCGAGTTCAAGCTGCAGCTGGAACCTCGATGGAGTTTCTCATCTCTGTCGGGGTACACCAGGGTTCTGCGCTTTCCCCACTCCTCTTTGTTGTCGTCATGGATGACATCACATGAGATCTTCAGAAGTCCGTCCTTGGACGTTGCTTTATGCTGATGACGTAATGCTCGCTAGCGAAGATAAAGATGAACTCGATCGAGAGGTGCAAGCTTGGTGTGATCGCATGGAGCGGTTTGGACTTAAATTGAACGTGAAGAAGACCGAATATCTGACGACGGACGTTACTGAGTCCAGCTCCATCAAGGTTAACGGCATTGAGCTCTCACGCACTTCGGTCTTTAAGTACCTGGGATCAGCAGTCACGTCTGACGGCAAACTTATGATTGAAGTGAATTCACGCGTGAGTGCAGCTTGGTCCAAGTGGCGCTCGTTGACTGGGGTGCTCTGCGATAGGAAGATACCGGAGCGCTTGAAGTCGAAGATATACAGAGCAGTCGTCCGGCCAGTAGCCATGTACGGCGCTGAGTGTTGGCCAGCGACCAGGGAAGTTGAAACGCGCCTCAGCGTCATGGAGACGAAGATGCTGCGCTGGACGGCTGGAGTCACGCGCATGGACCGTATTCGAAACGATGCTATTCGGCAGAAGTTCGGTGTCGCGCCGATAGCCGACAAGATGCGCGAAGCTCGCTTGCGATGGTACGGCCACGTTCTGCGTCGAAAGGAAGACAGCGTCCGCAAGATAGGCCTTAACTTCGAGGTAATAGGAAGGCGGCCTAGAGGGCGCCCGAAGCAGCGCTGGTTAGATACGTTACATGCGGACTTGAAGATTACTGGTGTTTACCCTGATCTGGCGCTATATCGGGAAAGGTGGCGTCATAACACCAAAATAGCGAACCCCGTTACGATGCGGGACAAACGCTGAAGAAGAAGAAGAAGAAGAAGAAGAAGACTGTTTTTGCCCCGTGCTTGTTGAACTTCCCTTCTAGCAAGAGTTTTTAGTTGAATATTTGTGCTAGGCCTGAGATTTTAAACAGAATGTGCTGCCATTTTCAGGTGAACGAGACTTCTCTAGTGTGCAGTGAGTGGCCTTCCCTGCGTCAGTCACGTAGTAGCTCAGCGCAATGTTGAAGTACGGATTAACAAGTTTTTTTATAACTCCGCAGCTTTGCTCTTTTTACCCTTCTTGCTTAGCTCGACCTACGAAACTTATATTCCAAAGATCTGAGGAATTGTATGAAGCCTATTGGGTCTATTCTTGGAGGAGAACCAGCAGAAGAACTCGAGGAATGTCTACCTGCTGTTTTAAAAAGTAATACCCCTCCCTCGATTTGAGCAATAGTCGTCAGGTTGTCATTCCATGTCCACTCTCGACGAATCTTGGCGTCGTTAAAGTTGCAATAGGGGAGCAGCTTCTTCCGCATAACCAAGACTGGTGCAAGTAATTATTGCGGCTTACGTTCCGGCGTTGTCGCCTTCTTCCGAGCCTGAAAAAATCGAGGCCATTTGAGGAACTATTTTCCCAAATGCCACTTCTTTCTGTAGGAACCCATCCAAAATGCTAAGAGACCACGAAAACGATGCCGTAAGAAGTCGAAAACATGGCTAACCTTAGATGTCGGCAGAAGAGTCCACCGTCACCCTAGATGGACGAAGAAGAATGTGGATTCCGAGGTGCTAGGTCATGCAACGAACAAATATTTACCCTACCGAATGTCATCGAGCAATGCATGGAATTTCGGACGCAACTTCTCGTCCAAAGCTGTACAACAATTCCTCCTGTTGCGTCAGAACGAATGCAATACACACGACATTCTTCGAAGTTGTTACCGGAGTGAGAGAAGGATGTGTACTCTCCCCTCTTCTGTTCAATGTTGCTCTGGACTTCATTATGAAGGAATCCATGAAAGGTGATGAAACGGGTATCAAATGGAGCAGAACACACCGCTTAACAGACCTCGATTTCACAGATGATGTAGCCATCATAGCAGAGAACAACGGTTCACTGCAGCGACCACAAACCTCGCGAACGAAGCCAAGAAAATTGGACTACGATTAAACCCGGACAAATCGAAAGTGGCGAGCATAGGGAGAACAGATATAAATGTAGATATCAACGTTGAGGCATCACAGCTTGAAACTGTCCAGAAGTTCACATATCTTGGTAGTACCGTGTCACGCGACGGGAATGTGGAATCAGAAATACTAACCAGGATTGTGAAGGCTTCATCGGTGTTTCGGAAGTTTGATCCAATCTGGAGCTTACCGTCTATCGCGTCGAAGATAAAGCTGCGGCTTTACCACTCGATTGTAGTCCCGATTGTTGCCTACGCAAGTGAAACATGGGCCATGTCCATGAAATGCGCCAAAAAAGATAAACGCCTTCCACCAGAGATGTCTTCGACAGATATTGAGAGTGCGATATACAGACCGTGTGACTAACTATGAAGTCCTAAACCGGTGCGGTTCAAGTAGTCTTTCTGCATTAATCGCACAAAGACGTCTATGCCTCGCAGGACACGTAATGCGAATGCCTGAGCACCGATTTCCTCGAGTAGCCATGTGTTGGATTCCTGAAGATGGTAGCAGAGCGCGCGGTCATCCGAGAAACACATGGAGGCGAACATTCGTAAAGGACCTTCAACTACTAAATATTTCCAGAGACGAAGGTGAAGAGTTGGCACAAGACAGGTATCAATGGAGAAATCTCGTCGCCCGATATGCCCAACAGCATGGGAGGAATTAAGTCTAAGTCTAAGTCGCCTGCAATTCCTTCAAGAACTTTACTAGTTGAAGAGGTCAGACAAAGAGGTCTGTAGTTTTTAAAGTCAGTTTTGTTACCCTTTTTGGTCAGATGTAACGATATTTTTCCTCATAATGAAGGGACTTCACCATGGCGTAGGAACCAATTAAATAAAAGCGTTAGTACTAGAGTTAATCCAACAGCGGCTTTTTTAAGAAAAATATATGGAATGTCGTCAAGTGAGGTCGAGTTTCAAGCAGATAAGCTACTTAATGTTCCGCTGATAATATCAAGAAAATCTAATTTTGATGAGGTAAATTTTGAGCAATGGTAACTCACATCCGAATGTTTTTTGTAAACTGATTTAAAGTATGAAACAAACACGTTTGCCTTTTCGACATCGGCTTTACAAAGTTCACCTGTCTTATTGAAAATGAAAGAATGCTGTTTTTTACTTGAGCTTACTGCTAACGAAGTTATAGAAAGCTTTTGGATTCTTTGAATCGGCTATCTTTTCTTTTCTTTGTAAGCTAAGGCAGGCCAGCTCTCTTTTGAGTTTTCTTGAGAAACGATTATACTTTTGGATACCAATAGTTAGTCGAGCGTTGTACAATTTCATTACTTTAAGAGCAAGTTTTCTTATTCTTATTGGATAACGAGATTCTTTATCGTTGGCATGTTTTAATGGAATGTATTCTCTAATAAGACTACGACAATGTTGCGAGTAGGTGACGTAACACTGATCTGATGAATCACATTGGGAAATAAGGTTGCGCCAGTTGGTTTGTAAAAGATTTTCACAAATGGCAGTTTAGTCCCCATCAATGAAATCATAGCAAATGCGACTTGAGCTTTGCTTAAAGCCATCTGAATTGATTTTAAAAGAAACCGCATTGTGATCAGAGGTGGATAAAGCAGCAATGATTTTCACTTCGTGGACGATGTCGCTGTGATTAGTCAGGACTATGCCTAATATGTTGCAGCCTAAAGTAGAAACATTAACCAGTTGAGAGAGAGCAAACCCATTGCAGAATTGTTGAAACTCGCGAGGTGAACCATTAACTTTTCATGTACAGGTAGCTTGAGACCAATCTATCGTGGGAAAATTCATATCTCCTACAATTATACAGTTCACGCCTTCATCAAGGATATCAGCAACATATGCTAAGGTTTCGTGGAACGGTAAAGAATCACAAGCGAGGCTTCGGCAAATAAATATGGAATAAGCAACATTTTGTTCATTTTTAACAACTAGGGTGAGACATTGACAGTAAGGAATGAAGCTTCGTGAGCAAAGCAGATGATGAGATCACTTATTATGTACCAAGGCTACAACACCTCCGCCATTCATCGTACCTTCGCGGTCGCATCTGTGAATGTTATGCGATGCATTCGAGCATAACGCAGAATCATGAATAAGGTTAAGTTTACATCAAAATTCCGTAATGAAAACCATTAGGGGAGTGTAGGAAAGAATATAGTGTAAATCAAGAATCTTATTACATATTGAATGGACACCAATAGGAGAACTTTGGTCGAGAAATTCTTGCTGATAATGATCTTATCAGAACTATTAGAAAAGTGGGGAAGGTCTACCCCCACAAAACAATCATTTAATGGACAGCGGCGTATCCCTAATAGACGAAGGCTAGCTTGGCTCACATCCCGCAAGAGGTTAAAAATAGGTTGAAACGCGAACACTAAACTCTGCCGAGGTCAGACTGCACTCTACATTGAAAAAATGCAAAAAACACCACCAGTAATGCACAGATACCACTCTCGGAACAGACCCCTTGACCACCCTCCCGCAAGCACACCACGCTACCCGCTCGGCCATCCAGTCCATGGGGGCTGCTGGTGGACTCCTCCCGTGAATGCGCCTTCTCTCTTTATTAGGATTTTATCAAGTCCCGCGTTCTAGCAGTGATTGAAGCTCCAAACCTTTCTTTGCAGGATTATTTCCGAGCACGACAAGGGTATTTCAGGTGTAAGCTTTGCGTTATCGGCCGCACTGAAGCGGTACAGTTTTTTGCCATTTTTGACCTACCCAGAGGTCCACAGGAAATTTCGAAACCACTATGGTGCTTCCCAGACAACGCCCTACAACACTATATAGGTAGCTTTGAGCAACTCCGCGGTCCTCTTTGACCTTCCTATGAGAGGCGCTACAGTGAACTTCTAAGCCAATAACATTCTTCATTTTCGTAACGGCCTATACTTCTACGAGCCTAATAATTGACTTTAATCTGTGTTTACCTGTGACAACACTTGCGGTTACGCCCATTTCCTTCCTAACTACAAGTTCACCACTTGTTGAGGACAACGCGTTTTTCTCAGCAGCAGCAAAGGCACAAACATCCACATTGTTTGCAGTCCATCCAACTTTTGTGCTTCCCAATTAGAAAGAATGAATTTATAGACAAGCGATTATTAGGTGTAGCTGTAAAGTGCGCCACCAAAACTTTTTAAACCCACTGTGTTGCAGCAACGCAAAAAGTGCCTACAAAAGTGGTATTATTGGCCATAACATCTTAAACCATTTAGCTACGGTAAAGTTCCATATCCTGCTCTGAAGTGTGGAACAATGCGCCAAGTTTACGGTTTATTTGCTGTTGAAAACACAATGTACGTCTCGAGTGTATCGCAACCTTAGTTGATTGGTAGTCTAAAGATGCCTTACAACATTGCAATCAAAGAGTGCTGTTATTCTTGCCCCTCACTTAGCTGATCTCAATTCTTAATACCTACAACAGAGGTCAGTGAGCTCGGTCCGGAGGTTCTGAAAAAGACCTATATGGTCTTGTAGGGCATCGGACGAGGATCACAGAACTGTTTTGCTAGATGCTCCTGTGTGGTCCGATAATGGCAAAAATGATATCACTTCAATGCAGGCTAATAAGGCAAAAGTGACGCGCGGAATGGCCCTGTCGTGCTTATAAATTAACCTACTAAAGGTCTGGAGCTCAAATTAAGGTTAGATTATGGTAACATAATAATTTCCAACTTCTTGATAACATGATGACTTTCGGCTTACGAGCTTCCTAGACAAGGGTTTGTTGGGGTTTGTTAGGGTGGCAAACGATATTTTGAGCCAAAACTATTTTTTCGATGGAAACCTTAAAGATGTGTAACTACATACGTTCTCTTCAAACAAGTCCCTTTCCTAAAATATACCCCAATTTTTCAAAGAATAAGGGATGAACATTTATTTTTGGCTGGTTTATTTTATATTGTTATAAATATTCGGATATTTGTTATTATATTATTTAGGAAATATTTTATATTAATAATATTAGGATCCTAGAGTAGTAAGGCATGCAGTTGACCAAACAAGGGTATTTTCAACAGAAGAGTAGACTCCACGACTTGAAATTCAGCACGTTTACACCTACGAAGCTACGTAACATCTCGGAAACACTACAACAAAACTCGAAGAGAGATGAAGAGACGCGAATTGTGTTCGCGTTCTACCTAGCAATAGATAGCAACCGAACATTCCTGGGAACCTTATAGGAACCGCTTCAGCCTTGAATAAAATGAATTGCATTGAAAATGCTTCAAGATTGCCCTTCTGCTTGGCCATTTCAGAGCTCATTTGGCTTTCGACCTCTCTACCAGCGACGGAATACGATGTCCCACTTAGCACATCGCGCCTACGTCACACCTTTAAACTACCTTCCCTTTCCTTCCTTCCCTGACAACGTATATGAGGGCCCTGAAGCAAATGTTGTCAAATTTTGAAGTTATTGTTACCTGGAAACCAAAAGTGTTCTCTTGAAAAGTCGCCGCAAAGCTTCTCACTCCGTATCGACAAGCCCCTTTCGACAAGACATCAGTGTCCTGCAGGAGTGCCTCGCTCTATACCAGTGAAGGGTGATGAGACAAGCGTTTGTCTTTTGTCCGCAACATGTATTCCGTTCTGTTCCCGTCCTATTGTTTAATTTCATTCTGACAAGTGACGTGCGCATTCATTCTACATCCATTGTTACCCGTGTGGTGAGCAACATGTTGAACAGCAAGTGACGTTCTCTTCAGATCACACACCTTCTGCGAACTGCGAATTGTAGCGCAATGCGGAATCCCCCCTTTTTTGGTTCACCAATGTGAAACCCTTAAAATAATGGGATAGGTGGTTTGGACAGCTTTTTGTTTCCATCAGTCAACCACAATTAGACCAGAGTGTCTCCATGATGTGAAGGATAATTGTCAGACAACTCTGGATGCCCTTCCCACAAATCCGAAGCAGTGCTTTGCAGACTTCAACCACTCCCAATCAGATTAAGCCTAAGCCTAGAAAACCATTATTCTCAGGCGCTTCCTGCGCGAGCAGAGAAGACGGTAGACCAGAAAGACATTACCGGAGAAGCGCAGTGAGGTAAGTAGCGCAGTGCAATCCATTCTTGCTCGTACAACCTATAGGAGGTGAGAGATCAATGTGAAATGGAATGTCCCTTCATCGAACGTGACCTGCTACTCCCTGCTATTGTGTTGTGCAAATGTCGGCCTTCGGTGATTGTGCTTCTTGTGTCTAGAATATCCAGTGAGGCGCCCTTCCCGAGTTCCACTACCAACATAACGAAAGACAAAAGCTGGGAAAGACTTCTTGTTTTTCCTCCAGTTCTGAGTGCTAGTCACTTCTTCGCTATTGGTAAAAACTTTTAAAGGATATTTGGCTTGATTTCCAGTCGCAGAACTTACAAAAGACTTAAGGAACAACGATCACCTACACCTCGGTGTAAAATTATAGGTGCACCCCTGATTCATCCCCCGTTAGTCAAAGAACCTGCTAACAGTGCTCAGCAATGTCACTTTCGTGTTCATCGGCGCAAAGCTGTGCATGACAGTCATAAGGACGACATCTGATCAGTGCAGGATATCATGAGTTTCTGTTGAAAAATGGAAGTATGAATGTCTGTGAAAAATTACTGGTCCAGTTCGTAAAAACCCAATTCACCCCAAAAATAGTGATTAATAAAACATTATTAGTACTTTGTTACATCGCCGTTGTTGTAAAGAACATCGAAGAATCTATTTGGCCCACTACTCGTAAGATTACCAATAACGGTTTGCTCTACACTAGCCAAGTCTAGTACTTCAAGGTATAAGTGACTCTATTTTGAACACCTTGTGTACAAGAATGCCCTACAAGATCTGTATCGAGTTAAGATCTCGAGAAAAACTGGATCACTGTAGAAGTTCGACTCCACTAGCATTACGCTAATCTGTAGTTCACCGTGACACCTGCATGGATGCATAATTTTGCTGATCTCTGAGGAATCTCTGACGGTCCTCGCTGTTCGTTTTACACGAGACGAACTCCGACGCAACAAGTCTGTATCCAGAGAACGAAGACCAAACCATGAGACTTCAACCGCCAAAACTGCTCCTGGAGAACACCCGTTTCTCTCTCTCCAAGCCTCTCCAGGAGTATCTATATCTATACGTGTCAGGCCTTTCAGGCTTCCACTTCTTTTCGCTGGAAAATACCACCTAACAGTCAAAAATTACGTTTTCGTGAATGTCAAGCTAGCTGCAGGATTATCTTACCTTTCTCTAATCGGTGCTCATGTGGGCACGAGCAAACTCGAGCCTGACAGCCTCTTATCGGGAATCGTAAAGGAACGGGCTCGCCTCATAAGTTCATAATATGTTGACTGCAGTTTAGCCTGGGCGGTGTCGAAAAGTTTACATGGCGTCGTACATAGCTCATTCGCTTTTGGAAGCCAGCCGAACCAGGCTACTCTCCGCTCTTCTAAGTAAATGTCTTAGGCTGTCAGCTAGTGATTTTCTTTGCATAGTTCCGTGTCCTTCAGGCAGCTGTTGACGAAAGACCGGCTACTGAAGAGCAACAACTTGAGCTTGTCGTATGTAGAAAGCTTGGTGTATCTCGGCATTTTATCAGTCGATGATAATTATGCCCTTCGCTGCGCTTTGACCAAATTTTACCTTAATTTGCGCGGTAAACCTTTGAGGGAAGAATTCCCGAATGCACCTATAATTTTGCACTGATCTAATTTTCCTAACATTTCAATAAAAATTCATGGTATTTTGCACTGGTCAAGACTCCTGCTGAGGATTCTCATACAGAACATTTCCGCTTAAGGGGAACGCGGTGGAGCAATTATTGAGCCTTTGCAAGGGGTTCTTTTGTCAACGGTGGTAGGGGTGAATCAGGAGTGGACCTACACATAATTTTGCATCGTGTAGTCTTGTAGCGGCCTCGCGACATTGGGCATGCATTCTTTCACCATGCCCTCGAACTAAAATTCATGCAAGGCCTTTTAGTCGGAGTAGCAGACGTGTGAAGCGACCTTTGAATACGCTTTCCTGACTTAAGGTCCACAGGGCTATTTGCTCGTATTTATGCAAGAAAGGTGGTTTAAGATAGTGAAAAGAATTATGCCAAAAATCTAGTACACATTCTCGACGCTGGCATTAGATTTCCCAAGCTAACACATTAGCTCTCGAATCTTGATGAGATCCTGTCACCAGTTCGGCCTCGGTTCTGCAAGCGGTTATGCACAAAAGTGAAGCTCTAGATATACAAATGTACGGTGAACTTCGCGACAACTCTCTCCGGTGGCAGAGCAGATGTCCAAGGGCCGGATTCATCAACGGCTTACAGCAACTTAACAGAGAAAACACAGCCGAAATCCCTGATAGCGTGGCTTATCAAGCGATATGGTGGAACACTTCACCACGCTACAGGGGTTTCGGCTGTGAATGAATCCGAACAGAACTCTGACTTGTGCATCGTTTGTCCACCGCAATTCGTTGCACGGACCAAATACACTTTCAAATTACTTCCACGACATCTCGTAGAAGAGGAAAGCATGGTGCATCCCGGAAAGGGACCACTAGAGACATTTCAACTTACATAGACCTTTATTTCGCTAGAAAAGTTGAGACAATCACCGATTTACGACTATTTGATGTTAGCTACACGTAGTTATCGCGAACACCTCTACCCGCTAACACAACAAACGCTACGCAATACGGTGCAGGAAACTAACACGCTATAAGGGTAAACGAGATGGGATTGTACCGGGGATTGAAACGTCGCACGACGGAGGCAGGCTTAGTGGGGGTTACGGAAGTTCGCCCCGGCGTAGACGGCGTCCTTGCCCAGCTCCTCCTCAATACGCAGCAGCTGGTTGTACTTGGCCAGACGCTCGGAGCGACACGGAGCACCGGTTTTGATCTGAAGACAATACGTGCATTCTTGAAACACACCTCACATAGTCCAATAATGTCGGAAAACGTACCTGTCCAGTGGCAAGGCCAACGACGAGATCGGCGATGAAAGTGTCCTCGGTTTCTCCAGATCGGTGGGACACCATTACGCCCCAGCCGGCTGAGCGGGACAGCTTGGCGGCTTCAATGGATTCGGTGACCGAACCAATTTGATTCACCTGAACACAATTATTAGCACCTTAGAAACAAAGCGACGGCCAAGCAACGTACTTTCAGCAGCAAACAGTTGCAGCTCTTCTTCTCAATGGCCTGACGAATGCGCTTCGGGTTCGTGACGGTTAGATCGTCTCCGACAAGCTGGATGTGCGTGGAGGCCTGAAACATGAAATCTCGTACAATCCGTCCTGCTACAACGAGTGACCGACTCTTACCATCAGTTTGCCCCAGTTGCCCCAGTCATCTTGGTCGAATGCGTCTTCAATAGACACGACTGGGTACTCCTTGATGAACGTGTGGTACAGTTCAGCCAGTTGGTCACCGGTAAGCCACTGAAAAAGGAAGAGGATACGGAGAAGCAACAAAGGCAAGCAATAGCACGAGCTCAAGGCCCACAGGCACATTATTATCGAACAGTCCATGGAGTTTCAAACTGATACGTTCAAGGGAATACAAATCACGTTCTCATCGATAGAGGTTCGCGTATTCCACGAGCTATGGTGTCCACTAAACAAATTCCAGGTAGCACGCTTTCAAACGTTAAAACGCGTAGTTTGTCACATGTAGGTGTTTAAGCCATTATTCATTGGAAAGAACATGGAGAATGGGAAGCATAACGTCGCTGTCGCTTAGAAAATTACAAATTGCTTACCAACCCTCCTATTCCAATCACTGCAGTCATGTGTGTCTACCAATTGATGTCTACCAATTCCAACCCTAAACGGCATCCAGCGACCGGATTAATCAACGACATACGTAACTTTAACGGACTTTGAGTAAGCGAAAAGCTCAAATAATGCGGCTTACCGCTCACCATATCGCTTGATAAGCTTACAATTCACCGTTAAAGTTACGTAAGTCGTTGATGAATCTGGCCCCAGATAGGTAACTGACTGAACAGCGGTTAATTTTGTTTAGGGTGCCACAAAAATCCTTCTAGCGGATGGTCTTGTAAATATAGTACGCAATGGTTGTGCGTAGTGAGCGTTAGCATAACGCCAAGCTGCCCTCTAGGTGAAGGTTAAAACATTTGCGTTGCAAAAAAGACGCTTTAAAAACTGAGAATGAGAATATGAGCCTGAAGCGGATTTCGTTAATTTCAGCCCATTGAGCGGCTAATCTGCGACGCTGTTAGGAAGAATCAGAACGTGAATCCCATAATTCAGAGGCAGAACCCCAGGATAGCTCATCTGAATATGTATGATTTCTTTTCTTAACAGTGATCCTCTAGGAAGCCGGCCGAATTGCTCCCATAATTTTTTAACATCCTAATGTCCACGATATATAAACGAAAACATCTGGTAAACCATTCCTCGTGCATAGAAAGAGGCTGGTAAAGATGAAAGGAACGGATACAGCAGAAATCTTGCGTAAAAGTGGTGCATTCGTTAGAAGTAAAACGTTAGACGTATTATGTATGCAGTAGGGCTGACGACAAGGCAGTGACATGTCTGCGCCTTGATAACTTAAACTAACAGCGAATCCATCACGTCAATACGTCTAACAAAGTTTTCCGCATTTAAGTGGCTTGGGCGAGAAAGAGGCCAACATGAAGGAAACTTGCTCAAAACTTTTAACTGAATAAGGATAAGCACGATATTCACATTACAATTGTAGGGAGAAATCCAGACTAGCTACAGCCAGGGTAAAGCTAGAATGAAAATGAGACAGAGGCACCACCCCTGCGAATTCCACGGAAAGCTAATAGCTGCAGAGGTCTCTGCTTACCTTGCTGGGGTCTGACTTGGGGTTCTTGAAATCGAGATCGTATTTGCCCTCCTTGTAGAATTCCGAAGCGGCCACATCCATTCCTATCGAGATCTTAAATGATTTCGATGGAGACTGTGACTAAGACAGATTCGAAAGGTTCAACAACGGCGGCTTACGTTACCTTTCCAGTGTACCCAGCAAGATCAATGGCAGTCTTAAGCAGATCAAGGCCTTCCTTGTTGTCTTGGATGTTGGGAGCGAAGCCTCCCTCATCACCAACTGCCGTGGCGTCAAGACCGTATCTGACGTAGACGTCGTATTGGCTCAATCGCTGAGCAATTAAAGGGAATGTGGATGGTACCTCTTCTTGATTTCACCCTTGAGGCACTGGTATGTCTCGGATCCCATGCGCATAGCCTCGTGGAAGCTTGTTGCGCCAATTGGGAGGATCATGAACTCCTAAACAAGCATCATCTCGCCTACAAGTGGCCCTCACACAAAATTGTGCAAGTACCTGCATAGCAAGCTTGTTTCCTGCATGCGAACCTCCATTGATGACATTGAAGGCTGGCACGGGCAGAATGACCTGAAATATGCGGTTGTTAGAGTGAAGTTAAGTGCAGTACCACACTACGTCATGGAACTGTTAGATCCGCTTAATGGGGCAAATGAAAGAAATGCAAGACTTCGTGCAACTCACCTTGCTGACGCCAGCAAGTTCGGCGATGTATTTGTAGAGCGGCATGCCCTTGTGGACAGCTCCAGCCTTGCACACGGCCAGGGAGACACCAAGGATGGCGTTGGCTCCAAGGTTCGACTTGTTCTCGGTGCCGTCGAGGGCAAGCATGAACTGGTCGATGTCGCGTTGTTGAGTAACGCAGAAGTTCTGAGACACTTCAGGATAAACGCTGTTCTTTGCTAGGCGAACACTAGAAATCGAACCTTGGCGATGAGAGCTGGGGCGATCTTCTCATTGACGTTGGCAACGGCCTTCAATACTCCTTTTCCATGATGCACAGCCTTGTCCTTGTCACGAAGCTCAAGAGCCTCATGTACCCCAGTTGAAGCTCCCGAAGGAACCGCCGCACGAAAAACTCCTGTAAAGCGTGCGTATGGAATGCAGGACACAGTCTACTGAAGAACCTAGCAATCTGGCTTGACTATACTTTGAGAATACATTAGGCAGCATAGAATAGAACGTAAGAACAAATAGAACATATGAAGCAACGGTGTAAGACCAGTGAGGACAAACCACCCCTTTTCTCCTCGACAAGATCCAGAAAATGTTCCGAAAACTTATAAACCGAAAACATTAAGCACAGTACGTATCCATCACTATGTTTAAAAAGATATTTAAACTTACGGCAAGTGGGATAAAGCTGCAAGACATGGGAGATACGGGATGTGGGAGTCCCTCTCCAAACTTCCGCCTGGGACAATTGGAAAATTGTGAAGCCATAAGATGTGGTGTCCATCGTATCGCCCTACTTGGCTTCCTCGTGTCTTAGGGGACCAACCCTAATTGATGCAATTGCTTCTCTACCTATACCCCATTGAAATGAGCCCAAGCGTTGTCACAGCAAAAACCAAAACCAGCTCTGTCCACCAAACTAGGACTGCGACAAGAATCATGGCTGAATCCTAGCATTTACGATAGCCCCTTCTCTTCATTACAGCCCCGAGATGGTTCGTGGAAATGCCTTATTTTGTTAGCTATGCCGAATTTCGGTACTCCTACCAGCACCTCCGCTATCAAAGATCAGCCACCATTAACACACAGTGTATTAGGGCAAGTTGAGGCGATGAAAAAATTGAATTTCTATCACTACTTCAGTATTGATGACAGAGGGGTGCTGGCCGACGCGTGCATTCCGAACCAAGGTTCGGGTCCCGCCCTAGTCAACCAGGCCTTCGACCCTTCTGGGTCGTTAACTTGGTAACAGTCGTTTCTGGGAAGGATAAAACGCTGACTTATCCAAAAAACGGTTAGCGCAAGTCACTGTGCTACACAGTATCTGACAGAAGCAGAATGTAGTACAGTAATGGAAATGCATAACATCGACTGAAGTGGAGGTGGGCATGTTCATGTACCATACAGCCTTTAGCTTCCATTCTCTGCTTCAGCTCCTAGCGAACGTAGCATGATACAAACCTTTGTCAGTGTAGAGGTCGACCTCTACCGTCGGATTACCACGGGAGTCGTAGATCTGACGAGCGTGAATTTTCGTGATCGGCATGTCTAAATATACGTGGTGACCGAGACACGTAACGAAATATGCAGGGCGAGATCGGCAAAGGAGATGAAATTATCACAAGAATCGAGAAGAGCGCTTCATTTAACAAAAAAGCGGTACAAACCATGACAGTGAAATGGAGTACAAGGTGAAGAAAATAAGTAATTCGAAACACTGTTCCTGGAGCTCTAGGAAATCTCTCAAGGTTGCGGAAAGAACATCAACATATTCAGACTAGTCCTATTAAACTACGGAAACGCAGAAATGTTTGTTAATTATAGACAAAAACCTGGACCTGCTTTAATGGGGGACTCGGTTTGCTGTGGAACGGCGTCAAAATTGAAAGTGAACTATCTTACAATGACAGCACATTGAACTAGGCCACAACCTTATTCCACAACTTCCTGGCCGGGACATGCCACATGCCCCTTGCGCGTATTTGTGCCGTTTCATACTGATGTCCCCTAAGACTAGGATAGATCCTTAGAGCTTTTTCGGATCTATGCTGGTGAAGGGAACGCTGATAAAATGGATCGAACACACATAAGGTGACATTCTGGACAAAAAAGAAGCACATGGTTTAACCTAAGAAGGGACCCGCACTAGCCTTCCTCTATAAAACCCGGCTGATGTCCAAAGCTTTTCAAATGAAAGCACCAACTACTGCCTTAAAGTTACACCGGAACTCCCTAATAGCGCGGCTTATCAAGCGATATGGTGAGCGATAAGCTGCGTTATCTAAGTTTCCTGGTGTGAATTCTCTGTTAAAGTTATGTAAACCGTTGATGAGTCCGACTCCAGGATGGACCCCTCAACCCACAACACTTGCACATAAAACCACTTTTCTCCCACGGGTTGCCTCCCTGTTTCCTTCGCATAACAGTTTATCTTCAATTCTGATGATGGTGATGCCGTCGGTGAATGAGCGCGATGTGATGTGCCAGGGTCGGATTTGTTAACCACCTACTGGTTTTCATGTTTTCACTACATTTTCCCATCAGGCACCTTGCCGTGGTTCTAATGCAATGGAGGTCTGAAGCACCATCACTTTGACATGGTTTATTTACTGCTCGATCTTCAAGTGTCTCAGGATCACTACCATAATAATACTGCCAGCTTGTTTCAAGCATCAGGCAAAAGTGCTGTCTCGTACTCATACAACTGGCCTACGGATAGTCATCTTTATATACACTATATAGCACTTATTACTCAGTTATTTTTCCTATATTGCGGTGCATTGTGACACTATAGCTTACCATGGGCAAGCTGATCCGATTTTCTGTAGTGAGCACGTTACTTATGGGTTGGCTGTCCTACCCTTCCTCTCGTTATTTTCTCCCTTTATAGCGCAGGCTCATAGGTGGTAGGCCTTCTCCTCAATGCTCTTGCTCCTTCTTTTTAATGTTTTTCGCTAATTGTAATTGAGTTTCTGAGTTTTTTCTGTTAGCGTTTTTCTGGAAAATGTTTTCGCGGCTTTATTACGAACAGTGTTGGCACATCCTTATGGATATATTAATAATAAATAAATAAATTCTGTTACCGTTTTCGAACAGATATAGTGACGCCCACCCCACTAGGAGAGTTCCACGACTCCCAATTCACTAGTGTTAATCACCGGTTCCGTCGAAATCCGCTAAGCACCTAGTCTTAGCTCTTGGAATGGGCCTGCCTTCCTCCAAAAATGATAGAGACCTCAATTGTGGACCCATGAAAACAATCGAATAACGGCTTTTAAATGCAGGAAGCAATCCTAGCGTATTGCGTGGCTCACACGCAACACGCAACTCGGTGCAATCCTACTTGGTGGTGGCCACTCTTGACGATTTCATACGAGCTGAGTGTGTTCAGTATTGAAATATATTGTACTTACTCATTCCTTGGAAAACGACTGCACTAATGAAATCATAATATTTAACACGGAGAACATGCTATAACATTTGTGAACTAGGTCGGGACGTTTGCAACGGATCACGACGTGAAACACATTGTATTGCTTGCGCCTGAAACACTGATTGATGGTGAATTGAGTCATTTTTATTCTATTTTACTGTTATCTGTTTTAGCTGCTTGTACATGATCCGTTCTCTGTGCAAATCTATTCCACTGTTACTAGATTTGCGCTGAGATTGCTCGTTTTTATGTTCCCCTCTCCCGACTATGAACTCGGAAACTGAGTCTGTTGGGCAACCAGATTGGCATAGTTTACTAATTTCTGCAAGTTTCCCATTTATTGTGTTTCGTTAGGTCGGGAAATCGTTTGAGAGCGGCCTCCACCAACTAGGATTGCACCCGCAACTCTATTGGAAATATCCACGTATTGGAGGGAGAGGTTCTTCGACGTACAGATCACGATAATGCATATTGTGCTTTCCTTGACGTAAACCATCCTAGCTCTAGGATTCTGCAGGAATAGGAAACCATAGCAAGAAAACGACGAAGAAAGAGCGGCATTACAAGAGTGCACCCCATAACACGCACTGCGCCGAATTCACTATTCTAACGCATTCCAAGCGCTTGATTGGGTCATCGCTGAGGAGGTGAAATACTCTATCCTACCGTGCGATGTATATCGAAAATATCCACGCCTACGACAGACTGAGCCTTCCCACCCGCACTCTGCCCAAAAAAGCACAAGACGTGGGGCACCCACAAAGGGAATTTCTCACAAAACGTGGCGCACCCACAAAGGGATACTTCTACCTGCTTCACACCCTCAACCGATGTGACTAGTAACCACATCCATAATTACACTGTTGGCGGCAGCCAGGTTGCTCTGACGGTGTCCTAACGCGACAGGTGTAGGTGAACTAGTGCTAAACGTTGAGCCATCTCAAAAATGGGGACGGCATCGTCAACAATTTAGCAGATGTATTTGCTGTGTTTGAAGATCCCCCGGATCTTGGCAGTAGCTGAAGCGCTGGAAAAAATTGAAGGGAGCTGATGGAGAGTCAATCCCCACAGCCCCTCCCTCCGATTAGGATAGATCCGGTGCTCCAAATGTCCGAATCGCAAAACATCGGCGAGCACAATAGCTGACAACAGCAGAAGACTTCAATCATGTTGTTAACAAAAAGTTGGGGCAGCTGAAGAGTGCTATCTGACCATGCGAAACCCGCTGGGCAACAGATGAGAGCTTTCGGGCGTCAAAACTCGCGTACATGAAGTGGATCGCACCCTGAGCTCGGTGATGTAATTCGACCGGGGTTTTGTCCGAAAACTGGTTCGCACTCCATCAGCCTGCGTTCTCGTTCAACACGCCCAGGTGTGAAACACATGGCCGGGAACACAATCGGAAACTCACTTGGATTGAAGTTTCGCACAGCCACACCAAGCGCACGCACCTGAGGAATGGAACACACCGTGGAGACGGAGAATCTCCTGAGAAGTGAGATAACGCGAACAACGGACGGGTGAGGTAGGAGGTAGGAGAGCGGTCTAACTGAGGACACCGGCACTGCGGAGCAGTTGTAATGCCGCTGGTGGAGGACGTGCAGAGACGAAAGTACGGCGACGGAAAGAGGCGCAACCGCTCCGGACGGCCAATCCTCATCGATCGTCGGAAAATCAAGGAGTTCGGAGGGCGGCGAAGCAGGAACGGCAACATCGATTGCGACGATTTGCATCACAGATGAGACAGTACCCCCAAACAAAGCGTAGGACTGCCAACCCCGACGCCCCCCCCCCCCCCCAAAGAAACCCAGGACTGATTATACCACCCATCCTCGAGCGGCTATAGAATTCGCACTTCTGTGTAAGAACATTTATGGCCCGTATTACAGTCTCAGTTCGTCAACTATCTACTTTGAAAGAATCGGTCGGCGAACAATAGTAGAGCTGAGCACGAGGTGAAAAGGAATGGGATAGTTCTTCGGGAAAACACTATTCTCTGTCTATAGAACCGCTCCTAGACTATGAATGAGCCCTACGGGAGCTCATGAAGACTAGCTTGGGATAAATCCTAGTCGGGAGGGGGCCCATAACTCAAAATTATGTAAACATTTCCTTTGAGCCTGACGGAGCGGCTTCAAGGGGACAAAATAGGACCAAAAACAAACAAACAAACAAACAGGTAAACGAACAAAACGCTGCGGTTGTAAAGACGTCTCAGCTGGCAGAGCGCATTCAAACACTGCTGACCGCCGCCTGACACGTTATAACCTGAATCTATTTTAGTGAGAGGGCACATAACCCCGTCTGTTTACAACCGTGGCGAGACCGAATGTAATTTTTGTTGTGAATTTTGTCTGTTTAGGTCCTATCTTGTTATCTAGAATCCACTCCGTAAGTCTCAAATCAATTTCTTATATAGTTTTTAGTTTTGTGCCCTCCCCCCGATTAGGATAGATCCCGAGCTTGCGGTGGTGCATGCCTTGATACAGGGAACTACGCCGTTATATAAATACTTGAAACAGCCGTCATTGGCGACTATGAACTGGCGACTGGAGCCACGGTAGCGACAGCGCTCGACTATGAACAGTTTTTTGGACGATCGTTATGATCGATTTGTATGTTTTGCGCCAGTCTCCTTCGCGATTACTATGAACAGGCTTAGTGCCTTGCCTTGTTTAGTGCCACTCAACTCGCATTTTTTCCATGACACTTGCAAGCTCAAGCGATATATTTGGAAGGTCTAAAACGGATTAGTGGAGGTATCCTACATCATCGAGCTTCACGGTTCGCGTACATGTTACGGAAATGCCTTCTGAGACACAGGGGGCTCACAGCCTTTCGATAACGCCGTGAGATCGGATGGTGACAGCGATTTAGCTAGGGAGGGTCATTCGTGCCTCGCTTAGCTTCATAGGGGTTAACCTCGCAGGTAGGACTGTGCTCACCAACGCCAACGAAAACTCCTTTGACTCTTAATGTAGTAAAGGAGAAATATACAAGAATAGCAACGGGGTCCATAACAGTAGTTGGAAGGGAATCACACCGTGTTTGTTCCATTGCGGGCACACAGAACGATCGAATGTCAACCTGGACGCCAACACGCGATCTCTAAGCTAGGAGCGCGCAGACAGCTTTCTATCGCAGTTTTCGCGCTCCATCGCTAACCGGTATACGGTAACCATTCGAGGGTGCATTCGTCAGAATCGTTTTACAAGCTATTACTCAAAGTAAACAGGATGAACTGGTTTACGAATGTAGAGCGTTTTTCGATATCCTACCCTGGCATGCCGTCTGTCATGTCCGGTTGACATTTCTATCGGTCCCCTGCCGCACAATAGCAGATCGTATTAGCGAACCAGGTTAATTGTAGGATGGCTTCAATCACGACATATTTTGTGGCGCGACGAAAACGATGGTGCAAGTCTGGTCTGGAGGGGAGTTCACCCTCATCTTTCTTCATGAAACACGAGAATCCTGCTCAACAGCGTTCAAAAACATTAAGTGGGAGTACATGTACATCACGGCCGAGAACGGCATGAGCTTACTTCCGCTACATAGAGCTGCCGGATATAAATGAGACACAGAGTGAACCTTTCTCTAGAACTAGACCGTGATGAGTAGGCAGAGACCGCTCTTCGATAGGAACTTGACGGGAATGGTGTCCACCACGTAGCGAATCGCTTCGAGCGGGAGTAGATCGCGTGGCAGACCACGGCCGACGTGGCCTCGATGTCGAACCCGGCGGACACGCTCTCCACGCACGCAGGAGGGGCGGCTCCCAGTGGAGAACGAGTGGACGTCAGAAAGAGCCTATGCAGCCACTGTTCCTGGCTCAGGAGGGACTGCGGGAGTGAGGGCGGCGCTTCCGCGAGCCGTCTGGCCGTTCAGTTCGTTGGCCGAAATGGGTGTTCGGACTCCGCCAAGAGGACAGAGGTCGACGGCAAAAATCGGCGGCGAAGAGCAGCGACTACGGCGCGGCGCCGAAAACACGACTGCCGAGGAAAAAGCGACAATCGATCAACGCCGCCATGGACAGCCACGGACCGAGCTGTGCGTCGCCGAGCAGAGAACCGACCACCCTCTGTCGGCCCTATCGCTTATCTATGGTTGCTGGCCGCTCCGTACAGCGCCATTAGACGCGTGAACGGAGCGAGCAAGTCTGGCGACTTTTTAGCCCGTCCACTCCGCTCCTCGTCTTTCCCGTTGCACAAACAACGGCGCTACGTGCTTAAGGGAGGGACGAGTCACTTCGCAACTTCTCTGTGTGGGTTTTACATGCCAAACAGCCGTCTGGTACTAAGGGACCGTAGTAAGGGCGGTGCGAGCGACAGCAGCTCCTGGGAACTATGGACAGACAACGGGAGCGCCCGGAGCAGGCTCAAGCGTGGGGTGCAAGAATCGCAGAGGGGGTCGTATTTTGACTCAAGGTGAATGGGGGGTCGCACTTCGATTTGGCTCCTAAGACAAAATTCCTCGGAGCGATTGTTCTTTTGCAAGTGTTGTAAGCAGAGGTCTGTAATTAATAAATATATTATTATTATTATTATTATTATTATTATTATTATTCAACTAATAAATTTCTGACGCAAATAAATCAATTAAATGAAGATTTTTTAGGCATGACAACAACATTGCAACACCACGAGCACCGCTTCTTCTATGGAAAGCAGACGCCACATGAATTTGCAGAGTTATTGCATTATTAGATAACCAGACGTCCTGCGGCCTACCGGCCGCGAAACGTTTGATTGCACTAAATCGATTCGGCTATTGATCGGTATTGAATCGATAATGTAATTGGATATTGACCTCCCGATCTAAGCCTTCCAGCTTTTATTGAGCTCACCTGTCGGTCGTCATATCCGCGTGACTCCCACCGAAATCGGTCAGTCGGGAGGAAATCGATAACACCTGTCGAACAATCAATAATATTGATCGGTAAGGGTCCTTCGATCCTACCTACTTGTTGAGGCGGGCACTCCTTTATCGTCTACACGTGAGGGTAAACTTGACAGGTTTTACATGTACGTGCGGGTTACCTTTACATGTTCAACACGTTTTACAAGTTTACACAGGTTTGTGACACACACAGAGACAGACGGACTAACGCTTTTATATTAGTAGGATAAATTTTTAAGCATTTTTCAGAACAGCTGAAATAAGCGATTGCTGTTCAATTTCGCAGTGATGGCGCGACACATTTTTTTAGTTTAGAGATGTAACTACTGAAGCTGAAGATGGATCTTATCGAAATTTATCCTTCAATTTGTAGCAGGAAAAAAAATCAGGCCTCTAATTAGCAACCTTTCATCCGATCAGGTGGAGTGATTTTCCTACATTGGATTTTTCCAACAAAAAAATGTTTTCTGAACAAGGCTACGGCTGAAGCTGAAACTAGAGTCCACAACAGCACAGCTTTTATTTAGCACTTCTAGAAATCAAGTCTTTCCTAAAAGATCCTGCTTGCGATCAGGTGGAGTCATGCTCAAATTTTTTTCAAAAACAAACATTTTTCTCCCTGAACGGAACGATGTCTACAGCAGACAATTAGCTTTGGAAAACGGAAATTTTCATTATATATATTCCAAAATTGACCTATTCCTAAGCGATCTTCCTTGCGATCAGGTGAGGTCATGCTCGAAATTTTCTTTTTTTTTTCAAAAATAAATGTTTTCTACCTGAACGAAACGATGTCTAGAGCTGACATGTAGCTTTACAAAGGCACAATCTTTGATTGATACATAACACACAACGCAGCTCATCAGGAGCTATTTTCGATGTGATCAAAAAGAATGGATCACTGGTCGATCGCTCGTCGATGTGATTGAAAGGTGCTAGACTTGTACTTTGCTTACCCGATCGTAACTCGTTCAGTTTTGAGATTTATGCAAATGCGGGTGGCATCCAAAATACTAGAGGAAATTCTCTTTCTTACGTGCATAAAACCACCTTTTAAAAATGGCATATTCATGCGCGCCAGGGAGGGTGCGATTTTTGCTCGAAGAAATTGGAGTAGTTCTACAAAAATGAACATAATTCACTAATTTTCGAAAGCTGTGCAAAAGCGGGCGGCATTCTGAAAACAAGAGAAAATGATTAATATTTTGAATGCGAAACCAATTTTTTTTTGAATGCGAAAGGGCAGCTTCATGCGCGGCGGGTGTTGTGATTTCTCTGCGATTTTTGCGTAAATACTTGCCGAAAATCGCACCCCCCGGCCGCGCACGAAGATTCCTTTTTCAGAATTCGATTTTATATCCACAAGATAAAGAACTTCTAGTTTTCTGAATGCCACTCGCATTTGCACATCTCTGAAAGATAAGTAAGTTATGATCGTTTAAGTGCGGGCAACTGCAATTTGCGACCTCGCAAAAAGAAGAGGTCTTACGCAGTTAAATAACCACAAATTGTTCGCTTTTAAGAGCTGTGCGAATGTGGGCGGCATTCGGAAAACTAGAGAAAATGTCCTTTCTGATGATCTCAAAACTGTTTTTCAAAAAAGGCATCTTCATGCGCGGCCAGGGGGTGCGATTTTTGCGAAAATACTTGCCGAAAATCGTAGACCCTCGGCCGCGCATGAAGATGCCTTTTTGAAAAGTGTTTTGTGATCTTGGAAAACAGCATCTTCTAGAGTTTTTGAATGCTGTTCTCATTTGCACATTTCTCAAAAGTGAGTGAGTTGTGATCGTTTAAGTGCCGTCTACTACTTAGGACCTCTCCTTCCTGCGAGGCCACAGATTGCGGATTCTCGCACTTAAACGAGCATAACTCACTTACCTTTGAGAGTTGTGTAAATGCGAGTGGCATTCAGAAAACTAGACGAAATGCTCTATTTCAAGGACACAAAGTCAATTTTTGAAAAAGGCATCTTTATGCCATTTCTAAGGAGCGGTTTTGTGGTCGTCGGAAAGAGCATTTCTCTAGTTTTCTGAATGTCACTCGCATTTGCACATCTTTCAAAAATAAGATAGCTATGTGCATTTTTGTAAAACAACTCCAATTTTTTTCGAAAAAAAAATCGCACCCTCCCTGCCGCCCATGAAGATGCCTTTTTGAAAGGTGATTTTGTGCTCGTGAGAAAGAGAAATAGTATTTTGTATGCCACCCGCATTTGCATAAATCTTAAAACTGAATGAGTTACGATCGGTTAAACAAAGTACATGCATAGCACCTTCCAATCACATCGACGAGCGATCGACCAGTGGTCCATCCCTCTTTTCACATCGAAAATAGCTCCTGATGAGCTGCGTTTTTTGTTATGTATCCATCAAAGATTGTGCTTTTGTAAAGCTACGTTTCAGCTTCCGTTCAGGTAGAAATATTTATTTTTGAAAAAAAAAAGAAAATTTTGAGCATGACCTCATCTGATCGCAAGGAAGATCGCTTAGGAAAAGGTCGATTTTGGAATATATATAATAAAAATTACCGTTTTTTATAGCTACACGTCAGCTCTAGACATCTTTTCGTTCAGGAAGCAAATGTTTAATTTTGAAAAATGGAAAGTTTTGAGCATGACCTCACCTGATCGCAAGCAGAATCGCTTAGGAAAGACTTGATTTCTAGAAGAAGTGCTAAATAAAAGCTATGCTGTTGTGGACTCTACATAGTTTCAGCTTCAGTCGTAGCCTTGTTCATAAAACATTTTTTTTTGTTGGAAAAATCCAATGTAGGAAAACCACTCTAGCTGATCGGATGAAAGGTTGCTTAGGAGAGGCGTGATTTTTTTCCTGCTACAAATTGAAGGATAAATTTCGGTATGATCCATTTTCAGCTTCAGTAGTTACATCTCTCAACTAAAAAATGTGTCGCGCCGTCACCGCGAAAATTGAGCAGCTATCGATCCATTTCAGCTGTTTTGAAAATTGCTTAAAAATTTATTATCTAATGCAATAACTCTGCAAATCCAAATGACGTCTGCTTTCTGTAGAAGAAGCGATGCTCAGGATGTCACCATGTTGTTTGCCTGAAAAATCTCTTCATTGATTTATTTGCTTTAAAACTTTATTAATCAAATATTTTCTTTTTTCAAACTTTCTAAAGGTGTTTGCAACCCTGAGACAACTTAACATTGAAATCCATAGATTTTCTCGGGGAGGGGGGGGGGGGGAAGGAATGGTCGTAAATTTTTCGCAGAAAAAATCGCAGCCTACGCTTAGCCTAGCCGGGAGCCATAGCGGAGCGTACGTACAACAGAAGCGAAAAAGTACGTTGGAATCAGGGATGAGCGATTATCCGTTATCCGTTATCCGGTTTCCGGCGGGCTTTGGCCTATCCGTTTTGTTGTTCGTTATCAGGAAATTTTTGGCCGGGTAACGAACAACGAAAAACCAGCCAGTACTTTTATATTTCCAAATAATCTGTAGGTTTACGCGTAGCTGTTGAACAGTAGAAGTAGCTGTCGATGGGTTGTGGGTCCAATGCTGATATAGAAGATACTAATTGGGCTGATGTTTTGGCGCAACCTCTTCAGAGTCTAAAAAAGAAAGGCAGAGCTTAGGGGGTACTCATCGAAGAATTACAGCGGGTTGTAATAGTTGTTGAGCTAATGAAAGAAGAAAATGAAAAAGGAGGAGCAAAATCACCCAACCGCCACCCTTGGATGAGTACCGATGTCAGTGTATGGGGTGCACGAGTCACATCTATTTATGTGCAAGGATGTTTACTAGGTCTCCCCCGTCTGCGAGGACAGCTTCGTTCTCTAACGTCTCTTTCATCTTTTTCCCATCAATATGAAACTACTTTACTTAAATTGATCATGGGATTAACGATTCCTCTCTTTTCTGGTCTTATCTTGACTCTGTAGAAGATGCTTGCGGCAGCCGAGAGAAGGTTGTTCAACAGCGTTTGTTCCCCAACTTGATGGATATACTACAATTCTCCTCAAATGCACCTAAAAGCGCAATTTACCTTCTTCGAGGCAAAAGAGAGGGCTTCGTTCGATCTGTGCAAGAATTAGGATTAAAACTGATTAAAGGGTATACAAAAAGCGACTCCTTCTAATAACTGCTCCACTTATGTCCAGAAAACCCCTAGGATCTTTACTAGTGACTTCATTGCAACTGAAGAACAACAGCAAAGGATACAGGATGACGTTAGTCAATTCCTTTGTGGGATACGCCACTCACTCCTACGGGATATTGTGGAGCCGTTTAGATACGTCGAATGACTTGCGGTGAACAGCCAATGGGACAGCACACTGCATTAACCTTCCCGGAAAATCCTGGTACCAAGTCACCTAGCCCGGAAGTAAGGAAAGCTTTATTGAGCTGGGCGGGAAATTCGAAACAAGAACATTGAGACGGAGTCGGAGTGCCGCTTCTTTACTAGTGACTTCACTGCAACTGAAAAACAACAGCAAGGGATACAGGATGACGTTTTAGTCAATTCCTTTGTGGGATACGCCACTCACCCTACGGGATATTAAATACATTAAATACATTACATAAACACCAACAGCAACGTTAAGTACGACTTATTTGGCATGTGAAGAGGAGAGTGTTACAATCCTCGACGTACTATTGGAGAAAGATTGGTTCAAAAGTAGTCTTAATTTCTGTTTTTTGTTCGTTATCCGTTTATCCGTTATTCGGCCATTTTTGGGCAAAATTATCCGTTATCCGTTATCCGGGTTTCAAAATTTGTTTATCCGCTCATCCCTGGTTGGAATCAAGGGAGGCCCATGAGCTTCCCCCAAAGATTCTCAACGTGACCTATATGGCTTTGTAGAGCGTCGGACGAGGATCACAGAACTGGGTTTCGTTTTTGCTATGGGCCACTGGGTGGCCCGAAAATGGCAAAAAATTGTACCGCTTCAGGGCTGGCTGACAGGGCAAAAGTGACACCTGGAATGGTTCTGTCGTGCTCGTAACTTAACCTACAAAAGACTTGGAGCTCAAATAAAAGTGTTGTTATAGTAATACAATAATTTCCTACGTTTCCTGGACGATGCTGCAGGATACGTTCAAGTGATTCATTTGCAACGATGTCGGCAGCGACTGGATGGCCGAGTGGATAGCGAGGCGGACCCGGAGAGGATTAGGGATTTGCTAGGTGGGCGCTGTTCCTAAAAAATAACGAAGGAAAAAAATCAAAAGCACTCGCAAACGATGTAGCAAGGTGAGATACTAAAAGCGTGCTCTAAATACTCGTGTTCAAAACCACTAGAAATTCGCTTGTCCTTTTACCTTGCCGTGCCTTCATTTTACACTTAAAGACTGAAATATAGAGCACAATGAGATGGTGTGGTTATGTAGTCCAAAGTCTATATGTACTACAAGGCAGTCCCTTTAAGATGTCGGAACATAGGCATTGTTGGAAGGCAAGTTCGGCAATGATTTAGAATAGCACATAGAAAGTATTAGGTTGTAACGAATTAAATGGCACTGGCTCGCGCCATTTTTTGGTGCGTCTTTACGCGTTTGATCAAGAACAAACCGTAACATGTGGCATATCATTTAGAAGCGCAAGCTTTGCTCTACTGAAGAGTACCAAATTTTCTATGTAAAGTTTAAACTTTAAACTGGGAAAACTTTAGAGTTTTATTGACTTTTTGCAGATGGACAAAAGGGTAATCCGAGGCATTTAATTGTATGAATTCAAGCTGGGCACTACAGCTAAGGAGGCGGACGAGAAGATCAACGCCGCATTCGGTCAAGCATGTTCCACAATTCGGACGGCGTATCGTTGGTATCAGAAGTTCCGGAATGGAGATTAGAGCTTGGAAGGACATGAAGGTCGTGGGAGGCATAGTGATGTTAATGGGGACAAGCTGAGAGATGTGGTAGAGGAGGATCCACACAAAGGTATCAGGGAGATAGCTATGATTCTTGGCGTCCGTCACAACACAGCTGCCCGGCATCTGAAAGAAATTGGAAAGACCAAAAAGCTGGAAAGATGGGTGCCTCACGAGCTGTCTGAGGAGCAAAGAAACCGACGATCTGAGATCTCGTCCGCACTGCTTCTACGGAACGAAACGGACCCGTTCCTTGATCGCATCGTAACCTGTGACGAGAAATGGATAATGTACGACAACAGGCGACGATGGGCACAGTGGGTGGACAGCGATGGGAGCCCCAAGGTTTTTGCGAAGCCGGAATAGCACCAAAAGAAAGTAATGGTGACAGTATCGTGGTGTTCGCTGGGAATTATTCACCACAGCTTCCTTCCTCCCGATGAATCCATCACGGCAGAGAAGTACTGCATTGAAATTGAAGAAATGACGAAAAAGTTGAAGGATATCCGGCCGGCCTTGGTAAACCGAAGGCGAGTTCTCCTTCTGCACGACAATGCTCGCCCCCATGTAGCACGAATGACGTTGCAGAAATTGAATGAGCTGAACATTGAAACTCTACCACATCCTCCGTTTTCTCCCGACCTCTCCCCAACAGACTACCATTTCTTCAAGCATCTTGGCGACTGCTTGGTAGGGAAAATATTCAAATACCAACAGGATGCCGAAAGTGCCTTCGAAGATTTCGTCAATTCCAGAACTTCTGATTTTTGCTACTGGAATAAAAAAGCTTGTGTCACGTTGGCAAAAATGTGTAGAGTCAGAAGGCTTTTATTTCGATTAATAAACTTGCCTACTAGCCGAGATATTAACTGTTTAAATTTACAGTGGTTCAGTGCCATTTATTTCGTTACAACCTAATATCTTGTTGTAGCCCTTCTTTACTCCAGAAATGCAAGCTGGCAGAGCTTCCGTCCCTCTTGGTATTTTTCTATCACCCGCCCAGACATGATGGTCACGCCTGTGTTCAAGTTCTCGAGTACGAAGTCAAAGTGCTGGGATATGAGACCATTTCCCTCAGCCATAAGTCGGCCAGTCGTTGCCTAATCCTTAGCAGCGAACAAGCGCAATTGTACAGGACGGCAATTAGGTTCCTGCCCCATCATATGGCTAGAAACTACGTCTCGAATAATAAAAAACCAAGGCATTGCTACTTAGTTGGGAGAATATCTACAAGCACAGTTCCTGAATCGGCCTCCGCAAAGTACTTTCCTTTCCTTTTCACAAGATCTCAAAATGTTCGCGCTTTAACGCGACAGTGGCCACTTGGGTTTTTGCTTTCCATTGCCACAGGCTTTCGGCAGGTGAAGCTTCAGCTAAATATCCACGATAGGGCTAGAAGCCTGCAATTTTCCTTCAAGGTCGTCTACTTATCTGTGTTTCAGACTAAAAGTTTAAAAATTAGGAGGAAGACCTCTATGTGGAAAATTCCCAAAAGTGCCTCAGCCGAGTGCCGATAATGGAATGGACTGCGCTAACAGACTTCTTCTTACGATTAGTCAAATAGTGCTATTCGGCGTAATGAAACCGAGCACATATTTTGGAATTCAATATATCTTATCTGCTGTTTTCTAATGAGGTTGGGCCAGTATTCGCCCCCCCCCCCCCGAGAAGCCTCTTACAAAAGATCCGCTCCGCTTGTGCAGATCCACGTTGAAACTATTGATGGAAAATTACACAGTAGGCTGACTGTAGCAATTCCAGAAAAATGATATTTTCTATACGTGGTAGTAGTAGTTTATACTTACAGCGATTAAACTCTCGTTTGGTTATGAAAGTCCTCTTGCCAGAGAGACTAGCCCCACCGGAACAGGCACAACCGAAAGGAGAAGCACTTTCGTTGGACTTTCTAATGGCTGGCCCTCGCTGCTTCCGCCAGCCAACGACCTCCTAAATGACGGTGGAGATTAGGTCTTCGCTTCCGCTTAGATATATTCTGTAGCCGCGTAAGGAAATCCTTGATATATGTCCATCTTCCTTATGGGTCTGCTACAGTTTTCTTCTGCATTTAGTGGCATTATGATTCTGGACCTCTTTTTCTCAGTCAAACCCTAGCACCATAGTTTATCTGGACCTGATCTAATGCGTTCATGATGTTGTGCGATGCATCTCACTTTGTCCCAATGCTTTATTTGGATGTGTCTTGATATTGAGATGGGCGTCTGTAGCGCAGTCGGAGGAGGTGCTGGATGTCGCGTGCACTCGATACCAGGTTCGCGGTTCGGATTTCTCGCCAAGGCCAACCAAGCCTTCCACCCCTCCGTTTCGGTGAATTGGTACCGGACTCGTTTGGAAGGATAAAGCGCTAGCTTGCTCACCGGCTGGCCACCGTAAGTCACTGTATCGTCAAATACGCATTGAAGTCGCCTACACGACATCCTGTAGAAGTAGAATGCGTGGCGCATCCCGAACGCATTGAGCACCGCTGTTCTTGATCCTTATGCTTTGAGATCTGGTGCTGCTGTATCCTCTCTATTGCAAGTCCTTGGGTTACTGACTTCGGCAAACCTCCTGTTAAAGTTATGCGAGAGTAACGTAATTTGTCAAGCGTGAGCGCGTTAATATATGCGCTGTGTCACTAAAATTGCTAGACGTGCCCTTTCTCTTTTCAGAAGTCTTTTATTTCACTCGTTCAAGTTACGACAAGGGAATGTTTGCCATCTCCTGGGATAGACGGGTACCTTATCAGTCAACCTAGAAAACCAGTTGTATGACTCAATATTCTACATGTGAAAGCTTTCAAGCTCACAAGGAGAGCCTCCAAAATGGCGGTGAGCTTTTGCGATGAAATTTTTACAGGCTATTCTGTGGTAGAAAGAACGCGTGTGGAAGCATGAGCGCGAAGTTCTTCACGCCCTGATGCCATCCAACCGAATGCGTTCGGATGGCGCGGTGGATAGCGATGTGGCTTCTCGGTCGCACCAACTGGATTTTACGGTTCGACCCTCTGTGTCGCCGTAGTTTTTGCACACATCGGCTCGTTATTATTATGTGCTAGCGTGATCACAGGAGTCAATTTGTAGACTATTAATGCTTTTAATAAGTGTTAAGTATTTACCGGTATCAAACCAAATCCGTGCCCTATCCCATGAAGTATATGTATTTGTGTGTGTTTACAGTTTGTTGCTGACATGATACAGTGCAAATACGTCCATTGATAGGTAACTCAAATGGAAGCCTAAAAGGCTACATTTACTTGCTAAAAGCTTTGTGACCGTGAGGGTGGGAACAGTAGGCCCACTGAAGGTGGGAGCAGTAGTAGGCACCGACGAAGGGGGGGGGGGGGGGGGGAGGAGGGACCGGTAAGGGTGAACCGGAAAAGGGGAAAAGGGCTGACAATAAAGGGGAACCAGTGAAGAGGGACCAATAATGGGAGACCAGTGAAGGTGGAACAAGTAATGGGAGTGGTGAGGTGAAGGGGGGGGGGGGGCAGGGAAGGGGGACCAAAAAATGGGGTACCAGTGAATTACCAGTCAAGAGGGGACCAGTAGGGGAGCCAATAAAGGGAAGACCATTCAAGGGGGTTCAATAAAGGGTCCAGTAATAAAACCATTGAAGGTGGACCAGTAAAGGGGACTAGTGAAGGGACCAGTGAAGCACGTCCAATAAGGGGACCAGCATTTTCTCTGTGTCGTCCAACGTGGCGTCAGAAGAAGTGCTACAGACGTCGTGTCACGTCTGTCGGAGTGCAAAAGACGGGGGGTCGAGCGTTTTACCCCCTCGTCCCCTGGCCCGCCCACCTCCAACCCCCTGGGCTTGCTCGAGAGTCCAGTGGCAGCATTACGAGAAAGTGGAGACGCAGACATTTTCCACGCCTCTGTTTAAAGGGCGGGGTGTATAACGCCACTCCGCCCAAAAGACGTGTCGTAGACGTCGTGACATATGCGTCCGGACTCAGCAAGTATGTCGCAGACGTTATCCAATGTGCATCCTGATCCAGAAGACGTGCCATAGATAAGACTTGCACAGCATCGGTATTTTCAGATGACTTTTTAAAGGCTTCGTGCAACAACGAGTGTGCGAGTACATGATTCTCACTTCCGTTTTCTGCCGGCACATGGGTAAAGGCCTCCACACACTTTTACGTTGGTCTTAAGAGGTATTGGTGGAGTGGGTGGGAAATGGAGGGTAGGGAGAATGAGTAAAGGAATCGGAGTAATGTTATTCCCGTCCGACTGTGAACCGTATCGATTGGTCTACCAATACCAATTGATTTAATTTGTGTTTCCGCAGAGTAAGCACCTCGGATTAAGGCTCTCTATCTGTTCCTCGCCATGTATAGAACGAGTACTTCAAAGAATGAATCGCGCACGTGCGATAGAGGGTGGCTAGGCCCCATAGGAGCAGTTTTGAAGATTCTGTCCTACCGTATCCCGCAACACTATTCTATAAAAGCTAAACCAGTTTTTTTTACCCTAATGAATGAGAGAAGTGAATTTTTTTTTACCCTAATGAATGATTTGGGGCAAAGCCCCCAAGCAGACGTTTGGCGGACAGTAGGCTGCTGAACGTCTGGTTGGCTCATAAAGGTTGTAGTCCTGGCGACTGAAGCACAGTATGTCAAAGCATGCGAAATCCACCGTCTAACAGAAGCTATTTCCTGTTAATGTTCAGCGTTCTAACCCTCAACATGAGCAGGCAAGCGCCTGCTCGGCACCTGCATATGCAATAAAAACTTGTGGAAGAAGTACAAATGTATATTGTTTATATCCCTATCATAAAATATGGTACAAAACAGTGCGTGAACATTCCTTCACCTAAGATCGAAGATTTTGAAATCACTTAGTCCTCAGGAACAGTTTCCTTTTAATGTCGAACCTTTTGTCAGGATACCTGAAAAGGATGTCATAAAGGATGCGAGCAATTGCGTACATTTTTCATAAAACGAAAAAACATGCCTATCCATTCGTCGAGCGATTTCAATATCCCACGGCATATCCTTCTCTGGTGGCGTGTAGTCAAACGTCTTAAACAAATCTATCAATAGACTGAAAGAATAGTGTAGAAACAGGCATACCTGATCCTCGTAGTCAAACCAATCAGATTTTGGTTTGAATTGGCGAAGAAGACGTTTGTTACGCAGTCCAAGAACTCTCCCTCCACTACCAGGGAACGCAGTGACACCTGAAATTGTCCCAATATCGTTTTTAGTCGACGAATAATATGAAGAGGCGCTTCTCAGTGATGGCGAAGCAGCTGATTTCATGTTTTGAAAGAGGATAACAACTCTCGGTGATTACCAACAACCATGTAAACAACCATGTATGTAATGCTTATGGAGCACTCCTTCAGAGATCGACCGAGACCAGCATGCTCGATTTCGATTACGTTTGGGACATTCCGGTCCCCTGGAGATGTTCAAGCTGCTTGAGATGTTCTCCAGGTTGCGGTTACCTTTCTGCAAGAGCTTCCTACAAGACTAACTTTCTGCGTCCTACTAAAAATACCGTGAGATACTACGTAACCTTTGATTAAATGAAATCTAAGTGAGACTACCGACTGGGACGCCATACTTATAACGGGACGATGCCGCAAACACTACCTTCAGCACAGACCATCAAGGATGGTGGTCGAATTGCGCCACTACAAGAAAATCTCAAGAAAGGGAATAACAGTGCGCTAAAACGAACACTTTCGACATCTCAGGTGCTTTCATGGCACACCTCCCGACCTAAAGCTTTACAGGATGAGCGCCGTCCACTTTCAATTATTCTAGGAGCACAGTAGTCAGATCAGCTTCAAACCACCTCTCCTTTCAGACCGTTCGAAATTAACGCATTTCTTGCTGACGTGGTCTTCCATCTCATGAACGTGACTGGATTGTAGTAGAAAAGTTTCGCATTGCTTAATAATTACGGTTAATGTTCTGTCTCAGTGGTTCAGATGGATACAGAAAGTTAATTCAGCAGTCAAACACAGAATTTTTGGTCGTTTCTGAGCTGACAGACCAAGTGCAGCGTGAAGTGCGCTGGGGGCACCGCTGTGCGCTATTCTCCGTGATGATATCTACTCCTCCATGGGAATCCCCTTGATTTAGCGAGCTGAGATGAACACGGACAATCGAGCGCAGATGACAGGCTCCAGTGACAAGTCGGCCTACGTACATCCTATGTCACACATAGTTGGTAGCGCTTCGGAATTCTCGACTGAATGCTAAGGCGATTGTGGCAACCGACGCGCACTCACAAAGCCCGGTTTGTGTGCAAAGTACACGAGGGCTCCTTATGCAAGGGTGAGATCAAGCTCGACTGAGCTAATCCGAAATCCCGTAATGTAAGGAAAATCCGTGCTGCAACGTTACATTTAATTAGACTGCCTGCCCTTAAGAGCTAGCAGAATCCTGTAACAAACAAGGAATGGTCCCTATGCGCTGAGGTGAAAAAGCTGCGCTATCAACATTAGCTGAAGCTATAAGGACGTTCTATGAGGCAATCTCTGTACTATCAATGGTTTTGGTGTGGTTGCCGTTGAAGGTTTCTGAGACACTGCAAGCGTGAAACGTTGTAAAGAGCGTATGCCAAAAGTCGTTGTAGCTGCGGATCAGCGATTGTAAAATTCCTTTTCTGCGCACGCTCCGCAACCACAATGTTCCGATCAAGCCAAGGGACTATTTTCTCTACCATGTTTGATGAGAGCGCAGAAAATGTACTGGTAGAAGATGACCTAAACGGCCTTGGGAGTTGAGACTGTAATTAACTGAGAAAAGGATGCTGGAGAGTAGGCAGCAGACCACCAAGTGGAAAAAATGCAGCCCTGTGGGAGGTAATTACAGTGCAATTCGGTTATTTTCGCACATCATGGAAATGTTTGAGCCCGGTGGAAGTACGTATTCGAGATATCGTTGAGCATTCCACCGTTTAGTGTAACTTAGTTGCCTGCTGTGGCAACGTTGACGCCATACACGCAGCACATTTTCCGTTAAGAGACACCTGAGCAACAGAAACCGCTGTATATTGAATTCTCGAACTTGGATACGGCCTAGTTATAAAGGTAGGCTTACGACGACGCGGCGTTTCCGAAAAACTTGTTGAGTGCGTGCATATTCCGTAGTCCTTCCCACGGATTGAGTGCGAGCGCCCGATGGAGTTTTCCATCCCTGTCGGAGTGCACCAGGGATCTCCCCACTGTTCTTCATTGTCGCCACAGATGTAATCTTAAGAGATCTCCAAACAGCTGCTCTTCGAAGCTGGTGTATGATGCAGGCGCATTACATGTATGTGAAGGTAAAACCGTACTCGTGCAACTATGGTGTGATCCCTTCGAGTTTTTCGTATTTAAGCCAAACTTCAAATAGATCATATACTTGACTACGGACGTAAATCTGGACAGACCCATTAAAATAACTGGAAGTGAGCTCTCACAAGTTGCCTTTCAAGTATTCTGGATCAACACTTGCAGCTGATGATTGCCTGAAGGTTAAGATGAATGTGCGTGTGAATGCAGCCTGCTCATAATGGTGTTCATTCGTCGGGGCGCTCTACGACAGGAAGATGTCTCAAATCAGGCCTCTGTTATACTCCCGCGGGAGCATCCGCGGAACGTCCGCGGACCAATGGTGCACGGCGGAGGCGGGCGTGGCGAGGCGCGGCGATTGGCCAGGTGAGGAGTCTCGGCGCGATTCCCGCCCTTCCGCGGATGCTTCCGCGGGAGTATAACTCAGGCCTCAGGCTTTATAGAACAACTTTCACCCAGTAGCCTTGTACAGTGGTGAGTGCTAGTCCCTGATCAAAGCATGCATACAGCTGGCATCCATCCCGATCAAGCATTTCATCGCGAAAATTGGCGTTACCACACCCAATCAGCGACCCTTCACACCAACTTGAATAAACGCTTGAAAATGAAGATGTCTAAGAGAAGTGGTACCTCCATGCCACGCTTCTATGTCTTCTGGATGAAATCTGCTGGGTTGTTCCATCATGTACACATTCGAAGGTTTCGATTCTGCACGGGCCAGCCTAAAGCGTATAATAGACGATTAAGGAACATCAGCGTCAGATCTAAATCGAAAACAAAAAAGTTAAACGCACTTGGTGTAATTTGGAACATTCGAGACTGGTTCCTGATAAAAGTCTATCAAATCCTGCACAGATCTAATGTGCATAAGCCGAGCATTCGTAGGATAGTGCTTGAATTTCTCGGACAGACAAATAATAATCTGAATGAACACTGGTTAACATTTGTACGAACTCAAACTACACCAAGCGCTTAAGCTTAAGAAGAGAATTATGAAGTTTTGCCTCAAAAACGCTAAATAAAAAGTAACTGAGTTCCTCAAAAGGTCACAATACTTTTGACTTCAAATCGTTATCCTTTAGTTGAAGCTGCGCAGGATCCGATGAACTCTCGGCGTTATTGCCCAGCAGGTCTTTTGCTACTGCAATAACAGTCTCCTTGACACCACTAGGCGGTTGGTAATTGTAACGATACTTTAGGAACCTAAACTGTACGGATTAACAAACCCAACATTTTTGACGAATAGCGAGCACACACATAGATGTGGCAACTCACCCGCGTGCCCGTATGGAGTCCATGTCTATTCGGTAATCCAAAATCTCGCCCGTCTCGTAACTCACTACGTCCCCTTGAACCTTGGGCTTTGGCGCATCAGTGCGAACAGAGGGCAGTATCTTTCGGAGCTTCTCCTAAATGTGCACCACTACCTGTCCTTGCCATAGCTGACACACAAATGAAAGCGACAAAGCGAAACGTAGTAGATAGAAGCTTACTCTTACTTATCAACAGTTGCTAGAAAATTGGGAAACTGCTTGCAATCGTTCGGACCAGCTTTTCGAATTGCTGCTTCTGCCCAGCTTCGATCTTCGATAAACATTGGCTTGCCGTTATTAGACTTTTAATGTGTCCCTGTTTAAGCCGTTGGTTAAGACTGTTATTCACCTTTATTCAGCTTACGTTTCTTCAAATTCCGGAAAAGTTGGAAACAACTACAGCGCTACTAGCCCTAGATAACGTTTCATACAACACTAATCTCAATAAAATAGTCATCAGATAGTACTGGTACAAGTGGTCGAATTACCTTACAAGTGGATGCCGAATAGGAACACCAAACATCCGCAAACGGACGTAGACGTGGATACATGAGCTTCTGCCCGCAACCATCCAACTTAAGCACCATCCCCGGTACCAGACCCCTCGATCTAAGCGTGTGACCCACTGGGTTAGATCATGCCTTCTTAAACGCTCTCCGAAACGAAATAGCTCTACAGAGCGTGCCAGCTCGAAGGTGACCGCTAGCACTCCTCATTCCGGTTGATCTGCGGAGTCTCGACTGCGATTTTTTGCTCCGCTTCTAATACCCTGTGCTATATCACCCTCTCAAGCTAAGACCCGCACAAACACATGTAGCAGCGAGCCTGCATAAACCGGACCCTGTTATCTCCTCAAAGAGTCTTGATATTGCATCTTTCAAAGTCATGCAAATGCTACTTTTCCTGACCCAAGGAATCTTCCATTTCTCCTCTGTAATCCTCCCCATGTTCGCTGCTAAGGGGCTCGGGGTGGGGGGGAGGTCACATGGCACGTGAATGCCCAATTGCATCAGAAGGGCCTGGCTCATTTCACTGTTGGGCTAGAATACACCAGTGCTGAGTAAAAAAAATTGAGTTTGTACAACTTTGCACTACACATGACGTCGTATAGGGCTGCCTTACATGGTGACCCTTCCCCTCCGAAGCCGAAAAACAAGAAAATATAAAGGAAATCACGACAGCACAACAAGAGACATGATTAGTAAGAAAACTATGAGACGGGAGCAAAAAGAAAAAATTATATATATATATATATATATATATATATATATATATATATATATATATATATATATACGAGGAATCCTCGAGTCTACATCGTCAGCCTTCCAACAACACCGCGAAGAGCCCTTACACTCATGCTTGCCAAGTCCTCGCTCTAATTCTTATTTAAAATAGGTATAACCCTAATGCTGAAGAAGTTGTTCAGTAACTGAGTACGAGCAAATGGCTTTCTAATTTTATAAGTGGAGCCTCTCGCTCTGGACCTGTACCAAGTAAAGAATTCTGCAGGATCCAGTCGCGTTTTATTAGTAATTATTTTGATAGCCATCAGAAGATCGTTCTTCCTTCGCCTGCTACACAAACTCGGAAGCACGTAAATTCGACGGCGCTGCTCCCCATTGGACAGAAAACGATAAGGCAGACCAGTGCACCGCATAGCAAGTTTGCGGGTAAAATTATTTTGAAAACTCTCCAACAATGCAATAAACTTTTTTGGTATGGGAAGAAAACAGTTGACTCTACCAAGGGCCTTACGTAGGACTTGTAGGCCTTTAAAAGAGTAACGGGATTTTTACCTCTAACCGCTTTAAACAAGTTGTATGTTCTATGAATAGCCCTGCCAAAAATAAGTTTGAGGTGCGGCTCGAAGGAGAGCTTGTTTGTAAATCTGAATCCTAGGTCTGTGATCTCATTTACATTTTCCAATATAGATTCACCGATATTATAATTGTAAACAGATTCCTTGTTTCCACTATGCAGGACCCTGGTTTTTTCCGCTGCGATTGGCAATTAGGCTTTTTCTGGACAAATAGATGCAGTAGGGTAAATACCCCTTTTCTGTTAGTTAGGGTAGCGTGGTTTTCCTATCTGATGTATGTACACTTAATTCGTTTTCTTTAAGCTTCAAGTTACTGGTACTGAGCTTGTAAGCTCCTATAACGATGTTTTGTTGTGATCAAAACTCTAGCGTCAGGTGGGACACGAACACGCACCTCCTGCTGACCGAGCGGAAATGCTCTACGCCGTTTCATGTAATCTTCCATAGGAAAGCGATGCATGCTCACTGGACATGTTTATAAACGTCGGATAAAAGACCTGCTCACCGTAACCGCAGTTCGCGTCGCGTAAAAGCGTGGTTGGTGCAAGTTGCAGGGTGCGGTGAACCTTACACCTAAAACCGCAGACATTCTACTCACGATTACCATCATAGTACACAAACCTCAGGAGGAGTCCGCAGCACTCCCTCTTCGAGCGAAGAATCAGGCAAGGGAAGGGACTCCAGGGAGTGGTGGGTCCTCGTGTGGAAACTGCTCTCGTCGCTCAGGAGTATTCCATAGCATTTCTAAACGTCCAGCACGGGCCGGCAAACGTGCTGTTACGGGCTTTAAATAGCAGTTTCCTACTGTCCTTATTGTAACTCGTCTAATGTAAAAAAGGTGACACCACTCAACATTCGAAAAGAACTGGGATCACTGAGAGGATCTATTTTTTCAATTCCAAATGTTCAAAGCTATGACGGTTCATGTGATAGCTTCGAGCTTTCTATTAGAACAACATCACAAAGCACCAACAGGCTTGTGTCCAAAATGTCAATGAGTCAATGAAAACAATTGATGCGTGATGCTCAACGAGGCAACTCATATCCGACAAGTGAGGAAGCGTGAGGGACTGAGGGGGCGCCTGAAAGTTTCCACGCTCATCGCCGAGCGCGGTCTCTGAGCAGGGCCAGCGCAGTGGTCGGTTATCCGTTATAATGCTACTCGTGAGTAGCGTGTCTGCGATTTTAGGCACAAGGTTCAATGCGCCCCTGCAGCTTGCACCAACCACGCTTTTACGCGACGCGCACTGCGGTTACGGTGAACCGGTTCTGATATCCGACGTTAACAATCGTGTGTTCACACCAACTAGTGTTCGCCAATTTTCTTTCACCAAAGAGAAGACGCTATCGAGAGTCAAAGGAATGCATACTTGCTGCTGTTTTGTAAGCGATGAGGCTTCTTCTTCGGCGGCAGATGTGGATCTGCCGAACAAGGACTTCAGAAATGATCGTGCGCGTACATAGTTCACGCCGCTTATTCGCATCACCCTGAAACAAGTCACATCGATTGAAGAGCCGAAATGAAGGACTGTTATCAGTGCGCAGCACTGTCAGCGGCTACGACATCAAAAGTTTAAGGAAGTCCTTTGCCACATCAAAAGATACTCCACCATTCCTGACATATTCAAGATGGAGGAAAAATAGGCCCTTTGTTAGCTGGAGCTAAACAGCACACATTGCACACAATGAAGAACAGCCTCCAGCCTTAAAGAGCAACAACACACTCAGAAATGCAATACATGACGTTTCGGAGGCTAAATCTCACGCTTTTATCTCTTTGGAAACTTCAGTGGAACCTCTAAGTTCATGAGCATCATGACGCCTGGCCCGTCTCATAGGCAATTCTCAGAAGATTCCTCTAATCGCAAAGGAGATCACCATTGCCATGGAAATATTGAAGACCTCGTTTTCCAAATTTGAAGGACGATAGCGAGAAATTCGCTGCGAAGCACGTTATTCTCGCTGGGGCGCGAAATCTTCTGCGGAAATTCATAACCTTCGATATCCTCATTGAGCATTCAGAAACGTAAGATTGTTTATAAAAACGCCATGCTCTTTCTGCAGGTTGCTAGAACTCCATCACACTAGAGGTCTTTGTGCTATTTTTCGTTTGTCCTGGAATTCCAAATAGCTGGAGCCGCCTCTGAAAGCTTTGAAAGAGTGTATCTTCTTGCAGTCAAAAATTGCGTTCGGGAGCGTTATTTTTTCGTATTCCCACAGCAATTGCAAAGGAAGTGTCCCGGCCGTAATAGGATAGATCGGACAACAACTAGTGAAGCTTCTGGAAGCGGGTGCTTCACTGTCTATCAGCTGGACCTCATTGCTCCGCTGATTCAACAGCTGCGAACTTATTATGCATGGGTCAGCGAATGGAATTCCTAGTTTTGAATGCACATGCGATGACCCAGCCCATTTCCGCCTGGTCCCGTTCAAATGAGGCCCCGTCGTACAAAATCGATCCCATTGTTGCAGAGCGCTTCCTCATTAGGAATGGACTCCGGCAAGGTCGTGGATTCCATGCAGAAGCGAAGTGCTATGGAAGGCTTGCGGAAGGTGCGTTTCATTTCTGTTAGGGACTGGTTCTTGGGACAAGTTCTATGCTTTTCGATGTGGCTATTTGCCTATTTTTTCTTGAATATGACCTTCAAATACCTGCCAGATGTGTTCCACTAGAGTGAGCTGTAATCATTGCTTTGCCGGCGCTTGGGCATTCGTTTTCCGAGGGTTTTATGGAGGCTGATTGACTATATTTCACTGAAAATGACGCTGGTTTCATTGCTCTTAAACGATCATCACTGTTATCATTAAGTTTTTATTTATTTTTTTAATTTTCAAGTGATTTCTTCAGCTAGAGGAATTTGTGGCCACTTTGTCTCATGGAAAGGATCTCTTCAATTCCACGTATGGCCTTCTGACTTATTCTTTTGGCAATCGCAGAATCGCAGGTAACTGTTTCTTCTACCTTTCATGCCATGTTTTAAATATTTTTTGGTTTCCTTTAGAGGCCTTTGATTCATTGTTATTCAGAACTGCCGCATGAATCGTGACGTGACGCATTAAAACGTAAAGTAGACAAACGTAGAGAGACAAATGCAGCTAAGACCTTATGTTCTAAACCACTCCAGCCCTCCAGTTGGCCATTCCCCCCTGACCCTTAGCAATGGAAACTATTCAGGAAGTGATTATCCGGCTGTATGTTTCCAAAGATTACATTCGCAGTTTCATCTAACATTTCTTCAGACTTTTTTAGGCTACTATATTTGTTCCTTCTGCTTTGCGTTGCCCTTACTAACTCTGCTGGACACATGAGGATTAATTAGAGGAGGCGCCGGCTGTCGGCGCGTTCACCTCGAATCGTTTCATGGCTCAGGTCCGGCCCGTGCTAACCCACGCATTCCATCTCTCCGCGGTAAATTGTTCACAAAGTTCTTCGGCAGGGATACTTTTTCATCGGCTGGCCGCATTATATGGTATATGCCGAACACGCATTACTGTCGCTTACCACAGCCCTTAAAGGTGAAAATCGTGGCGCACTTCATAAATTGGGATTGGTTAACAAAGGCATTGATCCCTCATCTTTTTTGCCTTTATCATTCATTTGGCTCTCAGCACTCTCCCAAAGCTTCGGCGTTTTTTGCCTTTCTGTTTTATGGCCTTTTTTTATTTGTCTTCCTTCAGACAATAGCAGTTTACCTCAATTCAAAAACTTCTACCACTGTTACTGAAATAACGGCATTTAGCAGTTCCCGATCGTTTCTCTTCATCCCTTAGCTACTCTGCTGATTAGCATGTGACAATTTGACCTGACAATGTTCCATGAATTTACGTTGATTGTTTCTCATGTTCCGTTGTCGTTTCTTTTCCACATGTGGTAAATCACATGTAATACACCATTGGCCAACGTGAGTGATTAACCGTACAGATGGTTGTCAGAGAGGGCCAGCAGTCACCCGCAGGTGCGCGTAGGCGTGTCTGATGTTAGCCTGGAACCACACAACATATGTCAATACCTTTACCGGTACCATCTATAATGCCACTACCAGGAGCAAGATGTCGTATTTGTCTAAACCAGTATGAAACATTCATAGAAATTCAAAGTTGGATAGGCCGAATTCGTGTTTTATCCTTCCCAGACAACCTTACTGCTAGTTCACCGATCCCGGAAGAATAAAAGGCTCGGTTTTCCGGGACGGGATCTGAATCAAGGAGCTCGATTCAGTGTGCAATTCACGGCAGATGCCTCTTCTGACTCCGTCAGCCTGTGCCAATGGCAGTTGTATTTCTATTTATTCAATGGTGTCCGGCTGGTCAAATCGTTTGCAAAATGTCCAGTCCTATTGGTAGTGAAATTCTCGTTCACGCTCACCCTCCATGTGGAAACTTCTTCCTATTTTGTTACCGATTCACAGGTTGCCTTCCACAAAAAGTATCTCTTTGGAGTGGAGATTATGGTCACGTAGTACACATTTCATGGTGTCTCTGCCGCTTTTGCCTCAGATAACAAAGTGCCTCTGCCTCTGGGACTGGTCTCACGAGTCCATTTATGGGTGAAAGGGAACTCATATGTAACTCTTCATATCTTTAGTGGAATTAAAGAGTATCGAGCGTCAGTTTTGCATGCCATTGCTTTCTGATGCTTTTTCAGCCAATTAAACCTCACTTCGGTCAACCTACATACCTATAGGTATCCGGTACCAAGGCTGTTTGTTAGAAAACAGCGTAAGGTAAACATATTTTTGGATTCAGTTGACATCGTTTCATGGAAGGCATCAAAAATTAACAAGCGTTTAGTGCGTTTAGCGTTTAGAAACTGCTATTTCAGATGTATTCGAAGCAGTACTGGAGTTTCCAGAATATCAAGAGAAGTGTAAGCACATTGCGAAACGCCTTTGCTCCAGCGCTGTTTCCAGTTTAGAACCGGCGGTCAGTAAACAGAGGTAAGCAAGCATCGACAGTTGTTCTCTCCAGTTTCACAAGATATTAGCCGTCTTTTTCTTACTGTTGTTCATGTTACGCTCTACACTTCTAGCCACTGAAAGTCATTTCCTTAGCCTCCACGTTTAACGTTTCCTTGATTTCTTTTTATTCAATCGTTACATTTCAGAGGCACTGATGAAGCCTCCTTCATGGAGGAGTTGAGGTATTTCTGGGAACTGTATCAGCTGAGAGATGTACCCAGCTTGCTGCAGCCGGAAGACAAGTCCTCGTTTGATGGAGTAGTGGATAAACTCCATCGAAGAGGTTGGACTTCATACTTTTTCATTGGCTTAACTTATAATTAAATGAGAGCAGCGTTTGTTTTCTTGTTGCGTGTTATACATATACATGCACAATTGTTTGCGTGTTATATATGCTTTACTGTATTGTCACGTCGTAGAGTGATTTTCACTGACATTTGGCAAAAACCTATTGCCTCTTTTCAGGAATTGATAGGAGGACTAGAAGTCATCTTCCTGCAGAATTTCTTCGTCTTGTTAATAGCGTAAGTATGCGCTAAAGGAAATAGATAGCTCGATCGTCCGAATAAATTGACTCAACTCAGCTTTTCTCTTTAGGACGATGACAATGAATCTGGAAAGGAGCTGCCTTATTTTCTCAAAAACCTCTCAGATCAGGAGACCGTTACTTCGAAGGTTTCTGAAGAGCAGTCACATCGAGGGGGTGATTCTTTGAAGCTCTTTGAACAGGTCAGCATTTTCACCATTCTTTGTGATTTGGTAGTCATTGAGTTGATATCACGCATACGAATTCATATGAAACCTCCATCACTCAGATAAAGCCATCCTCTTTTCACTTCCAATACGTCTGTGATGCTGGTCATCATTTTCTGAATCAATTTGCGTAACAGTGTGATGTACTCTTATCGCTCATTAGACCGCACTGGGTGTTATGAGCACGAACATTATAACAGTAAGCTTCCACTGGTCCCCCTCCGAGGGTGCGCTGTGCGTTTTGAACTAAGCGGATCGTTAGGTCAGTTTTTTGATACAATCACTGCCATATCACATCATACAATGTGGCTGTTGTAATTATCACATTTCGAAGTTTTCTCAATGGTGTAGCCATCCAAAGTCGACATATTTTCGCCCTAGACGGGCTTTTGGGATGTGTACTGCTGAACCGCCGAGTCTCACATTTAACAGAAATGGCATTTTACCGTAGCAGTCAAGGAACTGTAACAAAGTGGTGAGCAACTTTCTGTGTTAGTATCTCACCAGAACTGTTGATATAATTTTAAAACAATAAATGTTGTAGTTTGGAGGAGAACAATGGAGCTGCTTTCGTTTATTTCTCGCCTCCTAATTTAACGTCCACCATAATTGAGTGTTTACTGGGTAGTCAGAGTAGTTATTTGTCCTTTCAACTAAATTCTACCTCTATGTTGTGCGCTTCTTGAAATATGCTTTTCCCTTCACAAGGGACTGGCCGTAGCAGAGTTAGGAAAACTGCTCACGCCAATGGATTCCTAAACTAAGAGGTAAGGTTCCATGACGTTTAAGTGTGTGGCTCATGTTTAGGAAAAAGGACAAGCTATAAAGGAAGGCGTCCCTTTCAAAGGATCCGCATTTTACTTCTAAGGAACATCGTGGGAGCAGTTTGAGTGCGCGATGGCTCTATACTATGGCTTGCAATGAGCAGTCGTTGCCCAATTCAGTGTTTCATCCTTTCCAGACAACTCGTACCAGTTTACCGTTTTTGACGGATGGAATGCTACCATTCGTTCAACTCATGTTTATCAAGATAGTACATGAGGTGCACATTGGGGTTCTCTTCCAGTTTGTATGTGTGAAGCTTGTATGAGCCTCGCTTTCCATTAGAGGTTATTCCTTCTTGGGCCATCGACATATTAAGTGTCATTAGTCAGGAACGGAAACCGCTGTCTCCCTACTAGTGTTTTTCCAGCTAGGAAATACTGCTGTAGTGGTTGGACTGGGAATAATTGATTCCTTTGAGCATGAGTTCTTAGCTCTGAAGAGTACGGAGTGGAACAAAGTTTTCAACTCGATAGTTACCACTAATCTTCTTATTCGCGACTGTTCAGGTGCTGAGGGACGTGTTATCTGGAGAATTGAAGTTTGAGAGTGCTGCAAAGCGCATGGAAGAAGGCCATGTGGGAGTGAATACACTTGAAGCGACAGAGCTGTAAGTAAATAAACCTAGATCTAACTGTTCTAAGTGTTCTCTCCCTTCTTCAGGTTCTCCTCAGTGCTGGAAAAGACTTCCTCATATGCAGCGGACATCACCTCAACACTTTTCGCTCTATTTGAAAACTTCTTCGGCTCCCTTCAAGATGATATGAAGGTCCTGTACTATATTATTATAACTTGTCTTACAGGTATAAATATTGAATAACGCTCGTTATTTACCTTATATTGGTTGATTCAGTGTTCACTGATGACGCGCTTTTTTGAACGGTGGCTTTCGGAGCACAAATGTTTACCTTCATTCGAAAATGATGTGACGGTAAGCGGGAATTAAAACGTTTATAGATTCGCCATTAACTCACGTATGTTTTTAGAATTTTGGCTCCGGTTTAACGGTCTGTATAAATGGAATAGGAGATCATCTTGAAATTCAAAGTGGTTCAGAAAAGTTCAAGACGGTCCGAGAAAAGGTGGGTGTACAGTTTTTCGCTTTTATGACTTTGTGTCTAATTTTGTTTCTTTTGCGTGCAGCATTGATTCAGTTTTAGTTGGCTTGGTATTTGCTCGTCGCTCCGCGAGTTACAGTACATCGGTTACTACTGCAGAGCTTAGACAACAGGCAAATAGTACCAGGAGTGCTGAATGTATGTTTCACTTACGTTAGTGCCGCCTTAGCGAGGTTAGCTTGGTGTTAGCTAATTAAAGACGATTACGGTCTTCACGTTTGCAGATTTTTCGCACCTTCAGCCCCATTTTCGAGGTAAAAACGTGCTCAGAGGAGGGAACTTCCCAGGCTACATCTTTATTATTTAACTGCATCACATCAATTTTCGATGAAGAAGCCAGCAGGTATGCAAGAATAAAAGCTCTGGAAAGGGTGTGGTATTAATACCGAACACTGATGTCCTTTTTAGATGGTCGAATGTCGAGCAACAGGACCGCTTAGTATATCTGTTGAATTCTCTGTGCCGAAGAAAAAGAAATGCTGCCAAAGACAAACCCAGCGAAGGTTGGCGTACTGTTAAGTGATCCATTGATGTCTTAGAGGCAGCGCGTTGTCACGCATCGCTCGTTTCCCTGCCATTAGATGTTTTTGGTTAGATGGACGTCCTTCACTGAACGTGAGGGTCCAGCCTAGCTGTCACTCGTTATGTTGTCCTGCCATTCTCATCCTGATGTTGTTGCCGTTCAAACTCTATGGCCAACGTGGCAGCAGTGCCTCGTGCCGGAATGTATATGGACTGGAGGAAGCACCCGTACGTCTTGCTCCAACGTACATTGTCTGCAACCACCACCGCTGGCACGTTGCCAGACTTACGTGGATAGAGAATAACATTGAATGCGATTGAAGCGTGGAAGTCCTCTCCGGTTATAGCTTTCTCGCTGCAAACTTCTCTATTTACCACCGATCGTATAATTTCCTTTCCACCTATCCGCAAAAGTCTGCGATGCCATTTTCTGGGGGAATACTGCTCAGCTATCACTGAACGTGTCTTTTCTGATTATAATGTTTTGGCTGCGTCCTGCAGCAATACTTATTACTCGCCTAACGATGAGTGTTGCTTCAGATAGCTCATGCGCTTCAGCGGCTCCAGAACCTGTGATTCTGAACGCGACTGTAGTGGTGAAGCTGCTTGTTTTGCCTCATTTAATGAAGCGAACCCATGTGCTTCTTATGCTCAAACTACTTCATCGGTGTGTTGAATAGGATGTCTCTTCCATTTCGCTTTTCTTCTGAACAGTAGGCTTTTTCGGAATGTCGTTCGGGATAAATGTGCGATTTTAAGGCTCATGCAAACACTTGGTGCGAAAGAAACTGTTTTCCAGTGGTCTCAAGCGATAGGAGAAAGTGGTTGGTTCTCATCTATCTTTTGGTCTGAACAGCTTTGTCAAAGCCTGTTTACCTGTCTGCTTATTTAGATTCAACAAACGCCTTACAAACTCCTGAACTTATCCTACTCATTCTTGAATTTGCAATGGAGTACGAATCAAGCAATCAACAGGCTGCGGAAATTTGTCATTCCTTACTCAAAGCATTCGGCGAGAGGCTGCAAGGTACTAGTTGCAATGCTGGAGGAATGGGTTGTCGTATTCTGGAAGCAGCTGATTTCCTGAGTGAAACGATCTGTAATTTCAGGAGATAATGTCATATTCGAGAACGAAACGACAGAGTTTATTCTTTTCTCCTTGCGGCGCTATTCGTGGTGGATAAGGTATGCAGTCTGCAGCTGGTTTTCGCACTCCCTGTCAGCTCCCAAGCAACAGGTAACCGTTGTGGGCACTCATTGCGCTGCGCTTCATCCCATTTTTACTTGATTTTAAGTTTTTTTGTAATGTCATTGAACAGTTTTCCTCTAAAACCACTTTAGGAGAAATCTTGAGCTGTTTTTTATTTAGTTTGTGCGCTACGATGCCTGTTTATCGCTATTCAAAAGTTGCCCAATTTTCGAGGAACGGCTCTCTGCCACCAGATTCGTTATGAACGTGTCCAATCCAGAGCTTTCCCGAGATGTTGTCGGTATCACATGTGATGCGGCGTTGGTGCTATGAGAGTGCTGCAGTGACTAAATTGCCAGAGCAGAGTTGTAGACACGTCTGCCTAAACGTGACTCAGACGTCCTTGAGTGTCCTTATAACGTCATTAAAATGTTCTTGCCAAAATGTACTATACTCTGTAAGTTCTCGAAATCCTTTGCATCATCCCTTTGCTGTGTGGGTGTTGATAGCTCATTACAGCGATATAGTGTTGGAATCTTGTTCTCTGAGTTTTTGTTACAGCGAAAAATCCTCAGGGTGTTCAATCAAATCTTGTAGCAGAAGTTCAAGTAAGTAAAAACAGGATCGTATAAATTTTAAGCGCGAAAAGTTAGGCTCGAAAGTGGCTGTGTTGACATGGGATTAAATTTCTCGGATACTACAATATCATATCATGAAGGTATTTGTGAGGAAAGTATAGCTGTAGAATGATCTAACTATACTCTGACTTACACACTCTCGTCTTTCAAATCACCACAAGCTGGTGTATTCAGAGGATAGAATGCTGTTTTTATATGATTGATATTCTCGTTTTATCCATTTTTTAACTTGGTTGACAGCGACTAGTTGTTCTATGCAACCACATTATTTTGTTAAAGTAGTTCCTTCTTCTTGTCGCAAATTGTTTATTCCAGCTACCAGCGGGGCTGTACAAGTGTCTCACACTTGACCAGCAAGAGCAGTGTGAACAAATATCTGTGGATTTTCCATTTTCTACTGTTGAATGCTTCTTCCTATCTTTGTTCGAGCTGGCATTATTCGATGTGGATTTAGCCCTCGCTTTCCTCAAAGCAGGTATTTCATTTTTTGTTGATTAAATTTTCACAGTATGTGTTGAACTCTTCCTTAATTTCTCCTGTTAATTTGAAAACCAATTGTAAATCTTGGCTGACATTTTTTTCGGCTTGATTATATATCGTCGAAGATCGTGGAGTTCATTTTCTTGAATTTAAATTAAAGAGTTATAAAATCAGCTCAGAAGATTTAAATCTTCTGAGCTGATTTTATAACTCCTATTCAAAGGTATTGTCGCATTGCGATTTATAAAAATTGTCACCTTCGCTCTTAAAATATTTGTCGTTATGCGTCACTGACCACTTATCGCATTTTCTGACATCGATTAAACCCATTTAGGTGTTGCTGTATATCCTCGAGACGAGCACCTCGTTGAGAAGATCTCACTATCGCTAGTGAATTGCTGCGAGCGGAGGCCTTATAGACAGCGAATCGCTTCATTGGCTCCTTTTATATCAGAATTACTTCGGGTTTGTCCAAGTTGACTTCTTTCATTTCCTTCTAACTCCTGAAGGCTTGTTTGTGCGAACCAAGAAAACGAGGCCCTTCTCTATGTGGTTGGATTTGCAGATGTTTGATCCTTCGCAAGAAGTTAGATTGGTCGAGTCGCTATGCGAGAGCACTTTCCATGGATTGAGACTTATCCAGCACCTCCTCCTACTTGCTGCTGCGGCAAGATTGGGATATTGTAAGATAAGTCTTTAGCATTGTCCACATTATTTTGGCGAAATGAGAACTGCGGTTGAAATAGCCACTAACAATGCACTTTAAGCCAGCTCGACAACGGGTTCAAGTCAAGAAAGTTCGTCTGAAGGTACCGCTTCTAATCGGTACTCTTCAGTTGCAGATGACATTCTCCAAGCGTTTTGCGAGTTATCGAAAGCCCACGCTGAGAAAGAGGTAGTTCGAGCAGCAATGTTGGATGAGATTGACATCTGTCGCCATTTTTCCAAAGATTCAGCTTTCACCCTAAAGTTTCAGGTAGTCAGTCTCCGGCGCAGCAAGCTACCCTTTCCACCTGAAATCAAGTTCGTTCCATGCAATATCTCCTTTATTCTGCGTCATGCTCGTTGTAATCACAAGGAATTACAGAGAGGATATTTTGCCGCCACCTCAAGTCAGCATTCGGAGGGATGAGCGGGTGTACTGCCAGCTATCTGCACTTTTCAATGTTGCGTGCTCGATTACCAGACTGACTGCTCAAGTAGGCCTCGTTTGAATCAGATCGTCAGCCGTTTCCAGATTCTCCTAAAGCACTCCTTTCAGCCTCCATTTGCACTACAAGTTCTGATTAATTCCTTGGCGGAGCTGTTGTTGGAAGTACAAAATATGAGAATAGGCACTTTTCTCGATGATCTGCCTGCAGATTATTACAAGGTCAGTTAAAAGGGTGTTTCTTTAGAGACTTGCGAAGCCTCAGGTGCAGCTGGTGGTGATTAACATTGTATGCATGTATATGTATGGGTTGAAAAGTTTCAGGCTTAGGAGGGATTGCACAAATCGCTTCAAACATCTCTGCATATCTTTTGTTGTGCATAGCGCATTCCGAGATGGCACCTGGTCTAAAGCTTTCTGCCTGAATAAGTTCAAGCTTCAGGTTCCTTCCAGGATTGGCAGAGACTTGTCCAGGATGGACAAACGCTTACTTGCATAATACATCTGCAGGCCACTGCCATTCATTGTATAGGCAAAACAAAGGATTATAAAGGACAAAGGATGCGCATACAAATCGCCCTCGGGATGCTCTACGCATTCTACTTCTACTGGATGGCATGAAGGCAATTTGAATGTGTATTTGGTCTATACAATGACTAGCGGGGGGAAGTCATTGGACAAATCTGTGCTATATTCTTCCCTGACGAGTCTGGTAGCAGTTCATCGACCCTGAAGAGATGGAAAACTTGGTTGTCCTTTGCAGGATCCAAACTTTAAATCATGGCAAGCCTTGTCAAGGTTTAAAGTTTGCGAATCAGGGACATAGAATTGGTTGCATTCGTCAGCCGGACCCTCTTCCGTTTTCGCTACCACGCGCCCATAAACTAAACACTCATTGGAGACGCTCTACAATTTTGTTTAGAATCGGGTTGTATGGCGTATCGCACGAAAATATTGATCAACCCCATTCTTTACCTTTTGTCCTTTACTCTCCAAGCTATTCGTTTCCTAGCTACAGCACACCTTTTTGTTGTATCGCATTCGCCAACCATGACTTTATCGAGCAGCTCCGTCTGAACTATTTTGTTCGGGTGAAAGTCTTGTGCGATTTCTTTTTTATTTTAAAATTCATGGTTTTGTAGCAATACAAACTCAACCAACTGCTACTCTAATCATGTCCTTGACATGTGCAGGTAGCTTCCAATTCCTTTCGACTACTGGTGGATGCGAGGAAAAACTCTGTTCTTTGGGCGAACTTTTGGGCGAACTTTGTTTCATTTTCCGGCCATCAGTGCAGTTCTTGTCCAACTTCTGCGTCGGCCAACTTTTGAAGTTGGGAAGCGTAAACATAGGTCGCCACCGTGTTCTCCATTAAAAGTCGACTATAGCATTGCCTTGGAATCCGTCCAAGAACAAGGGAGTTCTTCGCGAGTTGGCAACTTTTTGGTTGTGTTGGAGGTGCTTCATCGCGGGCCGTCCACTGACGTTTTCGTGTATATTTGTCATAAAGGATCCATCTCTCATCTCCACTTTGTCTGAATCACGCTGTTCGTGTGGCACCAGTAGCCAGTGCCTTGTGGTTGACTGTGATTCTCTGATTCCACCCGATTGTCGCCAATAATTCGCGGGTGGTAGCAATAGGCTCGTCTTCTGAGGCATTGCGCAGAGTCTCATCGTCGAGGCGGTAGAGGTTCCACAGCGTAGTTGGTCATAGACATTAATATCTCCCTGTAGTGCAGGTACGGATGATCTGTGGATTAGGAGGTTCCCCCTGAACTCGATGCAGATGTTGCCGAGAGCAGTTAGCGATCCAATGCTTTGTAGGAACTCATACTATACGATGGCGATGGCTCGCAGATGACTTTGGTCGTCTATTAACACGTTGACGACAATGTCGCGCAATGATGCGCGACAGTATTGTTTCGATCAGAGTGACATTACCTTCCTCCAAACTTTGACTAGAGAGATTATTTAAGAAGCACATCACGGTGGCGATGTCCATTTGGTAAATTACGACCGGTTACCACCCATATAGATAACTAGTGTTGTCACCACCTTTGTCCAAACTCCCTGAAAGGGGTTATCTGAGGTGCTGGTCACGATTCTGATATCCACTTCTTGAATTTCTCTTGATTACGATAAGCTACGAGTGGCATGGCGATGTGGGAATATATCAGAGGCAACCTAATATGGTTTCGACCAGCTATCCGTTGAACTTCAGAGTTATTTTTGAGAGTTCATTCAATAAAGGTAACAAACAGGCATGATTGCAAACTACAACTCCTATCAAACGTCACTAAGGAGATCACTTTCACAAATGAAGTCAAGACAGAAACCTTTTTCATTTTTTGATCCGAGTCAGGTACCAAACCAGGAGCCATGTCGTTGCATTCCATACTATCGGGTGCTTCAACAAGATCGCTATCGAGCAACAAGTCGTCAAGACATTCTTTTAGTTCGCGGACATTGTCATACAGAATGCTCATTATGACGGTTTCTGATGGCAATTCTAGAATTTTTCAGTCTTAGTTCCGCATCAAAAACAATTATTTTTCAATTAGACCATCAAATTGGAGAAAGGAGGGAAGCTCATTGCGGAAAAGAAAAGATTTAGGGAATATTGCAGAAACAAAACAGAAATTTCGAGAACGAATGTCAGATTCATGGTGTTTACTTTGAAGAATCAATACATGCTAAGCAAGGTGACGAAATATCGTGTCACACGCGTGCAATACGCGTGCGATCCCGCGGGCCCGACGCGCGAAAATTGCGCGGTCGTCAACCTGTTAAGACAGCAATTATTTCCCATTAGTAAACACCCGTTTATGAACTTCTCCTAGTAACGTTTCGAAAACCTCCCTCATCCTATTATTTTAGTGTAAACGTTTACTAGAATGGCTTCCATGAATTTACGGAGAAAAAGGGAAATCCGCTCAGGGCGTTTTCATCAATCCGATGAATGCCATATTTCTTTAAAGCCTTTGGTCTTCCACCCTGACCCTTCACCTTGTAATTTCTCTCCAATTTGTGTAGAACTGCTCACGAGGAAGGGACGATCGCGACTGAGAATAGGGAGCATTAGCGGTCAGTCTCCACTTGCTTGCCAGTGCAGCTATCACTAAGCTGGCGAATGACGGTAGACTGCTACGCAGGAAAGTGACGGTGCATAGTGACAATTTAAGGAGCCTTATTAATAAGTTGCCCGGTTAATCGCTCAAAATCCTCATCTCCCAATGTTTCTTCCTTCGTTTTAGTGCTTATTCCTCGGTAGCTCAAACAGAACAAGTGCGGGGCAAAGCAGCATCAGAAAGACATTAAAGACTTTTCCAGTTGAGTGATTGCTGCTCGGATTCGCTTCAGCATTCAAGTTTTTGCTCTGACATACTTACTTACTTTGATACATTGATGGTCCTTTTGTCAGCTGGAGGTCTTCTCAGCGGGGACCACAACGCTTCCAGACCGCTCGATCTTTGGCTGCTTGCATCCAGTGAGGCAGACTCCGCTCTCTGAAGGATCTTGAGAATGAGTCTGCCCATCACGTTGGCGGTCGTCCCAGAGGTCTCTTATGGTCTCTCGGGAGCCATTCTGTGACACGGAGACTCCATTTATCGTCCTTTCGTCGAAGCAGGTGTCCGGCCCAGCGATATTTGGACTTCTTCATGTACTGCAGCGGGTCTGCTAATTGCGACTTCTCCCGTAGCTCTGAACTTCGTAGGTCTTCTTTCCATTGCTGACGAAGGCTTGTCCTCAGAAGACATCTCTCCAGTGCACGATGCGTAGTTTGCATCGCTCTGGCGATTGTTTTGTTGTCGGGCCAGGTTTCCGCCGCGTAACACATCGCGGGCAGTACAGAGGCGTTTAATATCGAGGTCCTGAAGCCGGCGTCCTTGATCTGATCGGTGACTTCGCGAATAGAACTGAAGGCTGCCCATGCTGCGCGTCTCCTGCGGGCGATTTCAGGAGCGAGGTCGTTATCCATGTTCAGCTCTCTTTCCAGATAGACGTAGGAGTCGACCTGTTGAAGAGCGACTCCATTTAACCTTACGAGTCTCGTGTCACACCACTGGTTGACCATAAATTGTGTTTTGGACATATTCATGTCCAATCCAATCTTCATACCTGCCACATTGAGCTCGTTTGCTCTGACATTGCAGTTGCTTTTAGGGCAAGACTGTCTACGCGGTTGCTCAACCAGAAGGTGCCAAGAAGCAGCTGCATGTAGAAGCGAGTTCGGGTCAAGGTATCAAGAAGGAAAGTGAGTCTTTTCTTTCCGCAATTATATAGGGGAGAAAATCCGTCGTTTTCACTGAAAATTGCGCAGACTATGAACCTTATGGAAATATTCTTATACAGACTAGGTGTCCATACTATATTTTTTTTTGCCGAATTTGTTTGCTTGAAAATTTTTGACGGAACTTTGTCCTAGCTGCAATTTTCGCTGAGTGAAATGATTCCTGTGTACATGCCATTTCCATGTCATATTGTACACTTTCTAACCAAACTACGCAGTCGTGACTTTCGTATGAGTGAAAACAAAGTTTCTGTTTTTGTAGAATTAGCGGAACAACCAACTGCAAAAATTGCACAACTCTCCACGGACCATGTGTGCATCCTCTACTTCAGATCAGAGACTTACTGGGCAGGCGCATGGTGTAATCTCCTGTATGAGGAATCTGGAAATTATTATATTTCTACATTCGAAAATAGACCTTAATTCATTCTGGTACTTGAAAGAATAATGGTTTATTGAAAACCTGGACCTCTTGTAATTTATTTCATGTGAAATATTGCAAGAGAAACGTCTGGCTTCAGAAGTCTCCGGAGGAGGATTGATTAATGGAAATGCAACCTTGTGTGCTGAGAACGAACTGTTTGGAACGATTGCAGCACCGTGTGAGTTGCAGTACTCCGTTCCGTTTTAAAGCATAAAATGAGCTGTGTAGACAATCGATATATGTATTAGACAATTGGATGTGGTATAGTGGCTTTCTCATGTTCTGCCCTTCATTTTCCAAGACTTCGTGTCGTTCTTGACTTCAGCTTAATCATTATTGGTGTAGTTCAGCCATTCACTTATTCAGATTCTAATGTCACCGTCAGTTTCTATGAACCCTTGGGTTCCAAGCTCTTAGGCGATTTCTTGAGAATTATAGATGTACTTATACCTTTCACATGCCCAGATTTTCGAAAATGCTAGGTTTTAATATAATCTCCGACCGTTTGGGAAGCTAGTTCTAATTTATAGATTTCTCGGTGATAGTCTCCTAGGTAGCCGTGTGGTAGCGTAGTCAGAGAAGTAAAGGATGTCGCGCGCACGCGATTCTAGGTTCCTGGTTTGGATTTCCGTCCAGGCCAACCAATAATTCCATCTTCCGAGATCGGTGAATTGGTACCAGACTTGTGTGGGAGAACCCTGGCTTGATCATCGACTGACCAGCGCAATTCATATAAGCCAAATATGCATTTAAAGTGCCTCCACGACAGAGAACGTAGAAGTCGAATGCCAGGTACATCCCAAAATGCATTGATTGACGCCGTCCTTTATTCCTTATTGGGTCACTATTCTCTAGTAGATTTGAAGCTAAGCTCATTCCTGACAGATGTCGACCCTCGTTAGGGTTAAGATATTTCCTCACTGATTATTTTCTTCTTCCATTCGGATCTTGGAGATCTCTTACTCTCAGCTACTTCTAGAATGCTATTTCAGCCGATTCTCTGACCTGTTTCCCGTCTGTTTATTTGATTACATGCCCTTCGAGCTAATTACCGCAACTTCAGCGTATGCGAGGGATAGTCTGGCAACAGCAAGGCAGATCAGCGGGTTAAACATGAGACGGAACGCGGAGAAACGACTCGTACCTCAGGAGAACGGAACGAATGCGTCGAGTGCCCCAACGGAGCCCCGGGACAATTCAGGTATCGGCTGAATCGGCGGCTTCATTTCGTTTGTACTACATGGTCTAGGGTTTGTCGGAGTTCAGAGGGAGGTGTTATAATTTCTTTACAGTACTTCTGTACCACGAGTTTGTTAGGTGGCCTTATTTGTTTGCCGAACTTTTCGACCCTCCCATCGTCATGAGGGGCGCGATGCTCCACCGTCCGGGTTGTAGCGATTGCGTTACCACTCATTACTGATTCGGTGGCCAAGATTCGCCCCAGTTGCGGAAAATAACAGCGAAGAGCTCACTAAAAACGAGTGGCAATGTAATTACTACGCTCTAAACATGGGATCTGAATCATGCATTTTTTGATGTACGTTCAGATTTATCCGGTTCCCAGATGCGCGAAATCCGGCTAGAGCACCAGAATCATTCGTGTATCCAGCCAACTGAAAATCACCCTCATCTGAGTTATTCGAAAATCAGGGCTCTTCAAAATTACCTTCTTCTGAATCACCCAAAAATCCGGGAGTTTAAAAACGTCACTCAAACAGTGGAGCACTGTGCCTTTGAGGAAAGACGGTCAAGATGTCACGCCAATTAGTAAGACCACCTAACAATTTCGTGATAAAGAGGTATTGTAAAAACACGGTGGACACCAATGCCGAGGTTTCAAGACGAGGGGACGTGGAGATTGTTATGTCTTGTAACCACTACGTCTGCAGCATTTGCAGGAAAGAACGGAAAGAAAAAACGAGGCACAAAACGTCGTTAGCCGGCTGTCGTCCGTATTCCGCAGACCTACAGTTGTTGATTTGTGTTGAACTGCTAGTCATTCATTCTAATTGAGGTACTCTGTCATGTTTTCACCGTTTGTGAGCACTGCTTTTGTGTTGTGGTCAATTTTCGTGCCGGTAATAGTTGCTTGTGTCGTAAGCGATCTCGATAATTCCCTGACATTTGGTTCCTCAGCTGTGTAATGATGTTTGTGCTTGATACGATGATCCACGTTGTTAATGTTCCTTAAATTGAACGGATAATAGCATGCTGCAGAGTTGGGCACTGCACTCTCATGTCATGGCCTACTGATGAATAAAGCTTGCTGATAAGTAGCTTTGTTGAAAGCAGCACATTGATAGCACAATCCACCGCTGTGTTAAAATCCCCATTGCTACGGTTTGTCGTGAATCAAAACTTCGCCAGAAATGCTTTGACCGGGAAGCTATGGCGGTTTCTGTGTGTACCGCTTTTCGTTCGTTTATTATTGAATCAATATTCAACTTACTTCTCATTTTTTATAACGTCTAACCATTATAGTAAGCATGAGGTCTTGCTTGTGAATCTGCTGTCAGCTCTCGAAAAGCGTGCTGCAGTAAAAATAAATAAAAAGGCCTCTGGCATAACAAGAAATACTGAAAGTACTGGAATGTGGAACGGATGGCCAAGAAGAAAGATGTTCAATGTCGTTGTTGCTTAAAATCTTAAGGTGTTGATGATGCATTCTCTTAGCCAACCAATTCGTTGCGGTAGTGGTGTCATTTCTTAGCAGAAATGGTGCTTCTTAGTGGTTAAACCATCGCCAATGCTTTCTCTACCGAAAATGTGGTTCGCTTGCGAGATGTTTTAGGTGAGAGTTTGCAATCATGACATTATGCACAGAAGAAAAGCTGGAACCGCTCTGTACCAAGCAGGGGTGTGCGCTTAACGATTAACAATTTGCCGGATTTATCCGCATTTTTTGTTAAACATTTTAACGAAATTCAACTACGAAAATTTCCGTTAAATTACATCAAGGACATTTTACGAGCCATTTTTGAATTTTTACTTCTTCTTCATGAACATTCACTTCTGACGAATTTCTTCGATGAGTCTTCGTAGTATCTTTGCGATACCGGGAAACCCTCTACTAACCTGAATCAGTGGAAATAGGCAGTCGATTTCGTCCTTATATTTTAAGAATTGCTGGCGTTTTCCATGCTCCTTCACCAATTTATTTCTGTGAACCCTCACTTTTCTATACAGTTGTCTCGTATCTTCTGGACTCCTTAGGCCGCTTGATTTCTAAACAAAATTTTCTTTACTTCCCAACGAATCCCCTTTTCACTGTTTTCGGCATTTATCTCATAAGTGGGCTTGGAAAGGCATAGAAGACGCAAGAAAACGCTACAAAACAGAAATAATGGGAAAAATAAGTGTAAGAAACGAAGCAAATGAAGGCAAAGGCCCTTTTCCTTTTCCCCGGGAGTTTTCCGGAACGTTGGATCGATTCTTCGTACAGCGTCAGGAAATCATTGTAGGACTACGTTGAGGCAACGTTGAGCCCCGTCTAACTGATGGTACTGTCACTGATTCGCTCTCGCTGAATTTCATACTGCATGTCGACGAATTTGCTCGACATCTTCGTCTTCTCCGAGGGCTCTCCTGGCAGTTACTTTTGGGAGAAGTACAGCCAGTATACTCGAGTAACAGCAAGCATAAGGATAAGGTTAAACGACAGCGTTACTCAATCCCTTTTGGTATGCGCCACGCATTCTACTTCTACGGGAAGACGTGGAGACGATTTGAATGCGTATTTGGCCATACAATGACTTGCGGTGGCCAGCCGATGAACAAGTCAGCGCTTCTTCCTTCCCAGACAAGCCTTGTACCAATTCACCGACCCCGGAGGTATGGAAGGCTTGGTTGGCCTGGGCGGCAAATACGAACCAGGGACCTGGTATCGGGTGCAGGCAACACTGGGCGCCTCCCCCGACTGCGCTACACGCGCCCAACACATGAAAGCAATAGAATTAAATAAAAAAAGAAGAAACGGATGAATACCCTTCGTCAGTTATTATATATGAGAATCGTCTTCCAAACTGGTACCTTACATGCAATCTATTATTTGAAGATTTTTTTTGAAGTTCTACGAAAATGGTATATCACTGAAGGTGCAGGTCTAGCTCTAGAAAGGAATTTACTACATCTTTTTTTCGTCTAGTTTGCGAATTTACTATAGTACCAATCATCAATTCAGCATATGCTCTACAAAAATGGAAAGAAACTGAGAAACACAAAACATCTTCGAACCGCCAGCAAATGTGCTGTACAGTTTGGTATCAGGTGCTTTGAGAAGCGGATCATATTGGTCAGTTGCAGGGAAGTCGTGAAAGAGTGGCAGACAGCGGAGAATTCCATTTAGAGGGATTGGGAAGGGTAATGAGAAAGTGGGACCGCTGCTCTTATAGGACGAGAAACGCCCTTTCAGATACGTGTGTTCCTTACGCATTTCCTTCGGAAGACAGAGGAGGAAAAGATTAACAATTGATATCTTCTTTACTTGAGTGGAAAAAAATACTCAGTGCAGTAGAATCTGATTCTATTAAAAATCGGTCAACGGCCCGTGGCTGTTCATTTTATTTTCTGTTGCCGTCTGCATTGAGAATGGGACCTCGTGGGACAAAAGGAACCACTCTGTGAAACAAACAGATCTGGACTTCGTAAAAATCTTCCAAAAACGAACTTCAAAAATTCGCTGTGATCACCGCTTGATCTGAGTTCTGCGTTAAAACATTCTGTAGTTCTTCGAAACAATTATGGAAGTAAAGAAGAATGTCGGGCCGTAAAAGTCTACTTAGCGAGGGCAAATTCTGTAAGAAGTGTTTTCACGTTAAGTGGGAACGCTCAAAATCGCTGAAGTGCTATAGTTCACAGAACTTTGAATCCTCCCAGAAGCTTCCGGAAGCTAAGCGAACTCAGCATAGTAAGAAATTTGCTATTTTAGAAGTATTGCTGTTATTGTCTGGTTTTAGAATTTTAGTGATTTTCTCGTCTAGCAATTTTGTTGATGATAGATGGACTGCCGTTATTTGTTCTGAGGACGGAGGCATACCCATATAATGGTCATGTAGATAGGCTTGAAAAAATCAATAAGGAAAAAATTTAGCTTTTTACCCACAAAATTCCGCCAAACTGGTTGCAGCTAAGAAAAAAATTTAATTAACGGTTTACCGAATTTACCAATTTTAATGCGAAGATCTTTCGTTAAAAAATAGTCGTCAAAAATTTACCGAAAAAATTTAACGCACACCCCTGATATCAAGCACCGAACCGAAAAAATTTCTGATTGATCCCAGTTGGAGGGAGCATGAGGTGTTTTGCCCGTCAATCCCCTCTGCGTTTGTCTCAGAGCTCTATCTGCTGGCAAATGATACGTGTCGTGGGGTGCTGGAGGCAGATGTCACCTTAGCGCTGCCCCTCCCATCTAGGATAGATCCGAATTTCCTACAAGGAGGCACCGTTCGCGTCCATGTGATGGTGAAATGATTAAGAACAAGGAGTGGGATCCACTGCCAGATACTGATATCGTCGAATGGCGTTTGAGAGAAGAGCTTTCAAATGCATTCACGGCGTGCTTGTTGAGAGGTGGCCTCAATGAAGCGCATAGCTCGTTTGAAGAAGGACACCATGCTGACGATGGGCAACTGGCCGGAAGAGAAGTGCTCTGAAGTGCCCCCACGGTTACAGGTAAGCACTTCGGAAACTCCAACCGTAAGAACCACATGAGGCCCTAAGGAGGTTATTTAATTCACTATAAAGTCAAGTGGCACCCGTCTTCATAGAGGCCGAAATGTCGATCCGATTCGCATTGAAACCACCTGATGGTGAGACTTTTCGGGGTTAGGATCTACATGAATAACAACTGTTTCCCTCAGACATCTGCTGATTACTAGAAAACACGCTTGGAAGCATAAAACACTGACTCGTTCACAGGCCTGAGCCGACAGTTTGTAGCAGGTGCCATTCAAATTCAAGGTCACGATCTCACGATGGATTGCGTTGTCCATCCCATTGTCCATATAGCGACAGCTTTTCCCTAACATTTAAACGTAGAGCATGAATTTATCTTAGTCGATGGGGGAGGGGAGCACCTGTAGAAAAGTGAGACAAGCAAAGCGTGAGCTACCTCGGCTAGAAAATAGCAAGGAATGTTCGGTGCAGGTCTAAATGGGGGGGGGGGGCACCCTCGAGGAAGTCAGTAAATCCTCTAACGCCTTCGTCAGTGCTCTCATGTTCTTGCGCTTCTCCTTACCAGACGAGTGCGCGTCAGCTGCCTGAGTGTAGATCAGATTTGTTCCAGGCTTCGTTCAGTTCTACCGTGTTTTTCACCGTTCCCCTCAACTAGGAATGCCGTTTTGTGTACCCATTCCGCCAATTATCAGGGCTAGTGGTCATGAGGTTTGCATGTTTGCATTTTATGTTGCGTGTTTCTTTACTCGGTAATGTCGCGAACGCGTACCGCAGGACTGTGGGAAGGCGACCATAATCACGCCAGTCACTCAGGCACCGGTTCAGACACACTGGCAGGGAACATGATTGGCTCCCGCGATACAACGGCGAGTTCCTGTACCCCCTGGGGTGCGTCTTCGCAGCATATGCTCTTTATTCCTACCATGATTTTCACAAGAATGTCCTGTGGACCCCCCCCCCTCCGATTAAACTTGCACCGAAAATTCCTTTCGTAGGCTAGCTCTGAGTCACTGACTGAGAATTGTTGTTCGCAACAAATGAAAAGCATATTCAGGGGATGGTCAGTGTGAAGAGGCGTAAGCGTCGTGTTATTAACATATCTCGGAAGTTCCATGCGGACCTAGCAAACGGAATTATCAAGTTTTTTGTTAAAAAGAAGACAGGAGTCGCTTCAGTGCCGGAGTTTCAAATTGACTTAGCCAAAGTGGGTTCGTTTCGAAATCCAATCTTCTTTCTTCTCTCATGATAATTTCATATATATTTAATAGTTGTTTAAGGCCACGGTGATGTATGACGATAAGCGTATTGTTCTTATTTTGAAGGTTAGTGTGCACCATTTTAGCCTTGCTATGCTGTTCTTCTAAGCCCTACTCAGCTCAAGTTACAGCAGATTGTAATTCAAGGTGAAATGCGGGCGTTTTTCATGTAGCCGGAACCATCAACCGCTTACCGCCCTCTAACGGTGAAAATGCCGCCACATGTCGATGCTGATGAATGTCATATCAGGGGGTTTGGCGGTATTTTCACCGTTAGAGGGCGGTAAGCAGTTGATAAATCTACCCCTTGGTTGAAAATAAACTAGGATTAGTCCTAGCCGGGAGGAGAATGGATGTGTTAGTTCCGCCATAGTTATGTTCCACTTCAAGGACTTCATACTGGTACTACTTTCGTCTCAGCAGCGGATACTGGAAATCTCCACAGAATCCCTGCTGCAAACGACTTTACTTCTGTGCTGTCAAGACTGAATGATTGCTGAATCGTTGAATAATACAGAAGTAAGAAGAAATAAGAAGTGCGTTTGCAGTAACGCGTCCCTATACGTTCTGTTTTGAAGAGGACTTACTGAACATTCTGAATCAGGTCTTTGCGAAGCGGGGGGGGAGGTTATTGGTGTGTCTGTGGTTTTCTTCAGTCGTAGATTCCTTGTCCGAAGATGTTCTAGTCCCAATCGCTAAGTTTGTTAAAAGCCGAGCTAAAAGCTCTTCAGATCCGAATAAAGATGGAAATTTTTCTCATCAAACTCTAGAACGTTCCATTAGGTGGCAAACGAAATTCACAGTCTGATACCTATCGACGACACCCTGGACCATTGGAGAGAAGCTATCTTCAAGCACAGGCTTTACAGGCAGGAAGCAGTCAAGTAAGAAACCATTCTTAGTCGAAGTAAGACAATGAGAAAAGCGGTGTGCTTTTTCCATATACCGACTTGCTTTAATTGAAGAAGATAGGAAATAAGCTTTCAAATGGCAGCGCGACAGGAGGTACACCCGCCCCTTGCTGGGGGGCGTATTGTCTGGAGATACAGCCGCTCTTCTGAGGACCGGAAACTTTTGTTTTTCGTGTCAAAGGTTTCGTAAGGCAGCCGTTAGACCCTCGGTGAAGCCTAGGGGGTTGGGGTGGGTGAGCAAGGGAGATGAGAGGAAGATCGCACGCCCCCCAGCAAGGGGCGGGTGTACCTCCTGACCGCCCTCCCTTTCAAATACAACGGATTCCTTCGTGTTCCTAATTACACTTAATTATAATTGTGCTACCTAGTCATATGAAGTTCAGATTTTGCTCCATTGATTGAGAGCTATAGCTACTCTAATATAAGCTACAGTAGCAGAAGTGTCTGATAGGGATAAAACACTTATCTGTCAATCAGACAGTAGATTCGGCTGGCCTCGCAAGTCATTATGCTGGCCAAATATGCTCTCAAATCGCCTCCACGATATCTAGCCGAAGTGGAATGTGAGTCGCATCCCAAATAGAAATAATTTGCGACGTCTGTTATTCTTCATCACTCGAAAAGCAAAACTTGGATTTATGTGACTAGGTGGCATAAAGATAAACACGAAGGAATCCAGCTTATGTGAGACTCTTGAAGCAACCAGTTCATTCTCTTGCACCGACTCCACAACCCTCTGACGCGCTTCTCACGGACCCCGTGTTCTCGCACTAGACTTTCTTATTTTAGAAAGGGATGGCAGCAAGACACTGCCCACACTCTGGAGGCGATATCTGTGCCAGGACAGAGGTAATACAGCGCTACACACACCTTTTTCTCGTCGAGTTCGACACTTTTCAAATCAAGTTGGAAGGTATTCTAAGCTGGCCTGAGACTTGAAATCAAAGCGAGCCCTTCTAAATAGAAGTCTGCCTCTTCTACATTTAGCTAGAGAATCTCCAAGCAGGGTAGAACAATTTTTCTGTTCAAGGAACATTCAGTATAACTTTCTTTGAAGTTTTAATTCGTCTATCCAATAAATGAACACATTGTTTGAAATTTTGTAAAACTTTTATATTTCTAAGAAAAATAGTTGCTTAAAGCGTCTTTTAAAGAGAAAGAAGGCGACCATTTCTTAGTGTCAAAAAGAGATTGTTCCACGACCTCTTCCAAGACATCGCGATTTTTATCCGACTGATGTCAGAATTTCTGTTTGCATAGAGTTTGACATCTGTTAACGACACAATAAAAACAACTGTAAAAACACATAAATCCTCACCTTGATGGTTCATGTAGGTGGCATTTACGCTAGCATTCTAATCTAAAGCCCGGCAAACTTTTTAAGTGCATGGCGCGATCTAATCTTTTAATACGTTATATGCTTGCTTCTTTGGTGTGCTTAAAGACAAATTTTAATTTAATATTTTTCAAGTTGGAAAATTTATAAAATTATTGCACTTAGCGAAACAGGAACGAACTAAAAATTGTCAAAGAAAATTATCAAATTTTCCTTGGTCAAGAAATTATTCCAACCATCTTATTGAATCTGTAGTTTAACATGCCTGAAGTTCATCTCGATTTGAAACTTTGATTTGATTTCAAAAGTCTTAAAGCTAGTTCAGAAGAGCGTGCAACTTGATTTGAAAAGTGTTCAATTTTGTTTGAAAATGGATGTAAGTCGATAGCAGACAAACTCCACTAAGCAATAGCAATTAAGTGAGGAGTTGAAGTGGGAGTCACACTCGTGTAACAAGATGTTCGACGAGGTTCACCGTGAGTTCTTATCACAGAATTATCAAAAGGAGCAGTATTGCTCAGGTCTCACCTTCGTTCAAACGATTTCACTTGCTAGTTAGGTTGCAAGAGAGTCAAAAAGGTGGTTATGAAGACTTCTCCAATAGAAAAGTAGAAGAATTCGAGAGGAAAATTGGAATGGTTGGGCCGTGGTTAGCTGGAATACAGTCATAGTGCGTTCCAGCGAAGGTTAGGGGTAATGAGCGGATTTTGTCAATGCCTTAGTAAGATGCGCCAATTATAATATTCCCACGGGATGTCATGGAAGAAATTTGAACGCGCATTTGATCCATACAACGACCTGAGACGGCGGCCGATGATCAATTCAATGTTTTATCCTTCCAAGTCTAGTCTGTTATCCATTCGCCCCCCCCCCCCCGGAGGAAAGAATGGTTTAGTTGGCCTGGGCGTTGCCGACAACCGCCAACTCTTCCTACTGCGCTACCACGCGCCCCCAATAAATATTAGGAGAACTAACCGTTCAGTTAGGGCGTACACGTTCGGTAGCCTAATTGCCTGAAGCGTGTTTGGTCAGTGCCCTGATTGATTCTAGTTGGCTGTGGTGCACTCACATTCCAGTGCTGCTGACATTCGCGACATGGATCACTTCATGTACAAAAGAGCGATCTATTCTAGTGGGAAAGAGGCAACCGGATGTTTTATGCGCCTTGTTTTTTCTTTGCCAACGAGGTTTCAAACGTGGTTGACAAAGAACAAACAAGGCGTATAAAACGACATTGCCAAGGTTTTAGAATGACGGAGCTTAAAAGTCGGAAGTGTCAACTGTTTCCTTACTCTTACGTCAAATCGTCACCTCCCCTTGAATTCCTAGAGAGCACTAACCTCATCGAGATATGACTGAAGTCTTCGGTCAAATTAGGGGGAGGGATAATAAGGGAAAACAACATGTGACTGCTCCAAACTAGGATAGATCGCAAAAAAGGTATCACAACCCTGTGTACCTTTGAAAGTGATCCGCCATACTCTAGCTGTGGCCCATTTCGCGTTTCCAGAAATGCAAGGTCTAACTCTGGAAGTTCTCGAGAAACTAACGAAGACCTACGAAGAAATGCAGAAAACCAACGAAGACCTGAAGAACTCGCTGAAAAATATAAAGGTGGGTAGCAGTGATTGCACTTCGCCTGGCGCTAGGTGAAAACCAGGCCTCTGTTCGATTTTTATTTTCGGAAATAAAGGGAAGAAGAATGTCCTGTCCATGGTAACGTGGTTTTCCTCAAGCAGATCGTCTTCTTACAGGACGCCATATCACGGCCGACAGAGACGACGTCGATGTGGACGACCGCTTCCAATTCTATTACTCAGTCCAACGCTACTACAGTACCGAGATCTACAACACCCGCATCTTCTATGGGAGAAGCAACTAGTTCGCTCGATTCAAAACAAATAGGCAACGTTTCTCTTACTGCTTTCCTTCATCCTTCGATTTATCCTCCACTGTCGATAGAACTATAGGCATCTCTCCTTATATAAAACCGCTTAGTCCAAGAAATTGAATTCTGTTCCGAAACCGTTGTTCCATTGTTTTTTCTTGGTTTGTCGTTACGCAAAACTTCGCCACTGAGAGGCGATTTTTCTTCTCAAAGGGTAGCGAAAATTTATCACTGAATGAGTGCTCTTCAGATGGATCAGAATCTGATGAAGATGACGAAGATGAACGGAAGAAAAAGAAAACAAGGCAGGACAGGTCATCCAAAAAGAAGTAGTTGCATAGAAGAGAAAATTGTGATCAGATACATAGCAGAATAACGATCAATAAACGTGGTTTTAATCCAACACATCCCTTCAACACATACATAGATGAGTAATAGCAAGTCTGAGGGCACGGTGGTTTTGCCGTTCATCTCTAGAGGAAGCGCTTCCTCTTCGAATTGATAGACAGAAATTCAGGTCAGTAGTTCACTGAGATTCTTTCAAAAATCGACGCAAAGAGAGCTCTAGGGCTGATGGGGAGCTTTTTTACTTTTACAAGGTCGGAGACATAAGAAGCTGCTAGAAGAGCCGCGATGCTTGGATAAAGGATTTTTGGTCCATTTCGAACTCGCTTGACTCGACTGGCTAGCGCAGCATTTTTCGCATCAAACGTTGAATGTTGGAGCTAATAAGGTTGTTAGAGTCGAAACCGAATTGCAGTTCATGCTGCAGTGAAGAAAACGCCGTGATGCTCCAAGGAGCCGGCCAGTTACTCTTTTATTCAACCAATGTCACCAGCAAGCTTGACGCGATGTGAAAGGAAGCCTTCGCTCTACGAGATTAAGGTCTGGACAAAACGTCGCAGAAAAGGGAACCCTATCGAAGGTTTTGGTATTCCCACACGTGGATAAATTCTGAACATCGTTTGAAGACGCATAGTCTATAGTAGCACAAAAGCTTTTCTAGCGATTTTCCTAAAAAGGACCGTAAAAATCTACCCGTTTGGGATGCGCCACGAACTCGAATTTTGCGGAATACCCTAAAGGCAATTTGAATGCGTATTTTGTCTAAAATGATTTAGGACGTCAACCAGTCAACAAAACAATGTTTTGTCTGTAGAATACAAGTGTGACACTAACTCATCAAGCCTGGAGCCACGAAAGGTTTTGTTGGCCTGTGCGGGATCTGAGCCAACTAACATCGATCCGGGTTGCACGTTGCAGCAGATGTCTCCTGCGAATGCCCTACCACGTATATCATTTTTAGCGTAAGGACAATAAATCAATGTTCTAAAAGATTAACTCGATTTAAGCTCACATGGACTTAGAGAAGTATAACAAAATCAGCCATTGACTTATACAGGGTCGTGGCCAGGGGTGTGCGTGGCCAGGGGTGATCTACGATTTACGACTTACGGCCATTTTTACCGATTTTTTTACGATTTACGATTTACATGTTGGAGCGTAAATTGTAAATTTTCGTAAATGTGATCTTTGATCAACAACCAAATGGCGTCCAAATTTATGTGGACTGGGTTTCAAAGATGTGTAGACTGTCATGGTCCCTTCTTATAGCTCATTCCCACTTCCCTTTAGAGTTGTTTTTGATGCCCTAATGTGTTACTGTGGCCATTTCCTTCTTTTCCGGTCTAGAGCTAGCAAAGCACACTGCATTCCTACTGCCGACGGTTCTTCCATTACAGCCCACAGAAAGGCATTTGAGGCAGTTTCTTAGAGAAAGAGGAGTATTCTAGATAAACGTCCTGTTTGGTAGAAACGTCTAGTCAATTTTTTGTAACAGATATGCTAACCCTACCGAATAGGACTGACGTAAATCTGCAATCGAACATCATTCATGATTCGAAGCGGAGTCTAGAAAGTTGCCACAGACATGTGGAAAGGATAAACCACTAATGATAAACCACTAATGTTTCGGTCTAGGTGGCGAGGACGGGTAGCATTGAGAGATCGGAACGCCCTACCCAGTCAGGCCGTATTGCGCTGGCACGCTCCCACCTACCAATGCTGCTCACCTTCGCGACATTTACCTAGATTTACATGCAGGCTACAGAATTGGTAAAGAGTTGGGAATTTAATGAATATTCAAACGATGCAGGCTTTTTGTTGGAATACCATGCGTCCGCTTAAGTAAAGTTTTTGAATTTACAGATGTTCAAGTCAGTGAAAGAGCAAGGTTTGGTTTGAAAGATGTCTTGCTAGCAAGAAGCCGCGAAAAAAATAGTTTGGTAAGAAAACTGTAAAGCTCAAGCTGAAAATAACACGACAAACAAATAAATATTGAATCATATCTGATTGACACTAGCAGAAAAAGCCACCGGAAATCTAGTTGTACTGCACTACAGTTATGTGGCTCTTGCGATCTACGACGGTTTTTTCGTGATTACGATTTACGATTTAGGAAATTTCGAAATTCACTTACCCTCTGGCCGTGGCAGCGTTAGAATTGCCTCGAAATTCTTATTTTCCTACTTGCAGTTAACATCTACTGCTTGTTAAAAGAGCGAGAAAGAGCAAATTTTATGGAAATTTTGATGTTCATGCCGTGGAATCGACGTGTCCAACGTGCCCTAATATTTTCTTGTTTGGCAGTGGAAGTGCCATTTACTTGAATTTGTGTTACTGAAGCCCGCCGATCGACCAAAAACGCGCCGCTTCTTAGGTTAGGTGCCTCTCGTGACTACGGTAGCATGATCACCCACCACGATTACGGTAGGGTGACCGACTACTAGGCGCCTGGGACGAATGTTTGCAGACGAGTCGAGTTGACTTTGAGAGATGGAGCAAATTCTTGCGGATACTAAGCGGGCTGGTGCCTGCTGCACACCGGCAAGGTGTCTTAAAACGGGTAAATTGGTTCAGCCAATTCCCGGGGTTCCTTCCCTTGCCCAGTTCACAGGAACCGTGTCTAGTAGTGTTCCACGACCATGCGCAATTTCGGAGCGGGCATCAGCCCGCTAAGTATCTTTTTGTGCTGCCCAGCAGACTACGGGTTTTATTTGCTCGTATTTTGTTCTTCTTTCTCTAATTTTCATTCGTTTTGATACCATCGAGTCGGTCACAGGATCACCTTTCAAAACTCACAAATGGAGAATCAATGCATCGAAATAAGCTGACGTAAACATTGGTAAGAAACCACACATAAGCGAAAAACGAGCCGATGGAAAGAACCTGAAAAAAAGAATCTGAATTGGCTACCGCGTTCGTCGACAAAGAAAACGTAAACCTCGGTTTATCCCCTAAATTTGCAGCGTGATTGTCATTTCTCGAGCATTTCTATTTCCTTCACCTCCATTGCAATTTATTATCTAGAATGGCTCTTGCGATATTTATCTTTTGAGAGCTTCTTCACCCACATATCTGTTGTAGCTATAGTTCAGGTGATGGGATCTAATGCTTTGAAAGCTCTTCTTGTTGCTCCATAGCAGCTCTGCTCCTTCCGCGTCCATTCATCGTGAAATTTCAAAGCGAGCGCTTCAATCGACCACACTACCATAATCGGGCGCATAGCCCCGCCTTCTACAGTAAGGTCGAGAGACCTAACGTAGCGCAGCGCTATTTGAGCAAAGCGAGCGATGATCGAAAAATTAACGTGTCTACCCAACTCCTAGGTTCTCCTCAAAAGTTCGCTCCCGACTCCGCGTCCGGCAGATGGGCAGACTACGGGGCGAACGAGGATTCTCCAACGACTTACAGCAATTTAACAGAGAAAATTACAGCCGAAAGCGATGGTAGCGCGGCTTCTCAAGTGATATGGTGAGCGATAAGCCGCGTTATCTGAGTTTTCCGCTGTGAATTCTCTGTTAAGGCTATGTAAATCGTTGATGAATTCGGCCCCTGGATTTCGGCTCTAAGTAAGGGTCCAGAAGGGCGAAAGCTGTCCTCCCCAATCCCGTCGGGAGGATCGACCCTTCGACCCTCCGTTCCCATGACCCAGCAAACGAGCCCGTCCGACCCACACCCCAGCCGCGACCCCCGAGGGTTCGTCGCCGAGGTGGCCGGCCCGTTTGGGCGCGCGCGGTCGCGGCGCGGCTCGCGCTTCGAAACGCGCGACATCGATCGCCGTGCGGTGGCGCCCATTCGGGTGGTCGTCGTCGGTGCTCGGTGTGGTGTCGTGCTTTCGCCGCCTTTCGTGCTTCCGAAGCAGCTCTCTGAGCAGCGTCGTAATGCAGTCGCCGTTGCAGGTTCGCCATGACGTCCGTCAACATGTCCCTCGAGGAGATCATCAGCAAGAACAAGGTGAGCGGGCGCCAGGTGGCGGAGGGAGGGTGCTGACGGTGCGGAACTGAAGCGAGAACTTTGCAGAAGTCCAAGTCTGGGAGGCTGATTGGCGGCTTCCGAAGTGACGGTGTGAGCAAATCGAGCGCAGCAAGGAGTGGTGGGGCGAGGAATTTCGACAGATTTTCAGACGTGAGTTTCTCCCATTTTCTCTCCGTAGGGCCCCTAGGTAAGAGGAAATATAAAAAGGGCATTGCTACAAGTCTAGGGCAGTGATGGTAGAGGGTACTCTACGTTTTTCAATGTAAGTCGACACCGGGTGGGCGGGGGGAGCCTGATATTCTCGTTTAATTTATATATTCCTGAACGTTAATAAAAAATAAGGGCGCTAGTTACAAGTTGCGACTCCACCGATAAGACTTCGATCGAAAACATTTTTTCGCTGAAACTGTTTAGGGGGGGGGGGGTTATTTGGGGTGCTGATAACGAATCTGACATCCGCTTTTCGTTTTACGCTGGAGTTTCAGCGAAATCGGTGACTATTACCTTAGTCACCCGTACCTTCCGTAACCTACCGTACTCCAGCGTAAAACGAAAAACGGATGTCAGATTCGTGATCAGCACCCCAAATACCCCCTTAGACGAAGTTTCAGCGAAATCGGTGACCCTGCCTACACTACTCATGTTAACGGTATGGGTGGTCTCCGACCGAATCGTGAAAAACGGAGATCAGATTCGTGATCAGCACCCCAAATAACCCCCAGGCCTATGTCATACGATCGCTCACCCCGAGCGAAGCCTAATGAAAGCCTCCCATATCGACTCATCGCTTCTAGCGATCGATATGGGAGCCTATCATTAGGCGTCGCTCGGGGTGAGCGATAGTATGACCCTAGACAAACTTTCAGCGAAAATTTTTTTTCGACCGAAGTGTCGGTGAACTGGGAACTTTTAACTAGTGCCAAAATAAGTACGGACTAGCCTTCGCGCGGTGTTGTGACCATGCAGTCCGATTCGGACCATGCGTTCGTCGGCCCTTCAACGAGTAGTAATGGCCCTGATGGGTTTTCTAGTACGAAGAAAAAGGCTCGAAGTCCTTTTTCAGTTGCCACTTACACGAATGAATGGTATGTTCGACATGTCGTTTACTTCTGCACCCTAGCACCATCAGATAACTCGTCTGAAATAGGGAGTTGAGCCTGTGTGGTTAGAAGTTTGTCATTCTATTGGTGCCTCCAACATCATGAACGGTGGTGGGTAACTGCTGAATCTCGTTGCGTTCCTCCCCTTTGTTAGGCAGTTCGCTGTTCGTTAGAGTAAGGTGCAATAACCTCTTCAAACCCGTCCGTGCTTTTTCTTTATACTGGTGAATGAATTATAATAGCAATAAAAATGAAGGCGCAAGTAGGGTGGGTGGTCACTATCTAGTAAAGCCCTATTTGTTTTTGAAACCTGTTTTTTTACATCAATAGTGTGTTCTACCCCTACAGTGAACTGAGGTAGGCCATTTATGATGTAACTGGACATATACGTGCCTTCCTACCTAGGCATACAATCACTGAGTGTGGGGGGGGGTGACCCCTCCGGCCCTATTTGCGGCAAAATGCAATATACTTTATATGTACTTTACAATCATGCTAATTATATGTCCTCTAGTCCTGATAATTTCTGAGACGGATGCCTGAAACAGCATTACTAGATTGGGAGAGATGAACAAACTCGAACAACTCTGCCTATTGTTACACTAAAACAGTCGACGCGAACTCATTTAGTTCAGAAGTGTAAGGGCATGTTATGACAAACATTAGAGGGCTTATTGATCTGAATGAGAATATTAGTGCCTCCCCTACGAGGATACATAGTCATTCATACATTGCGATTGTTAAAGTACACCCAGGACTCCCTTAAGACCTGCAACGGGGCATTTGTGTTATAATTATTGGGTTGCGCATTGGATGGTTTTTGAAGTTGAAAGAAATCAGTGTTCCTATAGAAAAGGTTCTATCTAGCTTGTGTTGCAAAGGGTGGAAATTTCATAGAGATTGTGAGTAGAAGGGAACCGTTAGAGTGATCGTAAACTGAAAATGATGGATATATCCTTATGGGGGGAATGCTCAATCCTTGTTCGGTAGCGGCACCAGTATTGCAGATCAACTATTCCACAAGGATTACGCATTAAACTAGCCCACGAGAAAACTTTTCGAAAAGTTTCCACTGGGGAAAGGTGGCACTGCTCGCGTTTGTCTTGGTTCTCAAGCAGTGTCCCTGTTCGACGATAGATCCCGAATGGTACTAGACTTTTCAGAGGCCGTACCTAGCCATCTACAGCTATGTAATCGAGTTTGCATGTAATATATGACTAGCTACTATTTCGGAGTTACAGCGCGTACCGTTCGGTTCCGTTGAGGTTTAAGATGAGTGACTATCGCTGAATTCGTAAGCCATCGCCACGGTTCGAGGAATTGCGTTCACTGCCACATCAACATCTCTTAAGCCGTATTAGGGAACGCAGTGAGAGGGATAAGTAGTAACGAGTTTTTCCATGAAAGCTTCTGTGCCTACAACACGAAGCCTATCGGAGGGATAAACGGCGACTGGGAGCGTAGGATTCACGACTCCTTCATGAACCTTATTCGTTGGTTTTTCAACGGGCACGTGAAGCGCAGTCGGAGAAGGTGCCGGCACTCGATTCCAGGCAATTGGTTAGGATCCCCTCCTCAGGTAAACCAAGTCTTCCATCCCTCCGGGGTAGGTGGATTGGTACCATAATTGTCTGGGAAGAATAAGATGGAAAAGAAACCGTTGCATGTGTCTCGACCTGCTCTTTACATCTAACTGTTTTTGGGGGGCATGAGATCAATCGGGATTTCTTTCCGATGTTTCAGGTGAGGGATATGGAAGACAATACCTGATCAGTCCTAGAGGGTGTGGGGTGGGGGGAAGATTTCTTATGACTTTCTTCAGTTGTTCCTGGCCACCATTGAGACCAACCTGTTTGGAACTAGTTGACTAAGTCAATAGAAACCATCAGTTCCACCTAGGAGGTAGAATCTTAGCGCCTATTTTCGCTGAGAGTATAATCTACAGGGTAAAACGAGGTTTGTGGAAGTAATCCCCAGACCTTTTTTCAAATGTGAGTTTTACGGGCCCCGAAGCTTACTACCCGGCAGGAGTGCCATGCTATTGTTTCGGACACTCACCGAAAATCGAGTTTTGTCGAAGCGTCTGTATTTTTCATTCATTTTCTAGCTAGGAAAGGTTCAAGTTGAAACGGTCACACTAGCCAGTTGTACTGCTGTGTCGCGTCTGTAAATGCGCTAAAGTGGGGTTTTGGAATTAGTAGTCGCGTCTCTGCTAGTCACCCTTAGAGGATTAAATGCGAAAAAAAGATTTGAGTGTAAGATGTTTAGCGGTCAAAAATGCTACAATAATGAATCGCCTCCGACCGATGTCTGGGATGCAACTGTGCAGAAGCTGATTGTGTATTACTGTTGTTTTCGTCGAGCGTTACTAAATGCTTGCCTTTTCAGCGAACCCCTGCCGGAAAGTGGAAGCACGACAAATACCAAGAAGAGGCAGCAGCCTTCCGCTCTCGGGGTGGTGCGATCGCCAAAGTGGTCGCAGGGTCAAGCAATCCCAACAAGAAAGTCCGCGTCAATCTGTCCAATCTGGGACCGAACGTCGTCTCCGCTGATCTTGAGGTGTCTCGATCGTTCCTTCGACGACCATCCGCGCCGCTCCACGTGGACTAGCGAAGCTGGTGTAATTCTCAAGTAACTCGTTTTGGATGCCAGTGGCTCTGCTCTTGCGTCGAAGGTGGCTGAGAGTTTTGGTTGCTGACGCATTTCTGTGGCAGACCGACGTCTTCTCTAATCCGCAGTGATGGTAAACGCTGATGGGAATCGAAGGAAACATGCTTGGATATCGTAAGTGTTTTGGTCGTCACTATGGATCATCATTCAGGAGCTTTTCGGTCCGTACAACATCGACACGGCGACTGTGCACTTCAACGAGCACGGTGTATCTCTCGGGACTGGTGACGTCTACCTCAAGAGGAAGGATGCGCTGCAGATGTTTGAGGATTTCAAAGGCGTCTCCCTAGATGGTAGGTTGTGGTTCACAGTCAAGAGGCTGTACAACGGCGGAGATCTATTAGGAAACTCAAACCATTGAACTGCAACAGGTTAGAGCCTGGTCGGTGAAAACCATCCTAAGTAGGTTACTGCACACTATTCCTATGCTCCATCTCTCTTGAATTTGCTCCAACGAACTCATCACAGTGCGATTTCCAAGGGTTTCGGGATTAACATTAGTTGGGGACCTCACTTGGTTAGAAATGTAACGACCGTTGACGATTAGTGATCTCTAGATCATCGAGGATGATAACCATAGTATCTAACTGTCAATTCCATTCTAACCAGCTGTTTGAGTTGCCCATACATTTTCGTCGTATGAATATTGCACCCTGGATTGCAACGTCTTGCGCTAGCCACCCGATATACAAAGAGGTCAATGTTTTGTCGTAATACGGTAGGCATTAGTCGGTGGAGGGGCGGGGGAGGTTCTAAGCCTGGAATGGACCTGGAACGATGGCAGTGTAGAAAGGATTGGTGCTGCAAGTGAGAAACGGCGAGTCCTATCATTCGTCGACACCAGCCCATTCTTAATTAGAGATGGGAAATTATTATCTCGATAAAAAGGTTAGCATAAGGCAACCTTCACCATTTGCCTTTCGGCTCTGAACACCACTCGTGGCAAGGAACTCAGAGATGCGTCTTATCTAAGCCACCAGTTGGTTTTTGAGTGGCTAGTGCCTTTATACGTTCTCACGTCTGTGAGAATTGACGTGCGCCCTGCTATATCGCCGTTATTTTCGCTTAGTTCTTTATTTTTGGAGCTATTCTCTTATGGTTAATGCATCATCGACTGGATAGTAAGGCTACTCCAATGGGTTCCTTGGATTGAGATTATTCCGGTGCAAGCAAGTGCCAAAGTGACTTGTATTAGACTACAATGTGAGGAGTCAGGGAATAGAGACTATCCTTAAAATTAGTCGGGACGGAACTATAGAGCTCACAATCCTGAAAGCGAGCAATGGATTCCCTCTATCTGTGGGCATGAGTATTGGAATGTGTATGAGGTGTGACGAGAGGAGAAGAGTGCTATCATTGCGATTTTGCTGACGTTTAGCGATTACAGATGTCGCGCTTAGCTATTTTTCCAAGCATTTTGGCAGGCATTTGTAGGTTAGTACGCTGTGGAGGGTGAGGCACAGGATTCATTTGATGACAGCAACATGAAAAAGCGCAGTCGAAGTGTGTGTATAGGTCATCTCGTGCTAGAAGAATCGCTAAGAGTTTTTTAAATCTCTATCTATGTCCGCCTAATCGCATTCAATTCCTTCGTGAACAGCCCTTTTTTCAACGAAGGTTCCAATATTCAAGAATTCTAACTCCAACATCATCAACATTTATACAAATGTGTTGAAGATATATGCTTGTTATGGTAATAGCATTTCTACGGAATGTTTTTGGGTAGATACTTAATCACCTTCACGTTTCAGGCAAACTGATAAAAATGTTGATCGTTGACGGAGGAGATGCAGTAGTGAACGGCATTGAGAGCAGGCTGAGCAAGCTTCCTCGTTCAGGACCAACCCGTGGAATTCAGAAGAAGTTCAGGTGCGAGCGTGGTTTCGATTGCTTTACGTTCAGTCCCTCGAGAATTCTGCTTAGGAGGTCTTCTACCGGAGCAGTTTCCACGTCGTTCCTTGACCGTATTGTGGACGACAAGCCGCGCAAGGCCGGCATTCGAACTAGACGCCCTCTCGGCAACCGGGAGCGGAGGTCAGAGAAGAGCGTGGCCGAGCTGGATGCCGAGCTCGAGTCCTACATGAACAAGGGCAGACCACTTGATCTTTGATTTGTCGTGTTCATTTCTCTGTTGCACCAAATCTCATGCGTGTTCCTTATTTTCGGAAATATATGACGGACTAAGAGATCTTTGGAGGTTCGAAATAGCCGTGCGGAGCCCGTTGTCGTGGCTTCTCTGTTGTTATTTGCGTTTGTCGTTGTCATTCAATGCTGTGAACTGTTGTTCGACTGTATTCCACCAGTTTGTTTCACCATATATTGGAAGCCTTTATGTTCAGATAAAACTGGTAACGAGTATCACTGTCGATGGCCGGCCGCTATGAGGGGTCGGACATGCCGACCATTCCGGGGAGTTGTCGTGGTTTGTCTGAAGAAGCAATGCAGGGGTAGTGAGAGGTGAGCACTGGTGAGACAACGACGTGAGCGCATACCTGTAGGCTTATCGAATGGGTCGGAGTCTTCGGATGTCTCGAAGCTCTTCAAGGTTTCGAGAGAAGTGGGGACGAGAGTGGGGAAGGTCTCCTCGGTGGACTCCTGCCCGGACGGACTGGAGTCACCGTCTATCGGCTTGAACTCCTCTGAAGTCCAGCCGTGTTTTCGTGATAGGGTGGAGTCCCCATCGACAGGACCGGGCTTCTCGTCCGTCTCCCACGGCCGTGGAAGGAAGCCATCTGGAAGAAGAACAAAATCAGGATGAATTGGAAACACGAAGTGGGGAAGCGGCTTGTTTTGACAGCAGGTTGTGTCCACACAAAGAACAACATCTGCTCTATACATTTAGTAGAGCTGCGACACACCTAACGGCATGTGGTAGTGGAGTTGGTAGCGCGTTGAGCAGAATTCTCTTACGGTGTGAGGTAAGCACGATTTTGAAAAACATTTCAGTGAAACAGTCAAGAAATAAGGTTTAGTGAAGCAGTTCTCATTCCAGGTGGGAGGTAAATTTTTGAAGTTGACCTTCTCCAGAGCCTGAGAGCACTATACCTATACCATTTCCACGTCAGATTGGACACCTTTCACGTCAAGTCGTAGACTCTTCTAACAAACTTGGCGCTTCTGAAATCAAAGTGAACGGCTTACAATTCGAAACGAGCTTCATAGCAGTTAAACTACAGACTATCTCAGATGGCTAGCATAATTTTTTGTTCGAGGAAAACTGGTAGACTTTTTTTGAAATTTTAATTCACATACTCAGTGAGTGAACTCATTGCCTGAAATTTTTACAGAACAGATTTTTTTAAAGAAAGATGGAACGCATATATCTATCTTTATGCTCAATTTACACTACCAATCAAATGAAAATCGCAACGACCTTATCGAATGCTCGGCGCTTCTTTTAATGCAGTAAATGATTACCTTTTGCGCTTTAAAACGAATTTTAATTTATTATTTTTTTCAAAAAAATGCTATAAATTTATTACACTCATTTAAGCAGCTGGACTTGAAAAAATTCAAAGAAAGTTATACCTATTTTTTCAACAAGAACTTATTCTGTCCATCGTGGAGAGTTTGTAGTTTAACCAGTAAGAAGCTCGTTTCGATTTGGAAGACCTTCACTTTGATTCCAGCAACGTCCAGTTTGTTTAGAGTTTATTGTGTCCAATTTGACGTGAAAGGTCTCCAATTTGGTTTGAAATGTGTCCAACTGGACGTGAAAAGTGCAAAATTTGATTTCGAAAATGTACAATTTGACGTGGAAATGGTGTATATAGTTGTGATGGGAAAAGTATAGGCTCCTCCGCTATCTCCATTAGGCGGCACCGTGGCCGGTCATACCGCCTGCGAAGTTTAGCATCACTGTTCTGCTGAAGTTATGATCGGTTTCCCTCGTTGCTCAGCGCCTTTATGGACCCAGTGTTGTTCAGCACAAATCTTTCCCGAAACTGCTTAGCAGTTGCCTCGGTAGTTTGTTGCAGTTGTCACTGGTACCTAACGATGGAAGGAGAGGGAGTGCGTCAGCGCTGTCGTAGCAGGTGTCCGACTTCACTTTCACCTGAATCGATGCTTCTGGTTCGGTTCGCGCCCAGACCAACCAAGCCCTCCATTCTTTCTGGGTGGGCGAAACGCTATCAGACTCCTTTTAAGAAAAGAAAACACGAACATTCACTTCAACTGGTCCTTGCAGTTCAGTGACCAGTTTGCGAAGTATAGTTATGCTCTCGATTTTTTCGAATGTTCGAATGGCTTCGAATTCTCACAAATTTCAAATGTCCGAACTGAAATACACTAGAGAAACGCGATTTTTTGAGTACTCGAATTCGAATACATTCGGAATATGTGATTTTTTGATTTTTCGAATTGGAATATTAAAATTCGAATGCAAATCAATGGAACGCCTATTCGAATAGATCATTCGAGCACAACTATTGCAAGGGCTATACAGACATTCAATTCGCCACCACGATATCCTATAAGAGTGAAGTAGTGTGACGCATCTCAGAAAGGGATTAACTAAGGCCGCCCTCCATTCTCTGTCCTATTAAAAAGAAGCCCTCCCATACGATTCGATTTGACTGCTCAAACGTGCTCTCCGTACTACTTGTTTCTTTCATTGCTTTCTTGAATAATGGTCGTCTTGCAAAGCCATCCCTCCGGGGTCGGTGAATTGGTAGCGGAGTTGTCTGGGAAGGATAATGCACTAACTTGATCATCGGCTGGCCATCGCAAATCACTGTGTAGGCCAAATACGCATTCATGTCGCTTCCACGACATCCCGTAGAAGTAGAATGCCTGGCACATCCCAAAAGGTATTGAGTAACGCCGATCTTGTTAGTCCTTATTTGCCATTTAATTTCTAAGCTTTCTATGCTATGTTGCAGTCATCACTAACACTAACAGGTGGAAGGCGTTATTTTGAAGGGGAAAAGAGTCAGGTCGTTTTGTCTCTCCTTGTCGGTGTTTAAGTTCTGGACAGCTCTAGAATTCTTCTACTCGATTATAAGCAACGTTGCTGGGATGGTCTGCCTGCCATTGTGTTGTTGCTTCGCAGTCACGCTTTCCCTGTTCTTTTACTCATTGTTTAAGCAGCAGCACGGATTAGCCAATGGCAAGTTCATTTGAATCACTAAGCCATTGAATGCCTTTTTTGTTGATAATTCACTTGAGCTTGTAAAGGACAAGTATAGACTTAGAGAATGGAGAAGTCGAGAAGTGAAGTTCTCTTAACAAAGAGAGCCTAATTTATCAGTTGGAAACAATGGCCTTCGTCGTCGGTGCCAAAGCGCTGGCGAATTCTTCCCCACATTGCCCTTTTTCGTCGCCAGCGAACTTCTGTCAAATTGTCCATCACGAAGTTTCTTAATCTATCAACTTTCGCTAAAGCGATGTGGGGAGGGTGAGGAAATATTTCGAAACGATGTGGAACCTTCTTGCCAATTTCAGGTATGAAACTCCCACAGTATCTCAGAAGAAGCTTTTCTCGATCGTACCCCTGCCTACTCGTTGCAAGCCAGTTTCAAGCGATTATGCCAGTAACCGGCCACAAACCTCGAGGGATCGTCTGTGTGTGTGAGAGAGGGTTGCGATGGTCCACGCTCGAATGCTTTGACGAGTTTCGCGCGGTGGTTCCCGTTCTTGTCAAGGCCGACTCGACAACTGTACGAAGTGCAGCGTGGCGGGAGATGGAGGTGACGCACAAGCGGATCAGACAGCTTCTATTCTCGCCGGAACCGATCGACGGCAGTGTTGGGCGAACGCGAACGCTGAACCCTGTGACCTTGCCGCAGAAGGCTGGAAATCACGGGTCACGCGAATCGGTACCGCATCGATTGTCCTACAGCTTATCACTGAGCGCTGCGCTCGTTTGAACTGTGGTTCGCTTCATCTGGAGCCACAAAATGGTTTTCGTATAGATACGATTTTCAAATCAAATTGGACACTTTGACGTCATATTGGACACTCTTCTGAGCCAGCCTAAGACTTCTCAAATCAAAGCAAACTTTTTTAATTAAAAACCAATTTCTTCTACATTAAATTAGTGAGTCTCTAAAATTAGAATATTTTTTTTTTGCTCAAGAAAACTACGGTATGATTACTTAAAGGATAAAGTATGTAATACATGATAAAGTATAGATAAATCACACATAAAGTACAAAGGGCGGCATTACTCAATCCTTTTTGAGACGCGCCACACAGTCTACTTCTAGGGATGTCGCGGAGTCCATTTGAATGCGTATTTGGCCATACCAGGAACCTGGTATCGGGTGCACGCGACAGCCGGCATCTCCTCCGACTGTGCTACGCGCTACCATGATTCGTTTGAAGTTTCAATTCATCTACCCAATAAGTGAACATATTGTTTGAAATTTTATAAAATTATCATTGTGAGGAAAAATAATGGTTTAAGGCTTGTTTTGAAGGCCAGAAAAGCAGCCATTTTTTGTGCCAAAAGAAGAGATTGCCACACATTGGTAGCTTAAAATTTCTGTTTGCATGGAATTTCACACATGTAAACGATACAACGAAAACAATTGTAAAGAACACATATGTATATCGTCACTTCATGGAAGCAGCATACACACTATCAATCAAATAAAAATCGAAACAAGCTTATCGAGTGCATGGCGCTATCTCTTCTTTTATTGCACTAAGTAATTGCTGCATTGTTGCGCTTTCAAACAAATTTTAATTTTTTATGTTTTCCTTCAAAAATAGGGATGATATAAAATTATTACACTTACTCGGGCAGCTAAAGTAAAAAAAGGGAAAAAAGCTCCACTTTTTTACTTTAGCTGAATAGCAAGTTTTCCTTCAACAAAAAATTATGATTACGTTCTTGGAGAGTCTGTAATTCAACCTGTAAGAAACTCGTTCCGATTTAGAAGACATGCACTTTGATTTCAGAAGCACAAAGTGTTTAGAAAATGTTCAATTTGACGTGAATTTTTAGTGTTATCTCTGCTATTCTTGGCGGTTCTTGCCCCGGAGGATGACGAAAGGGTAGAAACATGAAGTTTATGGATTTCGAATTCTGAAAGCGTTTGTGTGATAGCAGGGAGAGAGGCATCTGTTATAGCGCAACGCGACTATTTGTAATATTAATACCACGATAAAAGGGTGGAAATAATGGAGGGCGCTAATCAGTCCTGTTGGAGATGCGTCACGCATTCGGCTTCTGCAGAATACCGAAACATCTTTATTGCGCAGTTGAATGACGAAACGCTCTGCGGTGGCTGGCCGATGGATGTGATATTAGTGCGTGGACGTTTTCATACAGGCCAGGTGGCCATTCACTGGCCCACGGGGAGAAGGAGGCTAGCATCCGATAAAAGTCGCTTCCTGCAGACAGCGCGTCATGATTCCATAGCAGCAGTAACTAGTCAAAGTTAAGGGACACAACTTGTTCCAGAGAGCGTTTTCTTCGGACAGAATCCAGATTTTGTTATTTAAAGGTTTTTCCAAACCATCCTCACCATCAGTCTCCTTCTGAGGGAAGTTACGCATCTTTAATAGGATTTCATTCGAAAAAAGAGATGAGGGCAAAGACAAGGAGAGGCTTGGTTTCTTTAAACCATAACGCTCCTATCCGAATTAGCCGGAAACGTTATGGTTCGGAAAAATTTATTAGCCAAGGAAAGTTGCTCTTCCGTAAAGTGTGCGATTAGAGTTCGTAAGCATCAATGACTCTGTGATTTTTTGTCGGCATTACACCGATAAAACAATCTTTGTAAAGCCTTCTAGGACTTTTTTAATGGGCTGCTTAGCTACTCCTCACATACCGCTCATTAAAAAATTCTTTGAAGATGTCATAACTGCCGGCTTAGCGAAGCGCTTTCATTCCTTCGAGGTCGATGAAATGACTCTAGAGATGTCTGAGAAGGAGAAGGCTCTCACGTATCAATGGGATGGCCATGAAAAATTGCCTCATAAGTCCAATTCACTTTCCAGGTGCCTCCACGATATCCCTTAGACGTATACTACATGGTACGTCCCGCAAAGGTACTGGGTAATTCTGGGCATTGTGCCTTATCCTTGTTTCTCTTCTTCTTCTGCAAGGCATTGATTTTACTGGTACTCATTCTCGCATTCCAACCAAGGGTAGGTGCTGTGCCGTACCTCTGGCTTACCATTTGCAGCTTCCGCTGGTCCTTCAGTGGACTGTGGTGAGCTGCAGTACTTGGATTCTCACAACGGTCCAGATGAAGGAGAAAGAATAAAGGAGGGCGTTACTCAATCCATTTTGGGTTGCGCCACGCATTACTTCCACGGGATGTCGCAGAGGCGATTTGAATGCGTTTTTGGCCTATACAATGACTTCCAGTGGCCAGAGAATAAACAAGTCAGTGTTTTGTCTTCCCAGACGAGTCTAGTACCACTTCACCAACCCCAGATGGAAGGTATGCTTGATTGGCCTCGGCGGGAAACCCGAACCAAGAACATGGTATCGGGTGCATGCGACAGTCAGCACAACAACGTCGTGACGAGCTTAGCAAATCTATAGAAATACTCTGCTCGTCCTTTGAAACGTATTTAAACATCTTCACTAGTTAAGACACATTTTATTTGTGTGCCAGTTGAAGGTGAACTGCCTAGCTATTTTTGCTTCCTGATTCTATTCCAACGTTTCCCCTTTCGAATTGTAGCCATGAGCTCAACCTTTGCTGGGCGAGACGCCAAGTTTCAGGTTCCATATAAGAAGCACACTCATCGTTAGGTGGTAACTTTCAAACATTGAAGGAAAGAGACCCGCAATTGAAGTTTCGCATGAAAACTAGTGAGAGAAAATGTATTGACAACCACTTGAAGAAATGCTTTGATTATGAAGACCATTTGGGAAGTGAGCTCATTATTCAGTACTCGTATTTCTCGAATTCTGCCAACTTTTGCCCTTTGATCATGTGGAGATCTAACGACTCGCAATTCGTAATTCAGGAATTTGTATTTGGTATAATTCTTCTTTGTACTAGGCTAGGGGTTAAGTTAATAATGGTCCCTGGAAAACGTTGAAAACTTGTGAACTGGAATACCGCACTGAAAAAGAGAAAGAGACATTTGCATCTGGAACAGAACTGCACCGGGAGGGTGATAGTGAGAGTGTGTAGAAGCCGAAGTGAATGAAACCAATTCAGATGACTTGCCTGGACCAACTCCTCCTTCTGTGCTCACTCGGCGTGGTCCGGCTGGTGACACCACTCCACTTTGCCATCCAGGTAGTCCTACGGGAGGTGGTGCAGGCGCCGGCAGAAGTGGAAGGGGTGCCGGTACTGAACATCGCCTTTGATTTAAATGCTAACCACCGAAGCATTGTAGAGACTCACTGAGGCCCGCGAAGAAGTTTCTGATGCTGTCGAGGAAGTTGCCGAATTGGCCTCCAGGGTGCATTGGGCGAGGGTTGTTGCCGAACTGAAAGCCGTGAGCGTCTTCGAGAAGACAGGGTGAGAGCACGACACGAAATCTGCGCTACCTGTACTTGGCTTCCGAGATTCACGCCACGTCCTCCCGCGCTGAGACCAGAGTCGACTCCTACCCGCTCATTGGCGACTATGGCGCTGTCCGTTCCTGCAGTCAGTGCCGTTGAGATCTGTTGTTGAGCTGTTAAGCGTAAGATGCGTACCGCTCAGTCCCACGCCTCCATTGTTGCCAGCGATTCCGAGAGCCCGATGTCCTCCGAAACCGAGAATGTTGAGGCCTTGACTCATCCCCATATTCCAGCCTCCATAAGGTGTGGGCGCGAGCGAGAACTGGCCGAGATTTATTTGCGCGATCGCCACTGAAACTCAAGGTCGAACAGATTGCATTGCTCTTTTTTGGGCATCAATTGCTCATCAATTCATGAAATAGTTTTTATAGGGGAAAGCTGAAACTCTTTGGAAACACAAGCAATGCTTCCATTTACCCATTTTAACAGTGAGCACTGCAGATTATCTTTTGAGGCTGGTTGCAACCTTGGCAAAAGTTCGTGGCTGCGTCGAAGGATGAAGGAGATGAAGAATAATAAATAGGAAGGTGAAGAAATGAAAGAGAAGGAAGTTAATCGGGTAAACGGTAACAGTTTACCCTATAGATCGACAAGACGCAATTTTCATATTACAGCTGATGGAACGCAAACAGCATAAAGGCGCTGTTTGTGCTTATCACGCTTTTTAATTTGGGGTTCCACTTTGATTCTTCTCGAATCCGTAGAAGCATCTATTTGGAGACGCAAGAGCCTACATACGTTGACCTCTGCGGGTTTAACCTACGTGGTTGTCCTCAAGGGTGTCCCTGGGGGAGGTGGTCAGTGGATATAAGCTCGCAAACCCATCCGAGTTGGCCCACCTCCAACTACGAGTGACTGGTGGATCGCTTCGACCTTACCACTAAGGTTAGCGTTAAAAGGCTCTACGACCTTGCCTCCTGACTCTTTGTTTTCTTCGTAATTCACTCCTGTAGGATGAAATGGCGTTTGGGCGAGTAGTTTCTCAAATGAACTCGATCTTTCCAGGCTCTGAAGAAGGCGACATCGTCGAAACGTAAGCCTAGTAAAAGGTCGGTACCAATCTAAATCCACAGCTGGGACAACTAACGGAGCACCCTATTTCGATGATGGTCGCATAAGCATGGTCTTTCACGAGCTCCTCAGCACTACAGGCTCTCCGCATGCGCACTCCTCTACTCTAAGGAAAGTCACTGAGTAAAGGAAAAATTTGCCTTTTATAGGTCCTTTGGGGTTTCTTAAAAAGCGATAAAAAACGTGAGGCACGAATGAGTCGAGGAGAGTTTGAGCAGAGGATTATTAGGTTCTGCAAGTGAGCGGCTGCCTCTCTTGCTCTTGCGCCAAGCACAGTTCAGAGTACAAGTCGACGAATTTTGCACACAGGGGTAAGAAGGTAAAGGCTGTCGTCAGTTATATCATGTGCATATGTTTCCATTACATAACAAATGCATGAAAGCTACGAGATTAGAGACCATTACAGAGAGAACGAGACACAAAACAAAGAATGAATTACTAGGACAAGAGATTCCATTTGAAAACATACGAAAAAGTTGTCATCTCAGAATTGTGGATCGTTCTTAAATAAAGGCTTCGAATTATTAGGTTGTAACGAAATAAATGGCACTGAACCACTGTAAATTTAAACAGTTAATATCTCGGCTTGTAGGCAAGTTTATTAATCGAAATAAAAACCTTCTGATTCTACACATCTTTGCCAACGTGACACAAGCTTTTTTATCCCAGTAGCATAAAAAATCAGAAGTTCTGGAATTGACGAAATCTTCGAAGGCACTTTCGGCATCCTGTTGGTATTTGAATATTTTCCCTCTTCGCTATCTCCCTGGTACCTTTGTGTGGATCCTCCTCTACCACATCTCTCAGCTTGTTATTATCAACATCACTATGCCTCCCACGACCTTCATGTTCTTCCAAGCTCTCATCTCCATTCCGGAACTTCTGATACCAACGATACGCCGTCCGAATTGTGGAACATCCTTGACCGAATGCGGTGTTGATCTTCTCGTCCGCCTTCTTAGCTGTAGAGCCCGGCTTGAATTCATACAAGTAAATGCCTCGGATTATTCTTTTGTCCATCTGCAAAAAAGTCAATAAAACTCTAAAGTTTTCCCACTTTTACGTAGAAAATTTGGTACTCGCCGGTAGAGCAAAGTTTGCGCTTCTAAATGATATGCCACGTGTTACGGTTTGTTCTTGATCAAACGCGTAAAGACGCGCCAAATAATGGCGCGAGCCAGTGCCATTTAATTCGTTACAACCTAATAGTATAAGATCATGGAACCATAAGATCCTTACTTATTTATTTTTTTATTTATAGTCAAATAGGCGTGCACAAAATGCTATAAAAAAGATCGAAACAAGCCATGCGATAAGAAAAAGACAACATCAAAAGAACGAGAACAACAAATCACCCGGCAGTGGCAACCCTTTGGGAACCAATTTTGAACTAAGGGAACAAGTGGCACAACTTGCAGCTGAGCCGGAAGAAAAGAGCATGCCCCTCTAAATAGGTGAATTTGTCGCTTACTCTTGTTCATTTTCACACGAAGGCTACCTGTCAACATCAGCCAGCTATTATTTAATTAATTAAGTTAATTTAAATTTATTTATTTATTTAAGATTGTGGTCTACTGGTTCAAATCAATCAGATAAACCATCCTTTACGGGCAGCGCGCATGTCGGCGAGGGTCAACGAAGAGCATGTCCCGTAGACAGTCCTATAGAAGGGGCGTTCAATAGTATGTATAGAGAGAATTCCAAGCGGACTATAGAATGTATTGGAACATGACAGCTGTGGCCCTATGGAACGCCTTACGCAAATTACATCTCTGCAAATTTTAATTCAACTAGAAGCATATGGCGTCTTCAATACCACAGGATTTTTTCCTAATTTTAATCAAGTTGGAAAATAAAGTTAGAGGATGCCCAATGACGAAAAAATGCGCTCTGCGACTGAGACTGGCCTTAGGCGCAGTCGACATCAATGTTCTGTTCCTCGTAATCACCAGTGAGGAACGCTTCAGGTGCAACGCATGAGGTTTTGATAATAAGTTTCTAGGACATTATCAGAACTTCTTTCTAAGACGACCCAGAGATGAAAATTTTGGCTTGATGTTCCTAATGATCGATCGAGGAGTGCCGTATCTCATGAATCCAAACATCCTTTCGAAAAGTTTCTGCCCAGTACGGGGTGAGGACCACCACTGTGACAATAAGTTCGATTACCTTTTCTACTGGAGTTCACTATTTCAGCACTATTGTGCTACCGGGATCGGCCGCTGGTAAGAAAGCGAAATCTTCTACGTGCCGTTGAAAATAAATGAAAAATAGGAATTATGCAGAACTAGGAAGGAGGGCCTCTCTCTACTTCCACATACGTTCTGCCATATTTCTGGACGCACCATGAATTCGAGAGGCAGGTACATACACTGCTCTTAAGCTTACGAAAGGCTGCTGGCGCCCTAACCAGGAAAGACGCAAAGAATTAAGCCCGAAGACTGTCTCTGGGCTTGGCTACGATAGCTTAATTGCGTCAGCACGAGTTATGGATGAAAATAGAGAGAACGATTTTGAGATGCTACTCTTTAGACATCCATTCAAGAGTTCGAAGACAATACAAACAATTCTCAGCTTATGACGCGATTCTAGAGTACACAGGCCGAAATAGCTACCCCCTGTACTAGCAACGAGGATCCTAGAATGCAAAAACCACCTGTTCCAATAATCGCTCCTCTAAATAGTGAACTTTCTTTGGATCGTTTCGAGCAACACAACATCTTTATTTTTTACTAATAGGAAAAGCTGAGGAACCAAATTCAAGAATTGGTCTGACAATATCTTATATGCCATCGTCAACACCCTTTTATCCGTAGTTGACAACTTTTTGGAAAGTTGAACCAATCTCATTAACCATTTCCGATATATCATTTTCATATGTTCTAAAAAGGGCGCGTGTAGCGTAGTCGGAGGAGGCGCCGGCTGTCGCGTGCACCCGATACCAGGTTCCTGGTTCGGATTTCCCGCCCAGGCCAACCAAGCCTTCCATTCCTCCGGGGTCGGTGAATCGGTACCAGACTTGTCTTGGAAGGATAGAGCGCTGACTTGTTCATCGGCTGGCCACCGCAAGTCATTGTATGGCCAAATACGCATTCAAGTCGCCTCCACGACATCCCGTAGAAGTAGAATGCGTGGCGCATCCCAAAAGGGATTGAGTAACGCCGTCCTTTATCCTTATCTTCTAAAAAATCAATTTGTCATCGTAGACAAAGCCCATGCCTTAAGGCCGGGCATACTTTCATCGCCGCGATGCCATCGCGGCGCAGTTCATGGCCATTCCGCGGTCGAATAGCCAAAGGAAACTTCGCCGCGGCCGCCGCAACAGTGGCGGTCGGCACGTGCGATGGCTTCCCGCGCCCATCGCGGGCATGGCATATTTTTCGCCGCGCGCGGTGTTTAGCGTTGGTCCTGGACAGATCGCCGTCGCGCTACCTTGCAGAGCGATGAGCGATGCGACGAGCACTGAGAAGTTCAAATTCTTTCGCGACGCTCTGCAAAAGTTATCGGTGCGATTCCATCGTGGCGGCGGGAAGTAGCCCGAGGCCTAACAAACCCCACCCTGGAGATAACGTGCCCATCAACAACCTAGTCTCCAGCACAGGATTATAAACGGCGGATATCAGGGCCGGCTCACCGTAACCTTAGGCGTCGGGTGAGACGTCCATTGTGCAATCGCAGAACAAGGCTAGGGAAAGGACTCCATGGTGTGCCATACAAGCTGCTCGTATGGAGACTGCTTTCTTCGCCCAGGGGAAGTTCGCGGCTGGGTTCTGCGCTCTTCGAGCGCAGAGCCAAGCTAGGGAAGGGACTCCAGGGTGTGTGCCATACAAGCTGCTCGTATGGAGACTGCTTTCTTCGCTCAGGGGGAGTTCGTGGCTGGGTTCTGCGCTCTTCGAGCGCAGAGCCAGGCTAGGAAAGGGACCCAGGGTGTTTGCCATACAAGCTGCTCGTATGGAGACCGCTTTCTTCGCTCAGGGGAGTTCGCGGCTGGGTTCTGCGCTCTTCGAGCGCAGAGCCAGGCTAGGGAAGGGACTCCAGGGTGTGTGCCATACAAGCTGCTCGTATGGAGACTGCTTTCTTCGCTCAGGGGGAGTTCGCGGCTGGGTTCTGCGCTCTTCGAGCGCAGAGCCAGGCTAGGGAAGGGACTCCAGGATGTGTGCCATAGAAGCTGCTCGTATGGAGACTGCTTTCTTCGTTCAGGGGGAGTTCGCGGCTGGGTTCTGCGCTCTTCGAGCGCAGAGCCAGGCTAGGGAAGGGACTCCAGGGTGTGTGCCATACAAGCTGCTCGTATGGAGACTGCTTTCTTCGTTCAGGGGGAGTTCGCGGCTGGGTTCTGCGCTCTTCGAGCGCAGAGCCAGGCTAGGGAAGGGACTCCAGGATGTGTGCCATACAAGCTGCTCGTATGGAGACTGCTTTCTTCGTTCAGGGGGAGTTCGCGGCTGGGTTCTGCGCTCTTCGAGCGCAGAGCCAGGCTAGGGAAGGGACTCCAGGGTGTGTGCCATAATACTGCTCGTATGGAGACTGCTTTCTTCGCTCAGGGGGAGTTCGCGGCTGGGTTCTGCGCTCTTCGAGCGCAGAGCCAGGCTAGGGAAGGGACTCCAGGATGTGTGCCATACAAGCTGCTCGTATGGAGACTGCTTTCTTCGTTCAGGGGGAGTTCGCGGCTGGGTTCTGCGCTCTTCGAGCGCAGAGCCAGGCTAGGGAAGGGACTCCAGGATGTGTGCCATACAAGCTGCTCGTATGGAGACTGCTTTCTTCGTTCAGGGGGAGTTCGCGGCTGGGTTCTGCGCTCTTCGAGTGCAGAGCCAGGCTAGGGAAGGGACTCCAGGATGTGTGCCATACAAGCTGCTCGTATGGAGACTGCTTTCTTCGTTCAGGGGGAGTTCGCGGCTGGGTTCTGCGCTCTTCGAGCGCAGAGCCAGGCTAGGGAAGGGACTCCAGGATGTGTGCCATACAAGCTGCTCGTATGGAGACTGCTTTCTTCGTTCAGGGGGAGTTCGCGGCTGGGTTCTGCGCTCTTCGAGTGCAGAGCCAGGCTAGGGAAGGGACTCCAGGGTGTGTGCCATACAAGCTGCTCGTATGGAGACTGCTTTCTTCGCTCAGGGGGAGTTCGTGGCTGGGTTCTGCGCTCTTCGAGCGCAGAGCCAGGCTAGGAAAGGGACCCAGGGTGTTTGCCATACAAGCTGCTCGTATGGAGACCGCTTTCTTCGCTCAGGGGAGTTCGCGGCTGGGTTCTGCGCTCTTCGAGCGCAGAGCCAGGCTAGGGAAGGGACTCCAGGATGTGTGCCATACAAGCTGCTCGTATGGAGACTGCTTTCTTCGCTCAGGGGGAGTTCGCGGCTGGGTTCTGCGCTCTTCGAGCGCAGAGCCAGGCTAGGGAAGGGACTCCAGGATGTGTGCCATAGAAGCTGCTCGTATGGAGACTGCTTTCTTCGTTCAGGGGGAGTTCGCGGCTGGGTTCTGCGCTCTTCGAGCGCAGAGCCAGGCTAGGGAAGGGACTCCAGGGTGTGTGCCATACAAGCTGCTCGTATGGAGACTGCTTTCTTCGTTCAGGGGGAGTTCGCGGCTGGGTTCTGCGCTCTTCGAGCGCAGAGCCAGGCTAGGGAAGGGACTCCAGGATGTGTGCCATACAAGCTGCTCGTATGGAGACTGCTTTCTTCGTTCAGGGGGAGTTCGCGGCTGGGTTCTGCGCTCTTCGAGCGCAGAGCCAGGCTAGGGAAGGGACTCCAGGGTGTGTGCCATAATACTGCTCGTATGGAGACTGCTTTCTTCGCTCAGGGGGAGTTCGCGGCTGGGTTCTGCGCTCTTCGAGCGCAGAGCCAGGCTAGGGAAGGGACTCCAGGATGTGTGCCATACAAGCTGCTCGTATGGAGACTGCTTTCTTCGCTCAGGGGGAGTTCGCGGCTGGGTTCTGCGCTCTTCGAGCGCAGAGCCAGGCTAGGGAAGGGACTCCAGGATGTGTGCCATACAAGCTGCTCGTATGGAGACTGCTTTCTTCGCTCAGGGGGAGTTCGCGGCTGGGTTCTGCGCTCTTCGAGCGCAGAGCCAGGCTAGGGAAGGGACTCCAGGGTGTGTGCCATAATACTGCTCGTATGGAGACTGCTTTCTTCGTTCAGGGGGAGTTCGCGGCTGGGGTCTGCGCTCTTCAAGCGCAGAGCCAGGCTAGTGAAGGGACTCCAGGGTGTGTGCCATGATACTGCTTGTATGGAAACTGCTTTCGTCGCTCAGAGTTAGTCCGCGGCTAGTTTCTGCGCTCTTCGAGCGGCGAAGCACATACGGCTGAAACAATGCTCAAAAAACGCGCAACGTCGTGCAGACGTAGAAACCTCCCAGACCTGAGATACTCAGCTGAAGTTCAAGAACGCCGCGGCCCCCGGGAACCGTACCCCCGACATCCCTCGCATGAAGTAAACCCTCTACCTACTGCACCACGACCCACCTGCACACGGTTCCATCGCAGGCGCACAAGACATCGATCGGACGTCGCAGCGTGGACGCCGACGCGCGATCTCTGAGCTAGGAGGGCGCAGACAGCAAAGTCTCGGCGCGACCCGCACTGCGGTTACGGTGAGCCGGTCCTGATATCCGCCGTTTATAATTGTCAGTCTCCAGCACGCACCTAACCTCATATGCAAAGACTTCTCAGGAGATAAAGGAAGCCTCCAGGTAAGCGACCATTGTTTAATAGGATGCTGAAGTATGCACTAGTCGATCAGATTGTTCACGTACCGATAGATCCGAATATCATCCGCAAACTGTTTTGCGACGACTCGAGAGTGCTCATATTGTTCAGCCATATCCAAGATATTGGCAGCAAACGACAGTGGTCCCAAGTTCGTTGGAGAGAGATATTTGAATCAAACAAGTCTACAAATGAAAAATACGAGCTTTCTATAGCAGTGGTAGATAACCATGTTCCGTGGCGTTAGTGACGTGACGAAATCTATGGGCTTACAAATTACTAAATTACCAAATTATTTACAAAGCATGCTGCTCATCGAGAGGGAAAACGAAGCCAGGCGTTCTAACAATGCTCCGAGTACAAGGCACTTGTGGAAAATCAACTTCTGGAACTTCTCTCACTTGTTTCTCTGCGCAAAATCTTCGATGACTGTATGGATCATGATTGTTACACCAAATGCGCACTAGAAAAGGAGTCGACATGAAGCAGTCACTTTTTGTAGCTAATTCACGCACTAGGAATGGTCAGCTAAAAATCACATTATCTCATCCGAAAATAAGACCGCATGCCAACACACACCTGTTGAGGAACCCAGCCTTTCATGTTTCTAATAGCAGAAAAAGACGCACCCATTTTTACCTGAAATGAATAAAATCCATTGACATTTCTGACACTGACATCGTTGACATTTCCTTTAGTAGCCTCATGAATTGCTTATATTTCGCTTGAATTTCACGTATAAATAAATAAATAAATAAATAAATAAATAAATAAATAAATAAATAAGATACCTCTTAGAAACTCCATAATCCAATCACAAACAACTGGGTAGACCCTCAACATCTCTAATTTGTATAAACGATAAAGGACAGCGTTACTTAATCCCCTTTGGGATGCGCCACGCATTCTACTTCTACGGAATGTCGTGGAGGCGAGCTTAATGCGTATTTGGCCATACAGTGACTTGCGGTGGCCAGCCGAGGTTCAAGTCAGTGCTTTATCCTTCCCAGATAAGTCTGGTATCAATTCATCAACCCAGGAGGGATGAAAAGCTTGGTTGGCCTGGGCGGGAAATCAGAACCAGGAACCTGGCATCGGGTGCAGACGACAGCCGGCGCCTCCGACTGCGCTCCACGCGCCCTAATTTGTATACCACCTTCGAATGACTTACCCGATCAAAATCCTAGGAAAAATCCAACTATATTATGTCACACCCCTTGGTCAAATCCACACAAGCTGTCCTATCATTTAGACATTCCAGCATATTAGTCGCAACTGATTTCACTGACACGAACCCAGGCCGGATAAGTCCATTCCGAAATAAGTAGTGAAACGGATAAGCTTCAACACTTTTTCGAAAAAACGACATGGGACGTGATGCTCGCAGGTCTGTAATTGCTAGCACCGCTCGCAGGGTTCTTCCTCAAAGAGGAGTCACATGGCAGTGCTTCCAACGCTGCGGTACCTTGCCAAGCGACAGTAATTGGTTTGATACGTTGCATGTGGACCTGAAGGAACCTGGTATGCACTCCGATCAAGCATTGGCTCGCGTGAAGTACATCCAAAACACGTAGTCTTAATGAGGAGCCTTTTCCGACAATAGCGCTGATGGCGGAAGTTTTTATCTGGGCCGTCACTTCTTTCTATGCCACGAAGCTGGTTTGACCGGATGAATGCGTCTCTAGAGGACCAGTTCTTTGAGGAAATGCCATAAGTCATCGTAATAAAAAGAACTGCGGTTCCATATAAAATAAGAAACGCTTTACTTTATAGAAGCAACAAAAAGCGAGGAAATAGCTTTGCTCACCAAATATGTGCTATTTGGTGAAGCTTTGATCGACACGAATAACTTACGTATGGAACAGGTGATCTCTGCTTGTAAAAAGATTAATTGAAGATTTTAGCCAGCTTTCTAAACAGTCTAGCTAGCAAACGATGAATTTGACAAGAAGCGGCCAGTTTCAAAAGCCGCTTTATAGAGCAGAGGTAAATGAGGCTGGAATATGGAGACGAACAGTGTATGTGTGTATGTGTGTGTTGTGTGCATTGTGTGTGTATTGTGTGTGTGTGTGTGTGTGTGTGTGTGTGTGTGTGTGTGTGTGTGTGTGTGTGTGTGTGTGTGTGTGTGTGTGTGTGTGTGTGTGTGTGTGTGTGTGTGTGTGTGTGTAATTTCTGGCAAGATGCTAACCTACCCGACGGTGTTGGTAGGGGAAGCTTATGAAATCTGGTTGAATTGCAGTGAAGCTCTTTTAAATTGTACTGTTTAACTAACTCCACCACATAAAGATGATAAGGGACGGTTTTATTCAATTCCTTTGGGGATGTGCCGCGCATTCTGTTTTTTCGTGATGCCGTTGAGGCAACTTGAATGGATGTTTGCCCCAGTAGTGACTTATGGTGGCCGGCCGATGAAGTTGTTGTCACGTATAAAATATTTTATGATTCTCTTACAGCTACATACATGTGATAGCTTAATTTTGTATCGTGAACAGGCGCATTCGCTCAGAAATCTGTCTTCTCGCGGTAATATCATCTTGAGGTCTTTCACAGTTTCCTTCAGAAAGGCGCCTATTGTTGAACAAAAAGGATAAAACGGTAAAGCTCGGGATTAACCAATTTCTTTGGAGATGCGCCAGGCCCTCCACTTCTTCGGGACATCATGAAGGCAGTATGAATTCATACTTTGGCTACACGATGACTTTCAGTGGCCAGTCATTGAATAAGTCAGTGTTTTATGCTTCACAGATACTATGGTGTCCAATTATCGCTCATGAAGGGATGGTATGCCTGGATACCTAGAGGAGGTCCGAACCATAGATTGATTTGGGTGCTAGAGCAGGCTTTCATTCCGACTACGCAAGAAGAGACCATTTTTCAATTACTGTTATTGAGATCGAACACATCCGCAACGGTACTCCGATTTTGCTGTTGGATTTTATAGGTATGGATGTCATAAAATAGATGACGGAGAGCAGTAACAAAGCTAAGCAAAATAGATTGAGGAAGAAAAAGAAAGGAGTTTTCTAGGAGATGCAAGGCATACCAATTCAGTTGCTTTAAGCCCTAACTGGCTGGTACCGAGGATGTAAGCTGTTACAACGATGTTGCGTTGCCATCAAAACTTTTAGCGCAAGCCGGGACTCTAACCCGCACCTCCCTCTCACCGGGCGGGAATGCTCTACGCCACTACATACACCACCGGCGCTGTTTGATCGAACGCAATCCACACCTCGTGGGACCCACCCATTCCCGTCAGGTCAGAGGGAGGTCCGGGTTCGAATCCCGCCTGGCGCTAGAAGTTTTGATCGCAAAAAAACATCGTTGTAACAGCTTTCAAAGCATATCATTTTTCGATAGTAAATAAATAGTAAATATAAAAAGAAATGTTATTATTTTAAAGCATTTGTTATAAATTATTGCACGACGACGATCTTCGGGTTGCAGTTTAAGATTCAACAGAAGCATAGGTTTTTGGAGGCTGTTTAGTTTTCAGGTATAGAACTTTATGGTAGGCGAGAGCTAAAAGATTAGGTAGATTCTATTTCTGCAATACAGGTGGCCCGAAGCTCAAGAAGTCGCTCAGCGTAATCCAATTTGAGAGGAAATAGGAAAGAGAGTGAGTGACAAGAATGACATGTAGAGGAGAAATCTTGCCTAAAGGGAAAGGACCCTATGTGCTTGATGAAGTAGTCTATACGAGTAATATCGAAGTGGTTACCTGGGAGAAACGATAGGGCGAGGGCGAGTGCACGCATGGCGGTTTGCTAAGGCCATGGGCGGACAGCGACGTCGTCGCCGTCGTGTGTCTTCGAAGGAACAAAATCCTGTCGAGGAGTGTAACGTGGCGTGAGCGTGCCATTGTTCTCGCCACGCTGACGGCAGCTTCACAGGGAAAATGCTTTCAGACGCTGGAACTTCTGTCTGTTTGCGCTTCTGCCCAGTTTCCATTTCAAAACCACTGGGGCTACCAGTTTCTGCTACCGAAAACAGCGAAGCACCTGTGAGTCACAGTAGTATCAAACGAGAAGTGCTCAGAAACTGGTGGCACGCAACTGGTTGGATAGCTAGGTCTGCGCTGCAGATAAACTACGCCGCGGGAAGAACGTCACCTGCTTCACGTAAAAAGCGAAGAGAAGGCAGGTGTATGTCGCGTGAAAGAGGAGTTATAAGACAGGGGACAGCGCTATGGAGCTGTAAGCCTAAAGCTGACACACACCAGGAACAGATAGAGGCCTATATGGCTGAATGGAGCCTGGAATGCTGATTATAAAATTGGTTTTAAAATTGAAAAATACATCTCCTGGACGAGATTGGATCTGGTAACGTTTATCGTGTCAACTACTAGTTGGCGGTGGAGCCTGAAAGATTTAATGTCAACCTGAAGGGGATGAAGAAGGGATGCCGAATTAGGGATGGTCATAGCAAATGACCCCCAGCCACAAATTTCGTGCGAAACCAGCCCTGCTCTCGTTATCTTAGCTCACTCTCTTCCCCGTAACTTACTGTAATCGCAAAAAATTCAGATACGGAAGCCAGGTTAATTAACAATACACCAAATAACTTTCATACAGATGGTTTGAACAAAATCGGTGATACTGAAACCACCAGCCCCACCCTCAATCATCCTAATTGCATTCACCCACCCATAACGGTTTAGTATGCATGTATGTAGGTGCATGAGGGTGAATTTTGTGGGTCTAGACCACCGCTTCTGTCCAAACCACGTGAGGGTGGATATTTGGGTGATGCCATTAAAGTGGCATTCGTTTGCTACTTTTATCACGAGGGGAATTTCGTTTACATAAAGTACTTTCGTCTGGGAACACCTCAGGAAAGTGCATGACAATTGCTTCTATGTTGTGAATAGGAAGGCCTTGTTGAACATCAAAGAAAGAAAGAAAAGCATTGTGAGTTCGATTCAGAATCAGTCACTTGAACCATCTAAAATCAGGGTTCCGGGTGGCCCTAGTTTCTCTTGCTGCAAATGCTTAAAATTGAGCAGAAAAAACACCAAAGAAGGCTCCACGTACTCATCCACTTTTTAGAGCAGCTGAAAACCGTTCAAAATTGTGAGTTCTTTGTTGCTGGTGAGTCTGAGGGATTCGTGAGAACAAAGTAGACCTCTCCCTGAACCTAGTATGCTGTTTGAAAAGCCCATTATGCACGAAATGAGTGCTTTCAAAGTGTAAAAAAACAACCTGAAATTTGTGTTCAAAATCTCCATAATCTGCTTCCTGAACACCCAACCGACGGCTCTTCCTAAACACGCTGGATAGTAACACATTTGAGCATTACTATTGAGCATCTTCAGGAAGAATCGTCGTTTTTCGCCTACTTGCAGCGTTCAACAAGACAATTTTCTACCTGCACTATAAGTGGTCACTGTCAGAGCTGTCGGTTCATCCTCAGGTTTGGATGCAGAGATGTCCATAGGATGTAGTGATTATTGAAGACGCAGCTCGTTTACGAGCGTCCTCTGTTTCGTTTGAATCGAAATTTGGGTAGGAGAAAATTATTTTTAAACACCAGATACTCCTTATTCAAGCTCATTCCTAGAAAAGTTTTAGGAAAGGATGAGAAGCACTATGGCAAAGGAACAAAAACGCCTTCAGCGCCCTTTTCCCATTCCTTATGGTAGGTATGGTAGATGCTACAATTGCATCGGCATCTCTACCGCTCTTTACCGCCATCAGTCCCATTGGGCCGAGGATAGGTCCTGACCGCTATTTTTTTATCTTTGTAAATTATTGGAGACCACGTATGGGCGTACCAAAATGTGGTGATAGGTTCTCAAGCGTTGCCTAGAGGAGGTATCTGGTGGGGTATGTCCAACTGATAAAAATCGTCTGAAGGTCGTCATCTTATTGGTACAAGGTCATGGAACACCAACAGCTGTTGGCAACATCTGCACTGCGTTCAAGTAGGGTGCTCCGGTTCGTCGTTCGTACCAACGCCTCCGATTGGGAGATCTTTCTTTTGAAGGCCAAGCACGTTATGACAGCTCTACCGCCTTGGACGACGGGACTCTGCGCAGTGAATTGGAAAAGAAGCCCAATGCTGTCACTTACGGTTTATCACGACACTCGGGCGCGACTAGTCAACCACCTTCACGGCATCGGCGCTGAACTAGAACTGTTCCGACTTAGGTGTCATACGAGCTTCATAATTAGAACAAAGTGCCAACGATCAATGCCTACGAACCGTTGAGGAAGGGCTTCCTTGAAGATATTGTTATGGAGGCTGGAGTATGCTCCTTCAGGTTACCATACGCAGCACCCCCCTAGTGCGGATCGACAGAAGTTCCCGACGGTATTCGCCTGAAATGTCTGAAGACAAAATCCGTCTACTTCGCAACAACGCCATCACAACGTTGCGACATTCAATGGAGCTCGAAGGTGATCAACGACTATCCTTCCCTGTTATTGGTGGGATACCAAAGGACCTTTTACTTTAAGTTCCTTTCTGGGGCAACTTAGGAGGACCGTGTTTAACTCGAGAAGTTTCCGACGCCATTCGTCTGAAGCATCTGGAGACAAAATCTATCTATTTACATACTTCGCAACAACGCCTTTCACACGTTGCGAAGCGGAGAAGCCAGATGATTGCCGAAGTCAGATGCAAACACGGAACCCACACTTCTTATTCTTCCAACGTGGCTCCTTCTGAATACCGCCTAGTTCATGCTCTGAAGCACCTTCACCTTCTTAACAAGCGACTCAATGATCCCAGCGAACTCGAAACTGAAGCCGCATAGTTTTTTCGACTCGTAGCAGCCACAGTCCAAGGGTAACCTACATTATATCATCGCCAACATGTTTATCTGCCGTATCACGAATTTTATCTATTTCAAGGCAGGGTGCGGTGTGCCCTATTGCTTTCGGATCAAGTGGATGTGGAGGTCGTGCATTGCTTATGGGACGTAAGTGAACTCTTGTCATCACATCGCTTCAGGTTTAGGTGTTTAGCGCTTGAACTTATTATGAGTGGGTTGTTGTGCTATAAGGTAGCAGGAGGGACTAGCAGGGAGTTACCAATCAGGGGGGGGGGGGGAGTAAGGGGATCAGCAAGGGAATCATTACCAGTAAGGGAGACGGGATTCAGAAGATGTGACAGCGATGTCGCGCACGCCGTCGTCGTATGGGAGGGGATAGCCATTAGACCTAACCAGGCGCTGACGTGGCAAAGTGCCAGCGCCCGCTCCCGCCGTCCGAGTGGTTGTCATTGGAGCACGTCTTCGCCGCCCAGTGATAGTCGGCAGCAGGGCTCTGCGCTCCAGGGTGTGTGCCACCAAAGCTGCTCGTGCTAGAACTGCTCCCGTCGCTCAGGGGAAGTCCGCGGCTAGGTTCTGCGCTCTTCGAGCGCAGAATAGACTAGGGAAGGGACTCCAGGGTGTGTGCCGCCAAAGCTATAGAGATGATTCTACCATACGGACACAATTTTTTTCCAATTCACACAATTCCTAGACCGTAATCTTTTTAGGCGTTCATGCGTTGATTTCACGCCGTTCCTTCGTAGGTGCGGTCGATCCATCGCGAATGTTGCTCCTGTTAGGTTCTTATGTGTTGTTCTCTGCTTTGACTGGAAGTTCACTTCCCCAATAGCCACAACAGTTGATGTTTTCCGTTGTTAAGGTTTCAGTTCACCAAAAATGTGCTCTGAACAGCTGGCACCAGGCAAAGAATGATACAGGAACGATGGCTAACGCAACCGCTCAGTGCAATGCCGACGTGGAGAATAAATTCTTGATTGCTTTGCGAATACCACTGGCCGGAAAGATAGCGATAAGGTGCGATGCCACCGAGTGCATCAGCAGAATCTGGTTAGATAAGTAAGATCGTGGGAGGACTGCTTAATTGGGGTAGAGTAGTAAGAAGGATCCCGAGGGGGGGGGGGAGGGGGGGGGGAAGCTGAATCTTCCTGTAAGAAGGGACCTGGAAGCGGGACCAGAACGGAGAACCAACAAGAACGGAGCCGTAAGGGAATTCATACGGGAACAAGGAGTCTGCCATATGCATAGCCTCTTCATGCTCCACACAACGGCGACTGTGCACACTTCTGAGCTTCTGGATTTGGAAGACGGGTTTTCTGAGTTTCTGAATCCAGAAGACGGACCCCCTACGTCGCGCAACAAGCGTCCTGATTCTGAGTACCGACGTCTGTCGTGAGCATGGGAGGACCATTAAGGGGTGGTGGAGAAGGGCAGTAAGGGGGACCTCTAGGGTCCATCAGGAGAGTAACAAGAAAGGGAAGAAACAACCTGGAGGAGGAGCCAGGACGGGGAAACCAGCAAGAAGAGACCAGTAAGGGGTCAATAGAGGAAACAAAGAAGTGGGCCAGGAGTTGGGACCAGGAAGGTGGGGACTAAAGAGGGGTAGAGAAGACCAGTAAAGGCGGACCAGTAATTAGATACAGTAAGAAAAAGCGAGTGAGGGGAACCTGGTTTCGGAATACATGTCAACGATATATGGAAACGCTAACTGTTGAGCTCGAGAACGATTGCGGATGAGCAACCTGAGGGGCGGAAGTACTGCGCAGCAACCAATGACGTTAATGGTCGGTCCGGAAAGAATGTCTATGATGAAGGCACCGAAGTGGTGAACGGCTTGATGCAAATGAATTACACAGCAGATCCTAGATGTTAGCGAATTTTAAGTTTTACAAAAACTACTTTAAATAGGTCAGTGATGCTGCAAAGTCGCGCGAAACGCGAAAGTGCGAGACGCCGTTAGGCGTGTCGGAGCACTTGTGAATTATAAAACTCAATAGAATTTGCTGCCACCGTAATCCAGTGCGATATAGCCATTATCACTTCCAAAGACGTCAATAAGCACCAATACAAAGTGTGTTTGTGCGGCATTTTCCTATCTTGTCGGCTACAATATGGCTGGTTTCAAAAAAATAAAGGCCAGTGCACATACTTATCCAAACCAACATCCTAGTGGGCAGGTTTGGCAGGCAGGCACCGGCAAATTCTAGTTGATTTCTATAATTCAGTGCAACTCAGCGCCCAAGTCTTCGATTTTCCTGTAACACCACATCCTTGGGGCATGCAACAGATGGCACTCTTGAGCCTACCCAGAGCCATTTTGTGCCTGAGTTGCGGAGTTGCTGCCCTTGCTGCCCCCTTTGCCTGAAGTTGGTTTGTATATGTATGTGCACTGGCCTTTATTTTATGAAACCAAGCATTGTAGCCGACGAGATAGAAAAATGCCGTACAACCGCGCTTTGTATTGGTGGTTGTTGCGAACACATCTTTGGAGGTGATAGTGGCTATATCACACTGGATTACGGTGGCAGCAAATTTTGGTTGAGTTTTATCATTCAATGGCTTTTGGTCTGCAAGACAGAAGGTGCTGTGGCTACACAGATGATATTGTTAAAACTTGGGGCCACTTCCAACCAGGATTGCACCATTAATCCCCTTATGTGCTTACTAGGTCTATTTGGGTGGCACATGCATATGCTCTCGTACATTTGCAAGTGCCTCCATTCAAGGAGAATTCCCCTGCTACAGTGAGCAATGGTCCGAATGTGAAAAGGCCTTGGAATGGGGGTAAACTTCTATAAAACTGACTTAGCATTTCCTTCGCTCCGTTCACATATGATATTATATCCTCCCAATTCTTAAACAATTCTGCATTAAATGGAAAGTATTAATAATTGGAATGTTCTCGTTCTAAAGCATAGTATACCGTTTACTTCTAAATGTACGGGACGCATCCTAGTGGGAGGAGACCATTTTATTCTAGCAAATATTAGAGGAATAACGTTTCACAGAATCCTATCCATGAGGCGAAATCCAGTGTTTTCATTTTATAGTTCTAGCAATATCCTTCCCCCATTAAACATGCTGCATGTCCTATCTTATTTGCGCAAGTAATAAAATGTACATAGAAATGTCTCCGCTCACAGGGAGGATGGATCTCTATGTATATCTTTAGGCCTATGGTATACTCCCGTCCGCTGCAGCGACGCGGGAGTGCACAGCGACGCGATGCGCGTCGCGAGCCTCGCCATCGCTGAGGCTGACATAGTTCACGCGGTCCTGCAGACGGAGACTTTTGCAGAACTATAGCGAATCAGCTGATCCAGTGCAGTGACGAAATCGTGCTTTGTCCATCACATTCACCGTGAGTCCTGTCGTGAATTGGCTCAAGAGGCCAGTTAGACTAACTGAGAACATTGTGCTGCAGAAATGTTCAGACAAATGCAGTATGGGAGTGGGAGGTATAGGAAAAGGAATCAAATGCCTTAATCGCCGTCGGACACCCAATCTACGAGTCTTTCCTTTCTGAAAACGAGTTTAAATAGATTTTTCATGCAACAGAACAAGACTATTTGACCTCACAGAGAGCGCATGAGTTTTTTCGAGACAACCCGTATTAGAGCACAGAAGGCAAAAGCAGTGGCAGAGTTGCAAAGCCCTAACCCCGCATGAGATGCAATACTGCTAGGGTCGCAAGGTTCAAAAAAGGGTTGCGATGGACTAATCCGTCGCAAAACGTCGCATGCTCATATCTCCTCCAATTTAGATAGCTGCATATTTTGAGAAAGGGTTGACATCATTCTTTTCTCCTCCTTGAGATCTCCATAATCATTTGTATAACTTCAACAGATCATGGGAATTTCGTCGTGGGCGGCTCAAAAAATGATTCGAGCAGCCTTTACGCGATTGGAGCAGTTTATTTCCCATGACATAGAAGTTCTCGAAGTCGCATGGCGTACTTTGCCGGTGCTCTGTAGTGTGCCAGATGGACATTTCTGTGCCGGTGAGAAAAACGGCCTAGAAAAATATTTCCTCAAAAAACTAGCCGCTCAAGCCGTCGAAAACAACCCAAAATGAGTCTAGCCACGAAGAAAACCCTACAAGGAGAACAACAGAGACATTACATGACCACCCAACATCACCAGACGTGTGTTGAAATTGCTGTGGTATGGTCACGAACCACGGAAGTGTCCAAATAAGTGAGCGGATGTGCATAGAATAGGGCACGACAAGCGCTCCCCTTTCCGCGACCATCTAAAGGCTGGGCACACTCCTGCTGCTTGACGCAGCTCCAATGATGAAGAATAGGACAGAGCCGCAGAGTACGTGCCTCTGCGTCAGGGGCGGTGGCGCGCTTATGGCACACTTCCCTTCAGTGTTGACGACCAGCGTCAGCGCTGAAGGGAAGTGTGCCATAAGCGCGCTGCAAGCGTCAGCTTCACTAATGAGCTCGGTCATTCCATGAAGCTGACGCTATCGCTCCTGAGCAAAAGATAAGATAAGTAAGATAGGAAAGCCCTTTCCTCAGCCAAACCAGCCAACCGGTCAGCTGAGCGATGGTTGGCAGTGGTCCAATGCCGACACCAGAGAATGTAAGAATGACCGCTCCTCACCGCAAACATGACCTGAGCCTGAGAGCGACCCCCCGCCCGTTTTTGACGCACTAAAGCCGCTGCCGAGTGTGCCCAACCCTTAATGGGTAAGAAGAAGAATTGTCTGCCTCTTTCGTTTAATCTCAGTAACATGCAAGCTCAGAGGCAGTCGGTGTGTATTAAGAATGTCTTTCTTTAGTTTGGTCAGCAAGCCCCACAAACTTTGCTAAAGGACAAATCATTTCGAAGCGATGGAAGGTAAAGCAGAAGCTTGGCGAAGGAGGATTCGGTGCTGTGTACAAGGTTCTCGACCTCGAGACAAAGAACAACGTGAGACGATCATTCTCGACATCGAAACCTTATTCCTAAGCATGTCTTGAGACAAGCATGTAAATTAACGCTTCATAATGTCTCTTCGTATATCGTCGGTAGATAAGAAGCTCTTAAAAAGGAAAAACAAACAAAGTTTTTCGAAATTGACAACCGTTACTGCATAAAGGCTAACATCATAAAGGCTTCTTTAGTATGTAACTTCTGCGAGAGCTAAGAAATAGCATTTCCCAGAGAAAATAAGCGAAAAAGATGAGCACAATGGTGCTTCACTTCAACAGTAAATCGGTGGAAGGCATGCCAGATGTTTCAGTTTACCATCGGGAAACCTTTTCTTAATAACACTCTACCGACGTTTCTACACAGCATTCATGTTCCCTAAAGATTGTGATGTCTGACGAGGAGACGGTAAAAGAGACTGCTAGTATGTTAGGGTAAACCGTCTAAACGGCTTTACATCTCTTGTGGTTTATTAGAGAAATTGGTTTATGGAGGGACCTTACTGTTTCCCCTAATTTTCAACAGGAAAATGATCGATCAGCAATATTCCTTAACCTTAACTGCAAGCTTCAACTACATAGGCATAATCACGAACTGGAGATAAAATATGTCAACTACATATAAGGCTTCTATAATAAGTCCATTTAGGCTGCTTTAAAAGTGGAAGAAAAGAGGAAACATGGAGTTCTGAAGCTAGAAGCAATGGTAAAAGCTTTTGCATTCCTTACTGTAAAGATGCTACTGCAGGTTTTAAAGGAAAGATTGTCAAACTCGTTTTTTTTCTGTGAAACGCTCTAAATTTTGAACAAGAAGGCTAAGACATCTTCTGCCGTGCCTTTTTGCACGACATGCAAGCGCAATTGAGATAACATGGGGATCTGTCCAAGTCGGGGAGGGGGGTCCACAGAATTAAAAATTATGTAACAGAGACCTACCGAGCGGCTTTACAGAACAAGATGGGACCTAAACTAAAAAGAACGCAGGAAGAAAAAAACGAAAAAAAATACATTTGTTCCCGCCGCGGTTGTAGGCAGGCAAATTTATGCGCCGTCCTTACCATGTTAGATCAGGTTATAACATGTCAGGCGGTGCATGCGGCATGCCTCCATTGCGTCGCTCTTTGCTCGCCGAGACGTTTGTAAAACCGCGCTGATTTTTTATTTGGTCGTTCGTTTTTGTGTTTTTTTAGAGTCTATCCTGCCTGTTCTCTAGGGGTTGCTTGATAATTCTCAAGTCAATTTGTCACATAATTTTTAATTCTGTGGACCCAGGCCCTTCCCACCTCCCCTCCCTCGAGTAGGATAGATCCATGACATGTCTAACTCTTTGAGAGGATGCGTGTAGCGCAATCGGATGGCTGTCGACGCTTTGCATCCTGGATCGGGTCAAGCCTCATGTCCCACTTATGCCGAGCCTCCCGCTCGAGGTGGATCTATGTAATTGCTACTAGTCACGTCCGTGAATGCGGAAACGCGCACTCATACCCTGACTGTCTATCACAAATCATTGAATGGCTAAATGCGCATTCAATTAGACTCTACGATATCGTGTAGAGGTAGAATGCATGGCGCATCCCAGAAAGGATTGTTTTTCAACATTTGCCCTTGACTTTTGATTATAAGAAATCCATGTGTGTATACAGCTGTGGTAATTCTACCTAGATCCTTCTTCCCCAAATCCATCCTTCCATAAATAAGGTGGCAAGCTGGTGTCTATAATTCTCTTTTCAGTAAACTGGTACTTTGGACGTCTATAGCCTGCAAATATAGGAAGAATTTGAACAGGCCAAAATAAGTACGAGAGGACGTGATCGTGCACATGCTCTAACATTCTGAAAGCCAGCTTTCGTCACGAGGCGTTGTGCTTTGAAGCAACGATGATCGTAAATTTTCGGTCATCTTCCGTGCATCCGCCGCCTTCTTAGGCGCTCATCTTCGTCTGCTGAAGTAGGTGAAAGGGGGTGATGTTCTGGATCAGGAGAGGGTTGTGGTGGTACACCTTAGGAGCTGTCACTGGCGACCTTGACGACGATGAGAAGCATATAACACGAAGTGCCGAGGTTGATTGCTGTTTGCTTCAGTACGACAGCGCATCTCCGGCAGAACCTGGTAGCTGCATAGGCCAACATTCGAGTATGAACTCGAAGGGCCGTTCAGTTCCGCTGTAGAAGGGACTGCTGTCCTAGGTCGTTCTATACCACTGTCTGCAACATCACCTATAAGCAGGACCTATCCTGGGGCCGGATTCATCAACGACTAACCCGCGGGAATAAGGGGTAGAGTAGGTAGATAGTAGATAGTAGATAGATAGTAGGTAGATACCCACAATGAAACCTCCGTCCCTGACTCTTGCGTTATCTCTGCCTGACTCTTATCTTATCTCTACCCCTTATCACCCGCATGCCCACTGGTTAATTGTTGATGAATCCGGCCTCTGGTCGGAGGGAGGCATCGCTAGAAAAGTGAGACAAACGCAAACAGGGTGACCTCCTTCTGATGAGAAATTGCATCGAAAGGTCTTCGCGTAAGCTAGCTCAGGGTTTAGACTCTGAAAAACTGAGTGCACACTCAACCCCACAGTTGCTGTGGAAAGGACTGATCGTGAGTAAAGTGCCCTCTTCCACTAGAATAGAACCGGAATTTCTATGATAACATCTCTATTCATCCCTGCAACATCTCAATGAGAGCGACAATCAAATGTACTTGAAACATTAGTCGGGCTGGTATTTATATTTCTTCCACGATATGCAATTTCAGATCCTGCGCACGCTTGGAGACATCCCATATTTCCCACATCTACTGGATTCAGGGAAGAAGTCCACATACTCGTACATAGTTATCACTCTACTTGGACCCAGTCTCAATAAGATATTGAAGTACTCCTCTAATACAGTTTCAAAAAATGAATTCCTCTCTAGTAATAGTTCCCCTCTAGATTCTTCGGAAGAGTGTGCAGTATTTCCACTCAAGTAAGGATTGGTATAAACACTTTGTACGCTCTTAAGCAGCTTCACGACGTAGGTTTTCCTATTGGTTTTGAAGGTTTTCGATTAATTGACTTCACTGAACTTCAGATAGGTTTTCTTCATCGTGATTTAAAGCCGGGCAACGTGGCGGTTGGACCGGTGGGCACGCCGGAGTTTCGGTTCATCCACATCTTTGACTTTGGTCTCGCAAGGCGCTTCATCATCACGCAGTCGGGCCAGAGACCGCCGAAGATGCGTCGACCTCGTCCACGAGTGCACTTCAGGTGCGACCAGCCATCAGTCTTCTTCTGGAGCGAGAGCGGAGTCTTCCTTGGTATCGTGCTTTTCCTTCAGAGGAACTCTCCGTTATTGCTCAATAAATTGCCACGAGAAGGGCGAACAAGGTCGCGATGACGACTTGTGGTGCTTCTTCTACATGCTGGTCGAGCTGCGTGGGCGACTGCCGTGGTCCAATGTCAGGTGAGCACACTGCTCGTTTTCTACGAAAAAGTGTAGTCGCTGATTCTGAAGAGAAGCGTAGATGACGAAACTGCTCTGTGATACCTGTGTAAATTCAAAACCGGTGCTGAGACGATCTTAGTGTTAGGTCTTAGGTTAGTGTACACGCATTCAATTCGGCTTCACGACATCCTGTAGGAGCATAATGCGTGGCGCATCCCGAAAGATATTGACTAGCGCCGTCCTTCATACTTTCTTTCTTTTACTGTATGCTCTATATCAAAAATTTTCAAGGCCAGGAGCAGCTGATCCATTCCGTATACGTGTTGCGCTAGAATTGGTCAACTCCAGCTTAATAATTTCCGGTTTCGTACATATACAGGCCGTAGCCTTTTCATAAATGATGAAAAGTCGCATTTTCGCGGTTTTTTGGCCTTTGAAATAACTTCGATAAAGTTGATCATTCGAGAAAAATCACAGATTTTGAGTTCAGCAGCTCAAGCTCCATCAGATAGCGTGAAAAATGTAAAAAAATGCCAAAATTCAACCAAATTTCTCTTAATTTTAATTTGACTCTCCAAGTTCTCTCTTCGTAAAACCTCGGCATTTTTCTTAGTCTGTCAATACTGCTGTGCCAAACGAGGTTAGGTGGATCAGTTTTATTGAGCGGCCTAACGTTTCGACCTGTTCGTCGTCTTCAGAGGCCTAAAAATGGTTCAAGACTTTAGATTTGTTACTTACCCGACCAAGCGCCTTACCCCCCCCCCTTTCCGACATCGTCCTAGGTGCCAAAACGAAAAACCCAATGCATGAAAAATAAACTCACCCGCTGATCCACCGTTGAAGCGGAGCGACGTCGCTATCGCTGCTGTTAGTAGTCGAGTGGTGACTGAGACATACTGTGTCATTCGCACTGATTATACTGAGTATACCAGTGTCATTCGTAAGGACACTCATGTCACCACCGGTCGTTCTATAGCTCACAATGCGAAAGGAATGGCAAGAAGTCACTAGTAACCGAGGGACACTCATTTCGACTATTCAGTGCTGGATTCCTTGCGGAAATCCAGCATGCTTCCAACGCTTTCCTAGACGAAATGTCGGTCTCAAACGTCAGAACCGTGCACTTAACATCAAAGTCGGTTTCTCCATGCCCCTCAACCCTGTGCTTGCCTAACGGACTGGATAAAATACCACGCCTTTTACTAGCCAGGTGTTCTTTAATGCGAACTGCCACGAACTGGTTTAATTTGACTTTCAAAATCGTGATCTATTGCGAGGGACGAGTTGTCCGTCCTAAACGCCGCATGCTCATAAATCCTCTAATTTTGGATTCTTTGAGGAAATGTTTGCACAGTTCAATTAGTCTCATCGAGATCTGTACAATCGTATATACAGCTTTATTAGACCACCGCATTTTCGCTGCGGGTTGCCAAAAAATGACTGGAGCAAGCTCTTTGCGATTGGAGCAGCTTATTTCCCAAGACATGCATGTTTCCGACTACCTCAGGCGTGGTCAGTGCACTGTAATGCCAGAAATGTTTCGTTAGTGCGCGGTACACAATGCATATAGGATCGAACCCATCAATCGAGTGGGCGCAAATTGCACGCGCGAACGGGTTCGGAACGCAATAACTCTGTCAAGTGCGAATCTTTCTGGCTGCAACTCGACGATTTTGTAGGCAGCATAAGATTCTTGAAGCAAACTAAAGCACAACGGTGTTGCTCATAAAGGGGCTAAGTTACAGTTACAGATGAGGCTTTTGCTACTCAATTTTTTCCGATTTCGGTTGACCAGTACGGTAAGACGCAGCGAGTAAACGGCATGCAAATGCGTGGAGGGGCAGAGCACAACAAACTGTAAGTAGGTACAGACTGTAAGTTCAAGAATCGCACTTGGTAGAGTTATCGCGCTCCGAACACGCCCGCGCGTGTAATTTGCGAGCGGTCGCCCACTCGGTTGATAGGTTCGATCCTATTAGGTTGGTGCATAAGTTCTCGGACATTTGATCCCTCCTGAATCGAAAGCGCATTTTCCCGCCAAATTTCTCACTGAAGGAAAGGGCTACAAAACCGTTGCTAACATTTACTTCTGCGTTGTTAACGTCAGCTATTATGGCTAAGCAATTCATCCCAACTGAGACGCATATTCAGCACGTCATGTTATTCCTGCATCAATCTGGCCTCAATGCCAACGAATCGTACCGTCGCCTGAAGGATGTTTACAGCGAGAGTGCTCCTGGTCGAAGTACTGTGTACCAGTGGTTCTCGAAGTTTGCAGTTGGAGAATTCTCCGTTGAAGATAATGAACGAGAAGGGCGCCCGATGACACTGGATTTGGATGGCCTCCGAAGTAGAGTGGAAGCAGACCCATACCAAACTACTCGCGAACTATCAAGCCCTCTTGGTGTTAGTCACTCAACAGTCGTTCGAGGATTGAAGTCGATGGGCAAGGTGCAAAAATTGAGTCGCTGGGTACCTCACGACTTGACACAACATGACATGGATCGCAGAGCCGATGTCGCTCTGTCTCTCCTTACCCTCAGACGTAGCCACGGATGGCTGGACAACCTTGTCACCGGGGATGAGAAGTGGATACTCTACTCTAATTATCACCGGCGTGCACAGTAGGTTGACGCAACTGGAGAGGCAGAGGACGTTCTGAAACCCGACCTTCACGTGAAAAAGGTAATGCTATGCATTTGGTGGAGCGTTCTTGGCGTAGAATACTGGGAGCTGCTGGACGAAGGGATAACAGTGACGGCAGAGGTTTACGTCAACCAACTGAGGAAGTTGAGGGCCCGCCTTCAAACCACATGAGGAGAGCAAGTGAAGGTGTATTTTCAACACGACAACGCTAGACCGCATATTGCTAGAGCGACGGCGGCTGAGTTGGCGGACTACGGATGGACCGTTCTTCCACATCCACCTTACTCACCAGTTCTCGCTCCTTCTGATTATCATTTGTTTTCAAGCCTTCAGCGCTATTTGGACGGCCAGCAATTTAAGAACAGAGAGGATGTCAAGGAGGCACTGCTCACATTTTTCGAATCACAACCGGCCACGTTTTGGAGAAAAGGCATCCATGACTTATGTTCAAAGTATCGCCGGGACAGGGTACAGCAATTCCTGAGCAGGGAGGCTAGGCGATTCTGATAAACTCCTCCAAATGGCTCGAAGTAGTCTCGAAGGCTTTATATTTTCAGTAAAGGAAGATAGTAACAGAGTGAAAATGCTTTCTCCCACTCGATTGATAGGTTCGATCCTATATGCATTGTGTACGGCGCACTCTCGGAACATTCCTGGCATTACAGAGGACTTGCCACACTTGAGATACTCCGAAAACATGCGTGCCCTGGGAAACAAGCTGCTCCAATCGCAAAGAGCCTGCTCCACAATCATGGAAGTAAAATTAAAATTTAGAGAAATTCGGCTGAATTTTGACATTTTTCAGGGTATCTGATGGAACTTGAGCTGGTGAGCTCGAAAATGTGCTTGCCTTCTCGAATGGTTAACTTTAATGGAGTTATTTCAAAGGCAAGAAAGCCGCGAAAATGCGGTTTATAGAAAGGCTACGGCCGTAACTGTGCCATGCATCGTGCTAACTTGACGATGGCGGCACTTCTGCTACAGTCGAGCAATGTGAACACATCAGATGAGGAAGCAGTTGTTTGTTGTGTTTTAGGGAAGGATTAGGAATTCTCGAAATGAAGAGAACAGTCGATGTAGAGGAGCTGCTGAAGGACTGTCCCGTGGAGTTCATTTCAATAGAACAGCATCTTAAGTGGGAGTATTTGGTCAACATTCGTTTCCTTCCGCTATCTACCTAGACATTAACTTCTAGGTCACTCAACTACTACTTGCGACCTGACTACGCTTTAATCTACCGCCTACTCATGCAGGTCATGAACGCTGGGAATTTCAAGTATGTGTTAAGCTTTAACTCACTCAACAGAGTCTGCACAAGTGTACATCTACTTATTTGTCTCTGGTTATGAAATACAGTAGACCACACCTAGAGTGTTATGTAAAACTAGCATCGTCAATTGCAAACAAGTAAAACTAATGAATGAGAAACACTTGCTTGATTCTCCCACTCTGCATAAGTAGGTACATGGAGTAGGACGGAGAGATGCCGATAAAACTTTCACTGTCGCCTACAAAAACGGGGTGGGGGGGGGGGGGGCGGAGTTCCTCAGTCCCTCCCCACATCAACCCTATGGATTTGTTTGAAGGACCGTAGAGGGCGGTGCTAAGTGGCGAAAACGCAGAGGAACTATCCTTTTCGGAGATGCTATCAGAGGAAATATACTAGAGCAAATACTGAAAACTTTGTTGCTATTTTTGTTTGCATGGTGGTTGATGGCGGTACTTCCTGGGTAGGATAGATGTATCGCAGAAATTTTTTCACGCTCCTTCGGTCCGTTATGAGGAATAGAAGGGAACAGCCTCAATCCGTTATCATCACCGGCGTATTCTTCATCTATTTTGCTTTTCACTCCATCCATACAGTTGTTCGATATTCAATCTGTTGTTCCTTAAATAAAGAAGCTAAAGGGGACGAGCTAAGGTCAGCCTCAACGCCACGAGATCGAGAAGCAGGCATGGTTGTGGCGTAACAAACTTATAGAGAAGGTCCGTGAGAAGAAGAGATTATATCGCGCGTTCCTGCACGACAAGACTGCGGACAATTGGCGTATATATTAGGAGGGTAAGAAAGCGGCTAAGGAGGCCGTAGCCGCTGCAAAAGCCGCTCATTATGATGAGCTATCGAGAAATTGGATACGTGCGATGGTCAACGACATCTTTACCGACTTGCCAAAGTACGCCATCGTTAGACCGAGGCCATTCTTGAGCATCAACGATGAGAACGGCCATCTACTGACAAACCGCAAGAGGGCTATGAAACGATGGCATGACTACTTTGAGAGAATTTTCACAGTAGAGTTTGCTCTTCCGCCTATCCCTTGTATTTCTCCACCGCACGGTCCCGTGCAGAAAACCACTGTGGAGAAGAGAGAAGCGGCTTTGAAGAAAATGAAGGCAGGCAAAGCAACGGGTTCGGACAACATACCGACCGACCTCTGGAAGTTGACGTGCTTTAACCCTATTGAGCGGCTAACGAAGTTTTTCAACCAGGTTATTGCGGAGAAGAAGCTGCCTGGTGTTTGGCAGCATGACAATCCCAGTTTGGAAGAAGAATGGCAGCCTGCCGACCTTTACGAATCACCGTGTAATTCGCTTGCTCTCGCACAGCATGAAAATCTTCGAGCGACTTGTAGATGATCGTATTCGCGATATCGTCCAGCTTTCCACCAACTAATGTGGCTTCGTAGCATCGACGTCACCCATGCTGCTCGTCTTCTGGTAGAGAAACATCGCGAAAAGCAGAAGTCGCAGCACCTAGCTTTTCTCGACTTAGGGAGACCATTTGATCGTGTACTGTTTAAGACCATACGGTATGCCTCACGACAGCACGATGTTCCCGATGAGTGGGTGCGCATACTTTACTCTTTCCCAAAGAGTAGAGCGAGAGCCCGCACATCGGCCGAGTTTCCTATCTCCGTCGGTGTTCACCAAGGCTGACGATGTTCGGGCTCAAGCTGAACGTTGGAAAATTCGAGCATTTAACGTCAGACGTAAACAAGGCCGGGTCCGTCGAAATCAATGACGCTGCGCTTATACGGACGACAATCTTCAAGCACCTTAGTTCTGCAATCGCGTCTGACGGTAGTCTGACGTCCGAGGTGAACTCGCGCGTGAATGCAACGTGGTCCAAATGGCGCTCGATGATAGGCGTTTTAGGAAGAAACGGAACGCTTTAATCGAACATTTACAAAACTGCGGTCCGACCAGTAACGATGTGCGGTGCTGAGTGCTGGCCTGCAACCAAGGAGGTTGAGACTCGCCTCCGCGTAATGGAAACGAAGATGCTGCGCTGGACGGCTGATGTTACGCGTCTGGATCGTATTCGCAACGACGAAATTCGCCAAAGGATCGGTGTCGCTCCAATTACTGACAAGTTACGTGAAGCTCGCCTTCGGTGGTATGACCACGTTCTTCGCGCTAGTGGTGACACTGTTTGGAAGATTATCCTTAACATGGATGTGCCCGAAAAACGACATTAAGGGCGGCTGAACCAGCGCTGACTTGATACGTTGCATGTGGACCTGAAGTTGGCTGATATCCACCCCAATCAAGCATTTGATCGCGAAAAGTGGTGTCACCATACCAAAGGAGCGGACCCCGCCTCGAAGCGGGACAAACACTGAAGAAGAAGAAGAAAAGGATCCTCAGTGTACTACAAACGAAGACGCTGCTCTGGACGATGGAAGTTACGCGTTCGGGCTGAGTACGCATCGAATTCATGCGGTGAAATTTGGTGTCCCCGAATAGTTGAGAAGCTCGTCTGTGGCACAACCTTTTCCCTGTCGAGGAGGAAGATACGGTTCGTAAAATTGGCCCTATTCTCGAACAAAAGAGGTACGCTGACAAGAGAGTCGAAAAAGAAAATGGAGATTTTTAAGGCACGATTAAGTGAAACCAAAGCTCTTACCGTTTGAAGACGGGTACTCTTTGAATTCTTAGAACATAGTGAATTTTCAAAAAATGCACTCTCCGTCCTGATATCTCGAACCATCGTTCTGCTCAGACTGGTTTCACACCCTTTTTGACTTCGTCTCTTCCGCTCCTAAGTCCTTGTAACAGCCGTTGTTCAGGTTTACTGATCCCTACGATTGGGAATTGAAGTCATCCATTCCAGCTCCTTCCTCGACGTGAGTACACGCTTTGCAGAACCGTAGCGATTCTGGCAGAAAATTTAGTGCTAAGCTGTGAGCACTGCACAGTATCGAATCGGCTGTATTACTCGACTCACTTTTATTATTATTATAGGATAGTAGCGACCTACTATCCTATAATAATAATAGTGAGTCGAGTATACTGTGGCGCAGGGTGCAGTCCTAGCTTGGAAGGACCAAATAGTGTTTTGTCCCATCGCGCCCACCCTTGAAGCTGCGCAAGCATCCTGGTGGTATTCGAACGTTCAAGCCGTTTTAAGATTGCTTGAGATGGCAGTATTTGCTCCAATTGTGATTGTGGTCCCCAAACTAGAATTGCACTACGGATCTGTATTCTGCCCATCACAGATGGAGAACTTGCAGTAGTTGGAAGGACGTATTGAGAGTTAGTTCTCGCTCTGCGAAGAACAGCAGCCATGTTCTACGTGGAAGCAGCCGCTGAACACAGAAATGGGATCTAAATGCATTCAGGGACGAAACTGCATCCTCCGAAGGCAGTACTCTCAGAACTGCGAAAACACCAGCGAGTGGTGTAAGTGCATTCTTTTCGTAAATTGTTAGAGAACAAAAATAATCTGTTACCATCGAGTACCCGCGCAGCCGCACGCATTTTGAAAATGTTCCTAAAAACCCATAACGACAGAGAAGCTCTTGACCGTCCCGACAGTTTTTGTAAACAGGCGCCAACGTAATAAGAAGGCGATTGGTTCTGAGCAAAAAGTCGGCAACACAACACAAAGACTGACACTCGGATCTATCCTAGTAGGAGGGAGAGGAAGAGGGCAGTCATTCTGCAGCTTGGCAACAGCTGTAGAAACAAAAATGAGCGATAATAAAAAAAACAACAGGCTTAACTGGCTTTTCAGAAGGCATTGTTTTAAAATTTCCTACCTGTGGAACGCCACCCTACGGACCTTCCATCCACTTTTCTAGCGGTGCCTCTCCCACAGGAATAGATCCCTACACTGCTTAAACATATTTGCCTAAGCCTGGAGCGGCGAGTGATGCTACGCCTTATACCACCGGCGCTGTAGTAGCATCGCTGCCCGGAAAGCAGAAGGTCGTAGCAGCACATCCTGTAACAACATAGAAGCTCTATATCGCCGCTCCAGGCTTAGGCAAATATGTTTAAGCAGTGTAGGGATCTATTCCTGTGGGAGAGGCACCGCTAGAAAAGTGGATGGAAGGCCCGTAGGGTGGCGTTCCACAGGAAGGAAATTTTAAAACAATGCCTTCTGAAAAGCCAGTTAAGCCTGTTGTTTTTTTATTATCCCTCATTTTTGTTTCTACAGCTGTTGCCAAGCAAGCAGATTTCGAGTCCCGCCTGGCGCAAGAATTTTGATCGCAGCAAAACGATCTTAGCACTTTTTCAAAAAACAAATGCATAGCCTTGAAGATTTCGGTTTCGTTCAGCTATACCAAAAAACCTGACTTATTATTCTATTTTGTTCCTCAGGCACAATCTTTGCAGCCTTCTCTGTGGTACAATCCATTCCCAGCAGAGTTCTTCGACACCAATCCTCTGGGTTTTTGAGGGAACAGTCGATGAAAATGGAGCATGTCTGAAAACTCCTGCAAGCAATCATTCTTAAATACTACTTGGAACAGATCGAAATATTTCTCTAGTCCATTAACGCGTTGTTAATCACGTACTGGTTACTCGAAATAAACGACGTCTTGAAGATGTTTCTGCGCTTGAAGTTGATCGACGACGAATTATCGCTATAGTGTATGGTTTTAGAGTCCTCTGTATGTGAAAACAGATGTCGATTCGTAAAATGTATGAACTGCTACCATACGCTGTCGAACCACAAACACTGTCGATAAAGCTACTCAGATGCCTGAACTGCATATTCGACGGATATTCTCGTTGTCATATTACTTTCAAGGATTTTGTTGGGCGGATGTTCGTTCACAGGTAGTGGTTTCGTAAAACCTGGGGCCCTATGCTCGTGTTCCCCCGTAGGGGAATCCATTCAATATCAAGATATCTTGTCACGCCCCATTCCCCCATCGAGGTACACTGGTAGACATACGGCCCCTGGTTTTCGTCCCGTTAAGGCTCGAGCACACTTCGCTGCCGCAGCAAACCCGGCTCGAGCAGCAAATGAGGGTGCACGCTGCCTTCGCAAATGATTAGGATAAGGATAAGGATAGCAAACAGCAGCGCGCCCCATGAAATGTCGGTCGACATTTCTTGCTGCGGCAGCAAAACCGCCCCCACTGCCGCAGCGAAGTGTGCTCATGGCTGCGGCGCTGCCTTTGCCGCTCAGCAAATGCAGCAGCAGCTCGATGATATCCTTCATCATTGCTGCCGCAGGAAAGCAGTGAAGTGTGCTCGAGCCTTTATGGCTAAGCCCTTCTCTAATATCGCTTTTTTGATAAGGGCTAAACACTGAACTCCTGGGGCCAGATTCATCAACCGCTTACCGCCTTCTATCGGTGAAAATACCGCCAAATACCGATGCTGATGAATGTCATATCAGGCAGTTTGACGATATTTTCACCGTTAGAGGGTGGTAAGCGATTGATAAGTCTGGTCCTTGATCGGACGCGCTCACAAACGTTTTCCGGGAGAACCATAACGCTCGTGGCCAGGAGCCAAATGCTTGCAGTTACCCTTGACGCTTCAACGCCCATGAAGAGGGAACCGGCAAAGCAGCTAATGTTTCTCGTAACCCTCACGATAATGTCCCACGGCCTCATGAAGAGCAGATGTGGAAGTCTGTGGTAGCGCACACGCTTTTCATTTCATGCAGACTCTAGCCGTCACTAAATAGTCGTTCTTGTGTTCTTCTAAAACTGTTCACAATATATTTGCATCCCACCATACCACCAAGTACAGGTATCAAATTTTCATCCTCCAGAAAAAATGGTGCTGTCAGTTTTGCACGGAATGTTTCTTAATACGGGTGCTCTACACATATGGTACACATATGTATTCGACAAGTAATTAGACAGCCAGCTGGATACAAAGGATGCTGTTTTTGAGCTAAGCTTTCTAAGGCCATCAAAAAGCTCGACAAGCCAACCTATTGTGTATTTGCTTTAATCAAAACAAAAGGCAAAAATCAAATCGTGTTAGGGAGTGCACTGTTGTAATGACGAGTTTCCTACCCTTTTTTGCCGTAACTTGAAACTCCAACGGAATCCAAGAGCTGGGATATACCACGCCAACGTGCAAAGCGCAACATGCTGACCTTCCGTGAGGTTTATGTACATCGAAGGCACGGCTAGCAGGGAGTGCTGCCTCTGACCTGCACAGCGTAGGTCTTTGTCTAATTATATAAATAAATACCCAATGGCAAGTTCTAGAGCTTAATTTTATCTTCTGAGCGAGTTTGAGTCAGTCAGAAGCAAAGGTAGGTTCCATACAGACTATATGTCGGTTTTCCGTAATGAAGGAAATGACAGTACTGCTTTCTAAACAGATAAGCAGAAAACAGTGACTATTCGCGGTATTTGTTTATTTTTTAAATTGAAATATTCAAACCGCCAACACACAGCCTCTAGCAAACCTTACGACTAGATTTGCATTGAAGATCTCAAGAAAAGTCTTCAAAGTGGCTTTTTTAGTCGAAATCGTTTTTTTTATTTTAAGCCGGAGCTATGTACACCAATAATTGTAAAGATAAAACTCACGTTGGGACGAACATTAAGGTAAGAGTGTCGAGGAGCTAGAGGAGACTCACAGATAAATACGAGTATTTTGGCACCTTTGAGAGATGCGGTTAAAAACGGTATCACCTCGCTTGGTATACTCGTCAAGGCGACAACAGTATCAGAGAAATTTTTCCGTTAGGATCTCTATTGAGAAGGTCCGCGAATGTGACTGCGCGACCTCTCCATGTCTTAAGATCGCGAAATCCGCCGAGGACAGCTTTATCCTCTCGACAGTTCCCCTCATTCGCCAAACTTTGGTCGTTCCAACATCAAAACCAGCCGGCAGCGCGGAAATCGGGAGGCGAAAAGCGTTGGAGGGTGCCACCAACTGGAGTGTAATGAGGTACGTAGTAGACGGCAAGCCGTTTCGTCCACACGATGTCAACAATTCTTCGGATCTTCCTACTTCTTATCTGCCCGTGGAGTCGTCAACCTGTAATGAGAAACTTCTTGTACAACGCGTACATATTTGTTTCGTTGTAGCGGTCCTGGGTTCGAACCCGTTTATGATATCTATAATATGTTCCAGTAGGCCGTTGTTATAGATAATCTGCTACCAAAGAACTGCCACTTATTTTTAAATGCTACGTCTTTTTCTACTCTCGAGATATGCAGAGCTGGTTGTATCTCGTATTTCCGCCCTGGAGATCGTGTCGGTCAACCTGCTATGTACATAGTCAGCCTACCAGTGCTCTAGTGACCGTCTGAAGAATCTACTAGCTCACATCTTCATTTATGTGGTGATTGCCGTCTGTTTGCAGAGCAGCGTTCCCTTCATCTCTAAAGGCTACATGGTTTCATTAGCCGTTGCACCAAAACAAGAGTCCTCGCTGAAATCAAGAGTTCAAACAGAACGCAGAACTTGTATCAAAGCACGAAACCTCCAACTAAAGCTAGTGATGACCGGCATACCATGGTGATTTACCCTAAAGGCACCATAAATATTAGGTTGGAAAGAAAGTCTCGCAGTTTTTTGGCATTTTATCCTGAATTTCCCTAAATTTTTTTGCATATTGTTATAAACTGTTCGAAAGAGAATGATTAGCACTATCTAAAAATGAAAATATTTTAAGAATAAAAAAACAAAATTAATGCTTTTTCTAATTTTGAGTTCGTCTCTTTTTCGGCCTCTAAAGTGGAAAGCCAAAAAACCTTCGCCAACAGCTTCTTGTATGTTCGTAAGTTTGAGTATTTCGCGCAAACTACATAATAAACCAACTATTACACCAATATAA
>OX377202.1:80214435-80415617 GCA_947396885.1 Heligmosomoides polygyrus polygyrus
AGAATAAATAAATAAATAAATAAATATCGTTATAAATTTAGGCAGACAACTTCAAGCACTGCGTGTTGCTCTCCTAATGTTTCCGATGAAAATCGCATTATTGGGCGAATACTTCAAAGGTAAATCTCCGGTAGTAACATCCGAATTAGGCTGAGGCGGTTGCATGCTTGTCGATTCAACTAGGCCTTCGGCTTCAAACATGGCGAGACTTCTTTCCTCCAAGGTTAGAGGATAGGGGCTAGGCCTTTCTGCAAAGGGCAGAATACGAATTCAAGTTGCTTCCGCGACGTATCGTCGAACCAGAATGCGTTGCGCACCACAAAGGGCTGAATCCACGTTGACCTTTATATTTTTGTTGTTCCATAATCCGGATATTGTGCCGCTTTTTCGACTCAAAGGAGGTATCCTGTGAAATTTGAAAAATAGCTTCTGCAGTTTATAGAAAACGAAGCTGTTACGAAAACGTTCTATTGTGAACAAAACCTGCTCTGTACAGGAATTGAACCGGCACCATATTCTCCTCGGAGAGTGACGCTACCGTCACCAGCGGAGACCCTTTTGATCGCGCATTTTCACGCAGCATCCACAGCGCCTTGTGCCTATCACGCAAGGTGTCCGAAGAGTACGAAGCACTGCTCCCGTTCATTTCAGTTCAGTCACCTACGTTCGCAGCTGCCACAGGTTCGCCGGCAGTACTCCATCGCGTATCCAGGGCGAACGGTGCAGTCGTTGGTGTTGCAATATGGGCTCTTGTCGGTGCACAGATGATCAATCTCGTCCGTAACAGCAGTGACTGTGACGGCTAGCAGAACAACTCCAAACCACGGGCTCATCTGAACCACTCTCTGCTTTAGGGAAGTCAGTGCCAGAGTCGAGCGAAGACTGGCTGAACAATAGCACAACGTTCAATGCGCAGGGTCTCATGGGTGTGTTGCACGAATGCAAGCCGTATATGCGCATTAAACTTCATAGAACGGAGTCGATCAAGAAAAATTAAGACTCCGAAGAAGAGAGTAGCGAACAAAGACGCACTGCTTTACACATCATCCGAGAGCTAGAATGCGTAAAACAACACAGATGACAAGCACAATTGTGCTCAAACAGGCTCGGTTCTTAGAGTCGGCTACGCGAACTAATTTAGGACCGGGAGAAGGCGTGCATTATGCTCACGCACGGAGGAAGGTCCACTCAGGATCCTCACTCCGAAAGGCTTTGCGCTGATAGCCGACAACAGGGAGAAGCTGGGAGAGTAGGTGCAGCTGCGACAGAAAGCCGTAGCAGGAGACGGCCAACGACTGAACGTAAAGAGCACCAAGTTTATTAGCTCTAAACAATCCACTGCACCCAGCCCTGACAGCCAAGGAGAGGGTCGAGGAGCTAAATTAGTTTTGGTACCTTGGAGATGAGTTACCCGAGAAACGACGCGTGGAACATATGTCAAGGCACGGATGAATGCAGTCTGGTTCAGGCACACGGAATACACGGTAGTGCACTGTAATCGTAGAATCAGGATGCTCAACGGCACGCTCTACAGAACAATAGTCAGGGCAGCCCCCCTCCCCCTACGGAAGCGAGTGAGTGGTGGGTTCTGAATAAGAGCAGAAGCGGCAGCTGCACGTTGCTAAAATAGGGATGATTTGATGAAACAGTGACGATGACGGTCCCGATCTAGGAAAATAAGGAGCATCCTAAGGTTATATGTAGATAAGGTGACATCCTATGAATACCAGAGGATCACCCAACAATGGTAGCCCTAAAGTGCGAGGCATCCATAGGACGACCGGAAGAAGCCTCGAAGAGAAGGAAAAGTGACGTGATCAATAGAAGTCTCGCAAAGCCGGTCCAATAACGCCTTTGACACATGAGGTGGCGACGAATCACAAGATTAATGGATCCTGGGACTGATTTATCCAAGGAGAAGAAGGCAGTAAAGACAGTTCGAACGCTAACTTTCATAGAGAAAATTTTCAAAAGGCATTTGTTGGTGGACAGGTCAAGGTGTTCCGCTCCTGAGAGAGGAAGTCGGTGCCCGACGTGCGTTGAGGGCACGGTAACGGTCGGAAATGCGATCGCCGCGAGCGCCAGCGATGCTTGGCGCGGCGTCAAGTGCTGTGTCAGCAGAAGTTGTGCCGTCGCAGAGGTGTCCGTAATTGGTGACAGAGGAGCGATGCTCAGGCACGAGCGAGTGGAATCTCATCGTGCCCTCATATGGCTGCCGAAACGAAAGCCCAAGGGACACACTACTTTATTGTTTAATTGAAGCAGATTCGCTAATAAGCCAAGGGTGTTGAGGGCTCTACGGAAGAAGCCTGCAGCTCCACATATGTATAAAGCGTATGAGAAAGCTCGCGTCGCCCGGAGAGTGTCTTGATTGTGGGAAAATGACCTTTCTTCATATTCTTCGCAGAGCATTTCTTACCACATTTGGTGTACCGAGTAATTATTGGTGATAACTTTATAGCAACTCCTTCGACGAAAACACCAAAAACCCAAGAGTGAGCACTTCCAAGTGTCCGTGACTGTACTCTAGTCCAAGTTCAGCAATTGGTGAAGGATTCATTGAGAATACTTTTTTATAGGTTTTTTCATAAATAACAATGGTCCTAATGTGGCCATGACACTCCACTATGTTGCTAGTCGATAAAGACTTGGAGATCCCAATTTTATATGGTCGTACAATACCGCTCGCGCCGCACGGTCAAAAGTGGGCGAAAAAACGCCAACATAGCGTCGCAAAGCGTCGCACGCTCATAACTCCTTCAGTTTTAGGTTTCTTGAATAGTGGTTGGTACTATTCGATTCGCCTCTTCGAGATCTACACAAACATGTGTAAAACTGTACCGGAACACCCGTATTTTCGCCGTGGGTGGTCCAAAATTGGCTGGACGGGCGATTAGAGCAGCTTATTTCCCAGGATATGCGTGCTTTCGGAGTATCTCAAAGATGGCGTACGTCGCCAGTGCTCTGTCAAGCCAGGAATGCCCCGAGAGTGCGCCGTGCACAATGCACACAGAACCTAACCTATCAATCGAGTGGGCGAGCGCATGTCCCCTGCGCTTCTATCTTCTCTCACTGGGAACTGCGACATTTTCAAGACTATTTCGAGCCGTTTGAAGAATGTTATCAGAAATTTCCCGCCACCCCACTCAGGATTAGCTCCAATCTGTCCCAGCGAAACTTTGGTGTGCGCCGTGAACAATGCATACAGAATCGAACCTTTCAATCAAAGGGGGACAGCTTGTAGACTGAGTGTTTGGGGAGTTTTATCAGAAATTTCTTGCCGCCCTAGTCAGGAGTTGCTCTAAGGCTGTCCAGCGAGCCTTTGGAGTGCGCCATGAACATGCATAGACAATCGAACTTCAATCGAGGAGGGGGACAGCTTGTAGACTGAGCGTTTGGGGAGTTGTATCAGAAATTTGCAGCCGCCCTTGTCAGGTGTTGCTCTAAGGCTGTCTAGCGAGCCTTTGAAGTGCGCCGTAAACAATACATACGGATTCGAACCTTTCAATCGAAGGGGGCGACCGCTCGCAAATTGCACGAATGGGCGTGTTCGGAGCGCAATAGCTCTGTCAAGTTGTAACCTTTCATGCTGCAGCTTGTAGATTTTGTAGGCAGTCGAGCGTTCTGTAGGGACGCCAAAGTAGAATTGTTTAGCTTAGGAAGGGACAATGTTATAGGGGTGCGAAAATGCAGGTGAGGATTGTGTGAAGCATTTTTTTCCGATTTCCGTGGACCACTGCGAGAAGATGCGGCGAGCTGACGGCTTTAAAATACGTACGTGAACAGAGCGCCTAAGATACTTTACGACGATATGCTCATAGGTCCTCAGTTGCCTAAACTGCCTTAGCCTCGGCTGGTGTTTTAGAGCGGCAAAAGCTAGCGGTTAGAGTTTCTTGCGCTCCTACTCGCCCAGATTTGAGTCTTCGACACTCGGAATGGCACAGTTCCGTTCAGCATGAAAAGCGCTATCGAACGGTATCAATCTCGACCGATTTTGGAATCATCAATTTTTTGACTGTTTAGCATAGAGGACGAGGCCGCGGCGGAAGGACGATGACGTCATCGAAAAAACGATGTCTTCGAGTTGGGCCATGCTTGATACCGTTCGATTGAGCTTTTCATGCTGAATTGAATCGTGTCATTTAGAGTAGGAAAAACTGTAATCTGGGCGAGAAACAGCGCGGAGAGCGTCTGCCGTTGTTGCGCTAAATTGCACGCGCGGGCGTGTTCGGAGCACAATAACTCTGTCGAGTTCGAATCGTTTCGGCTGCAACTTGATTTTGTTGTAGGCAGTAGAACGATACATAAGTATACTAAAGTAGAATGGCTTAGCTTAAGAGGGGGCAATGTTACAGCGGTGCAAAAATGCAGGTGAGGCTTGCGTGATGCATTTTTTCCGAATTCGGTTAACCACTGCGAGAAGACGCGGCAAGCTAAAGCCTCAAAATGCGTACGCGAACAGAGCGCTTAAGGTACGGTACTTTACGATGACGTGATCAGAACTTCTCAGCTGCCTTAACTGTCTTAGCCCCATCTGCCGTTTTAGGGCGGCGGACTTAGCGATTGAAGTTTCCTGCACTCTTACTTGTCCATATTTGGGTTTTCGACACTCCCAATAACATCGTTCTGTTCTGCTTGAAGAGCGCTATCGAACTGTATCAATGTCGACCGATTTTGGAAACATAGGCATGTGTTATACTCCCGCGGGAGCATCCGCGGAACCTCCGTGGACGAGGGGTGCACCGCGGACGGCGGGCGTGGCGGGGCGCGGTGATTGGCCAGGTGAGGAATCTCGGCGCGATTCCCGCCCTTCCGCGGATGCTCCCGCGGGAGTATAACAGAGGCCATAGATTTTTCGGCAATATTCCATCGAGGACGTGGCGCCCTAGGCCGAGCTGCGCGGACGATGACGTCATCAAGAACCGGTATTTTCGAAATTGGCCAAATCTCCTCGTGCAAACTTCGTCCAAAATCGTCTAGGGTTTATTTGGGGTGCTGATTACGAATCCGACGTCAGTTTTTGAAAATTCCGTCGACATCAGCAGGTTGCTTCCCATTTGAGGGTGGTCGGGTCACGATCACCGATCACCCTCAGTTATCGGTATGAGCGCTCTCCTTCCCTAATCGTTCAAATGTACCTCGGCATCGTGTTCGGCATCCCGAATAAGTCCCCGACCCTATACGAATTTTGAACAAAATCGATGATCCTGACCCGACCACCCTCAATTATCCAGAAGCAAATCCAAAACCTACCGAAGTCGACGGAATTTTCAAAAACTGACGTCGGATTCGTAATCAGCGCCCCAAATCACCCCTAGACGATTTAAACGCAGTTTGCACGAGGAAATTTGGCCAATTTCGAAAATATCGGTTTTCGATGACGTCATCGTCCGCGCAGCTCGGCCTAGGGCGCCACGTCCTCGATGGAATATTGCCGAAAAATCTATGGCCTCTGCTATACTCCCGCGGGAGCATCCGCGGAAAAGCGGGAATCGCGCCGAGATCCCTCACCTGGCCAATCACCGCGCCTCGCCACGCCCGCCGTCCGCGGTGCACCCCTCGTCCACGGAGGTTCCGCGGATGCTCCCGCGGGAGTATAACACAGGCCTATATTTCCAAAATCGGTCGACATTGATACAGTTCGATAGCGCTCTTCAAGCAGAACAGAACGATGTTATTGGGAGTGTCGAAAACCCAAATATGGACAAGTAAGAGTGCAGGAAACTTCAATCGCTAAGTCCGCCGCCCTAAAACGGCAGATGGGGCTAAGGCAGTTTAGGCAGCTGAGAAGTTCTGATCACGTCATCGTAAAGTACCGTACCTTAAGGGCTCTGTTCGCGTACGCATTTTGAGGCTTTAGCTCGCCGCGTCTTCTCGCAGTGGTTAACCGAATTCGGAAAAAAATGCATCACGCAAGCCTCACCTGCATTTTTGCACCGCTGTAACATTGCCCCCTCCTAAGCTAAGCCATTCTACTTTAGTATACTTATATATCGTTCTACTGCCTACAATAAACACAAGTTGCAGCCGAAACGATTCGAACTCGACAGAGTTATTGTGTTCCGAACACGCCCGCGCGTGCAATTTAGCGCAACAACGGCAGACGCTCTCCGCGCTGTTTCTCGCCCAGATTACAGTTTTTCCCACTCTAAATCACACGATTCAATTCAGCATGAAAAGCTCTATCGAACGGTATCAAGCATGGCCCAACTCGAAGACATCGTTTTTTCGATGACGTCATCGTCCTTCCGCCGCGGCCTCGTCCTCTATGCTAAACAGTCAAAAAATTGATGATTCCAAAATCGGCCGGGATTGATACCGTTCGATAGCGCTTTTCATGCTGAACGGAACTGTGCCATTCCGAGTGTAGAAGACTCAAATCTGGGCGAGTAGGAGCGCAAGAAACTCTAACCGCTAGCTTCTGCCGCTCTAAAACGCCAGCCGAGGCTAAGGCAGTTTAAGCAACTGAGGAGCTATGAGCATATCGTCGTAAAGTACCTTAGGCGCTCTGTTCACGTACGTATTTTAAAGCCGTCAGCTCGCCGCATCTTCTCGCAGTGGTCCACGGAAATCGGAAAAAAATGCTTCACACAAGCCTCACCTGCATTTTCGCACCCCTATAACATTGCCCCTTCCTAAGCTAAACCATTCTACTTTGGCGTACCTACAGAATGTTCGACTGCCTACAAAACTTACAAGCTGCAGCATGAAAGGTTACAACTTGACAGAGCTATTGAGCTCCGAACACGCCCATTCGTGCAATTTGCGAGCGGTCGCCCCCTTCGATTGAAAAGTTCGAATCCGTATGTATTGTTCACGGCGCACTTCAAAGGCTCGCTAGACAGCCTTAGAGCAACTCCTGACTAGGGCGGCTGCAAATTTCTGATAAAACTCCCCAAACTCTCAGTCTACAAGCTGTCCCCCTCCTCGATTGAAAGCTTCGATTGTCTATGCAAGTTCATGGCGCACTCCAAAGTTTCGCTGGGACAGATTGGAGCTAATTCTGAGTGGTGTGGCGAGAAATTTCTGATAACATTCTCCAAACGGTTCGAAATAGTCTTGAAAACGTCGCAGTTCCCAGTGAGAGAAGATAGAAGCGCAGGGGACATGCGCTCGCTCACTCGATTGATAAGTTAGGTTCTGTGTGCATTGTGCACGGCGCACTTTCGGGGCATTCCTGGCATGACAGAGCACTGCCGACGTGCGCCATCTTTGAGATACTCCGAAAGCACGCATATCCTGGGAAATAAGCTGCTCTAATCGCCCGTCCAGCCAATTTTGGACCACCCACGGCGAAAATACGGGTGTTCTGGTAAAGTTTTGCACATGTTTGTGTAGATCTCGAAGAGGCGAATCGAATGGTATCAACCTTTATTCAAGAAACCTAAAACTGAAGGAGTTATGAGCGTGCGACGCTTTGCGACGCTATGTTGGCGTTTTTCGCCCACTTTTGACCGTGCGGCGCGAGCGGTATTGTATCTGCTCGTAAGTTTGAGTTTCTTGCGCAAACTATATAATAAACCAACTATTACACCCAAATAACCATATAACCTACTCACACTCATATAACTACTTATTCTTATAAACTATTCGAAAGAATATGACTTATTTTCGTTAATTTTCAAGGCGTTAAGTGGAACTGCAGACGTATAAACTATTTTTACCAGCAAATTCTACTCTTTGGTTTATTTTTTCAAACAAAGCCTTTGCAAAGAAAATGTTTTGCTCTATCCTAATATATGTTTGATATTTTGCCACTCTGAATTTTGCTAATTTTCAAGGCATTAAAATGGAGTTCCAGGTCGAGAAAAATGGACACTTACGACAACTTCTTCTCTTTACTAAAAAATTATCAAAATCAGCATGAACCAACAAGTGCGATAAAAGTTTTGTTAGAGCAAATGATTTTCTTCCGAACGACATATAACACTGACAAAAAGCAACCAAAGAGTAGGAGCTGTTTGGTGAAAATAATTTGTGCATTCAGGGGCAAGACACATTAGTCGCTTGTCGCCCTCTAACGGTGAAAATATGTACCACCAAAACCCGATGCATATGAATGTCTTATCAGGGGGTTTGGCTGTGTTTTCACCGTTAGAGGACGGTAAGCGGTTGATGAAACTGCCCCTAAACTCTCCACTTTATTGCTCTAAAAATCAACGATAATCAAAATCGTCAAAGAAACACAAAAAAATCCTTGGAACAAATTATCCTCTTTCGAATAGTATATAACGCTATACAAAAAACTTTCAGCAAAATTCAAAAGAAAATGCTCAGTAATGGCGAGGGCTTAGTTTCTAACTTAATATAATAACATTGCATACCTATAAACTGCACAGGTTTGTTGAGCGGTACCATTTTCGACATATTTTTTTGCGGCATTGAGATGTGCGTTATCCCTCCTCCTGTGCAAGGACGCCGAAAGTTGTAACCGCTGCCATTGGTGTCATAAGTTTGCTGAGTCCTAATGATGGAGCTTCGCACTTTAGTGTCAAATAACAACAAATCATGAGACTAATTCTGCACTTCAAGGCCCGAGAATTTTACAGAAGCGATGAGGTGCAAATCATCCATTCTACCGCCTCATGGGCACCCCTGATCAGTCACACTGCACTCTTTTCTTATCATATGCTATTTGCTAAAGAGCATTTTGAAAATGTTCAAAACGTCGTAACACTTTACACAGTTTACGAATAAAATGAGTTGTTTTTTAAAGGATAGTTCACAAAAAATATGGATCTGTAAATTTACATAAAATGCGAAATTTCCGGTGATTTCTTTCGATTCTGTTAAAGTAAACTGGAACGCTATGCCGGCAAATTTTACAGAATCCGTCAGGTTACTTCATTCGAGGTCTGTCCAGAAGTCGATGTGATTTCATCCTCAGAGCAGAAAAGCCCCGTCCTTACCCCAACCACTTCATACCAATAGTGAAAGTTCTACACTGCTCTGTTTTCTGTCGCTATCTACGTCTTCAAGTGGCTGGCGATACAATGTTTTTTATCTCACGCCCATCTTCTATGGTCGTAGTAAACTATTAATATTAGTATTACTAACCAGGGTTTGTAAGACAAACATAGTTGGAGCAATTTACGTAAATAGTAAGTCTGCAAAATATCCCAAAGAACTTTGTACCCTATCAGCACTTGCTCAAATCGTGGAAAGAAATCCACGTACAGAATCTGATAGCTTCCACCTATGTCCCTCCAATTTTTTGTGATGATGGACCCTTTTAGCTTAACTTTTGTTTGCGACCTTACAAACTTTTCGCAAAATACAGGTTTAAAATATTGCAGTCTGATAGCGTTGCATTGCAGAGGCTGACTGATTGTTCAGCAGTTCAGAAAATCTTTAGAAGAAGAACTCCCAAGTGTAATTCAGTGTTAAATCAATGCTTAGATGTAGCATGAAAAAGCTTGCATTCTACTTCACGGATTCAGGAGAGTTTATTTATTTTAATTTTGGGACCACATTAATTTCATGCACTCATCAATAGTACACAAGATATTCTGCTCAACACCAGGAGCCGACAATTCTTGGGAGCAGAAAAGTTGCGTTAGGTTCCTCCTCTAACTTTTAGTAATTTTTCGAGAGCTAATATTCGCTTTTTTCAACACAGGTGGGTGCTCGAGAATATCGTGGATGTTACGTGCGGTCAAACAGCGCCGGTGATGTAAGGCGTAGCACTGCCCGGAAATCAGAAAGCGTAGGTTCGAGTCCCGCCTGGCGCAAGAGTTTCGATCACAACAAAACACCTTTTAACAACAGATGATTGCTTTTATTCAAAAAAACTGGAGTTTTTCTGACGCAGTCGGTGGAGATGCCGGCAGTCTTCCCCAATTCTTGGTCGGCATTTCTCCCCCAGATCAGTCAAGCCTTCCATCCCTTCCTTGTCAGTAACTTAGTTCCAGAACTGTCCGAAAACGATAAAACACTGATATCAGTTGGTCACTGCAACACGCAGAAATAAGTTGTTCTATAGGCCGAATACGGTTTTAAACTGTTTCTGGGATATCCCGTCCCTGTCCCTTTCTGGGATAGAATTAGAGTGCATCCTGCAAGAGAGTTGATTAATAACGATCTTATTACAGCTTATTAACGCCTTCTTTATCCTTTGGATTTTTTTGCTTTACACACTCGCAGAATAACCATTTTTCATTTTCATCCCATAGCACAGTAAAAATGGTACCAAAACACGACATTTCTTCATTGGCCTTTGAACTTTGTTTACAAATACGAATTGACTGTTGTGTTGCACGTGGCTAACTCAAATATCTTTGAGCCTTATAGGATGCTAGCTGGTTACGAATTACGTAGACGTGCAAACATCGTTCACGACGGCTCCAGCTTGCGTGTCTAATGCTTCTGGTTGCAATGTTTGCCATTCTGCAGCGTTGTTGTAATCTCACCATTGTTTCCTTAAAATCTGTCCTCTGGCGAAATTCAACACAAATAAACTGTCCTTCTATCGAAATGTTTTCATAAGTGCACTGGTTTGATGGTCAGTTACTTGCTCATCCCCAGAGAGATAAGGATGAGGGAAACAGTTGTTGTCTGAAGTGTCCGGCAAACAACAACAACATCCTTGGGTGTCTAGACAGCGCTCATCGTGTAATAGTGATCGGTTCAACTCGGACAGCAAAAAATGCTATTCCATGAACTGAGAAAATTTTGCCTGCACCCAAAGTCGTTCATGCAATTGCGAAGTCCCTTCCAGTTCCTGGAATTTCGAAGGAAGTATTTGGCCATTATTTTCTCCTGTTTTACGAGTACCTATATCATCCGTCGTCTCGTTTATCCTGATTTCACTCGCGGTGTGGTCCAAATGGAAGTGCTTTGTTACAAGAAGATACCAGAGCGGTTTAAATCGATGATCTATAGAGCAGTCGTCCGAGCAGTAGTTATTTACGACGGCATAGGTTCGGTGTCACCCCGATATTTGAGAGGATGGTCGAAGTTTGGCTGCAATGGTTCTGCCATGTTCTACGTGCCAAAGATGACACCGTCCGAAAGACTGTCCTTCGTACGATGCATCAGGACTTGAAGATGGCTAGGTTGCATCCTGTTCAAAATCGGAAAAAATGGTGCCAGCATTCCAGGAGAGCGAACCTTGCAACTAAACGGCCCAAACACTGAAGAAGAAGTTTGTTTCGGCAATTATTTTACGACAACCTAATGGATTCTATCAAGCAGCACAAATTTTATAGGAAAATCGGACGCTCTAAATTCCCAATCAAAGTTGCCCTCTACAGAATCATGAATAGCATGTACTCGACAGACAGGACGGTTTCGAATTTCACTCCAGACTTCACGGGATCTCACTGGGTTCCTTCAATCCACACCTGTTGTTTTCTACCTTGACACAGACCTCCAATATTTGCTTTTCTCGTGGAGAACCACTGCAATTTTCATTAGAACCGCAGCGGTATATATCTGACCCAAAGCTTCTTCGCTGACAGTGTTCGCCCTCGGAGACGGTTATGCGGTTGACGCCATTTGTTTACGGTTCCGCCGGCTGTTTAAGGCCATCATGGAAGCAATACACCTTACAGCGCCTCTTGCAGCACGCCGCGCTTGTTTCTCTATGTGTGTCATCTTCTTGCCGCTTGAATTTCCATTCGCTTTGCGATCGCTGAAGGATTTAGAACACCTACGCTCTCAGCTGTGGTGCTTATGCATGCTGTAGCTTTTTCCAGCTCTTCTTGATTGTGTATGTGGGAATAAGAGTCTTTTCCCTCGAGCATTGACTCAACAGTTCTGCAGTTCAATTATTCCTCGAAATCTAGGTCACTAAAAGCATGATTTCAAGCACAGATAGGTGTGAACTCTACAGGCGACAATCCGTTCAGGCCTCATCATCTGCCTTCGGTTTTCCTTCCGTGGTTATCTCATATTCTTCCTGTTGTCACTATCATCCCATATGTAATGCTTTACAATAAATCGTCCTATTCATATGAGCGTTACATTATAGTTTTGTAGGGGGGGGGGTTCAAGTTAACTTCAACTGCGCCAAAATCGAACATTTATTCTACATAAAAGATGACGGATATGAAGGACCGCATCAGTCCATCCACCTTCTTTATGATACGTCATCCGTTCTACTTCCTCCGGTATTGTGGAGCTTGAAAGTGGGCTACACGGTGGCTTACGGTAGCCGCCCTACGAATCAGTCGCAGTGTGTTTTATCCTTTCAGACAGAGCTTGTACAAAATTTAGCGGCTTCGGAGAGATGGAAGACTAGCTTGCACGGGTAGGACCCAGACGGACGATTTTGATTCGGGAAGCACGCGATAACCGATGATTTCAACTGAACCATCGCACGCACATTTGTTCAGGAAGTACTTGAAAACGGCGACGTCTCTCTGCCAGCGCTTTTTCACTCGAAACAATCGTTTTGGAGAAAGTTGGCAAAAACTGCGGAAAATGTCCACGAAAGAGCTCTAATGAGCTGAGGAGGGAGAATGTTGTTTCACAGCGTTATCAAGACAACTTTGATTCATGAGCAAAGATATGTAAATATGTACTGGTTGTGTCCATGAACAGAAGTTAGCCGTCAATCCCAGCGCATTCTTGTACTTATGCGGAAAAACAAGCTTCACATTTTTTTTATCCCTCTTCAATTTATTTTATTTTAAACTTTAATTAGGCGTGTATTGTGCTCCGTAAGTCTCTTCTCGATCTGTACATGTTGGCCGCTTCCAGCCCCTTTTCGTGTTTTTTCTTTTCAAGATGTGTCACTGAGCACTTCGTCTGTGTTTGCGAAACCGTCTTCGCTGCCTGAATCTCGATAGGGACGTAACCAAATGATTCAGAGCACACCATGACTGACGTCGATCTTAAGACTGTAGGAAAGAAGCCGGGTCTTGAAGTTTGGCGAGTGAAGGTACGTTTTTCATCATACAACAAGAAGCTGCGTTTACACCAAAATATCATTTGGCTAACAGATTAAAACCAACCACCAGAGACCCCATAATTGCGAAACTATAGGCGGCCTATGATACGAGCGTACCGGCGGATAACCACTAGATCTATCCAGAAATTTCTCTTGCTTCTTTAACCCCAGCTTGAGCGATGTACCAAACGCAGTTCAAATCACAAGAATGGTTGGTGACGAAAAAAGCTTCACTACTAAGCGGTGCTACAACACATCCTCCAGGTGAAGATGCACTAGTCAACGAGAACATATTCGCTCATGCCGTTTTACAGCACCAGCAGTCAACCGCTGTAGCGGTCCGTTACTAGTGGCTGGAACTTTCCCCAAATCCGTAGGAACTAATTCATATTGTTCAATTATTACGAAAAATGTTCATCTACGGTAATATTGCGTGGTCTCCGCTTCAGACAACGACCTCAAAAACAAAAACAACAAGAAATTAATATAATCGATCGACAATCGCTGTCCAATCGATGTTGCTTACCCGCAGTGTAATCTGTCCACCGGTAAACATATTCACACGGTTTTTACTACACGCTGTGAACTTTACACAAAATCAATAAAAATCCTCGACAATGGTCACCGAATCAATATTATTTGCCTATTCTGGGATCTGTCCATTCGTCTTATCAGGATGCTATCCCAACGGTAGGTGGGCACGGTGGAAGTGGTGTATATGGACCGAAACGATCTGTCCCAGAAATGTAATGTGAACGGGCGAGCACCTCGATCTGAGCCGTGCTTGGAACACAGTTTCAGGCGATCAATTTGTTGGGTGCAGCAGAGTCTCGAATTCATTTGCCTGCGCAATTCCAGCTACATATTCAGTGATTGGTGTCGTAAGTGGTAGGTTGTAGTCATAGAAAAGACTCATTAGAAAAGGCTAGAACGTTCGAAGATTAATGTTGTGATTCCATTTTGCACGCGTATAAAGGTAAGGATTGTTGTAGATAACAGCAAAATGATTCGACTCTTCATTGCTTTACTACAAATTTTGTGGAGTATAAAGTGTTACTCGCCCAATTTTTTTACGTTTTGCCGAAATACGCACCTAATGTACAGACCTTCTAAGTTAAGCCTGTATTAATATGTACCAACGCTCTAAGTATCTAGATTATGACATATCACCGAATAGCCAAAAATCAAAAATATCAAGGTGTAGGAAAAAAAGCTTTGGAAACAAGTAGTCAACTGGTCGCAGCTGTAGCACTCCAGCCAGTTGGTTGATCGCAGTCATTCGTATCTCGAATTTCACTTCTTCTTTGGAAGGGATGGCGTTAACTCAACGCGTTAACATTTTGCAGTAGCAGAAGGTAATAAGTTAATAGGTAGTTAGTATGTATCTAACAGTCTTACGTCTCAACGTTCCTTAAAATCCGTGTTACGAGTAATCAAATAATATTCAGCAAGGTTCCTTCCTCCGGTTGATTCAGCCGACTGCAACCAGGCAACTGGTTCATCACGGTGACCAAAATTCAATGATATTATTAGCGAATCGAAATAATTGATCGTTTATAAGCTTGTTAAACGGAGCTACAACGATACATAGGATTGGAAACCTCGACGTCTTTTCTGTGCGTTCGTCCACGCCACTACCTACGCCACAGATCAATGGCACCCAATCTTTCTTCGGCTCAAACTCTGTTCTTTGCACGACTCCGTTGTGCATTTTTATATTTCTGAGCCGGGTGCACTTTTGTCCATATGCACCCGTTCAGACCTTCCTTTGGAATAGTACCATATTTAACACTCACGTGATTTCCACCTTGTTAACCCTGAGCATCCATCGATGGGGTGGCGATGGAATCCCTCCTCCGGTCATTCCGCCGTTGTGCCGAAAGAGTGGGCAGATATGCAGACAGACAGACCGACATACGGACAGACAAAAGGGCATGACAAACGGATCAGGTTCTTTGTATAGTAGGATATGTTCAGTTAGAACTGCTATCACCTTGTTAAACCGGGTAATTTAGAGAAGGTAACTTATGATTAAATTTAATCACTCACCTTAAATTAGCCTAAAAAGCGAGAAGATTAGTCCATGTCAAGGCTTAGGCGGCGATTTTGATGTCTACCTCCGCAAGAATTCAAAACTTTGACGGTTAGATCTGGCAAAGTGTGAGAATGTGATCATAAGTGTCAACAAGACCATTGACCCCGAACTTGGGTATTGAAAGATGGGTAGCTATGCAAGGTGACCTCAATAAGACCAGATGTGACTTTTGGTCTTCGAGAAGAGGCTACCACTATCTCCCCTTGATGTGCGCAGCTGCCTTCTCGAACAGCGTTTGCGGGGAGGTCGATGTAATATGAGTCGCTTGATTGCTCCTACTCACGAGCGGTTGTTGGGACCAGTAAAAACCCTTTAAAGATCTTTGAGCTTCACTGATCAAAGCAAAACCTGCAAGAATTCTTCGAATTCCCCTGAATGCTGCGTAAACGTTGATACAAAATCTAGCCATGGTACGTGGGAGAAAAGCTGTGTTAACGGAGAGGTTGAGCTATGTGGGAAAAAGTGCTACTGAGTGTTTTAAAAGCTCGTCAAATCGTTTTTTGGTTCTCCTTCAAAACTAATAATAGCAGTGTTTAATCCTAAGAGGTCACCAAAGATTCTACGAGGCAACCGAGATGGAAAAAAGGTTAGGGTGTGGGCTTTAAAGGCATGGCATGAAATAAACAAACTAACTACCACTTCTAGCCAAAGTACACAGTTCTAAAAGCGCGCTGAGCACTTTTGCAATCAATATGAACGCCTTCCAAACTAAAGCAGACGTGTTCCATATAGAACTCTAGACACTTTCTAAGAGGGTCAACACAATTTTTTATTTCAAAAAAAAAACCACGATTTATGAATATACCGCGAATTTTTTAAATTCTCTCCAAAATCTAGAAGTGCTTTCAATTTTATAAAAATTTAATTTTTACAGTAATCTCCAACTTCTCTCTTCTTTAAACCTCGGCATTGTAAGTTCTTTGTCAGTTAAGTTTTTTGTGCCAGCACAGGTTTTAGGTGGATCTTCATTTAGCAGGGCCTGACGTTTCGACTTCTCGTCGTCTTCAGAAGCCTGAACGTGGTGCATTAGTTTTCTTGGCGCTCTACTCCATCTAGCGCCTTGACAATGCTAGCATTTCTGACCTACTCCACGAGCACAAAGAAGGAACCAAGTGGGAGAAACGAACTCACCAACTGGATCCCCCGCAAGGGCTGATGTTCGTCCACGTCAGTTAGCCCGTAAGGACGAATGGGCATACTGCAACCATTGTCGCCGACCGGTCCTACAGTTCACAATGGGACACGAATGGCAGAATGTCACTCGTAACAGACAAACACTCATTTCGGTTGTTCATTACTGGGTTTCTTGTAAAAATCCAGAATGCCTCTAACGCTTTACTCGCCGAAATGTCTCCCACAATGGCCAAAATGGTACATTTCACCTCAAAGTCGTTTCCGTTATGCGCATCAATCCCGTACTTTCCAAGTGGACTCATTTGCGACCCACGTCGTTTACTAAATAGATGTTCCCTTACGCGCACTGTAGGAGCCCTTCCCATTTCTCCGATGTGTTTGGCGTTACATGCCAAGCATTCGATCTGATAAATTGCTCCAATCTTTGAGCAATCGCCTAATCTTCCACTTGGGCAAATAACGCAGTTTTTCCAAAATACACTGCTGATCGTAGAGCCTATTTCGCCGCCTGATGTTATCGTTAGGAATGCTCACTAAGATAACGTCGTCCTGCAGTTGTGCCCTTACAATTATTCATTTTTTACAGTTATTAGAGCTGACTGACATATGGAAAACCGTCACTTTACTGACATATGGAAAACCGTCTCTTTGGTGCGTTCCAAGGAAATATTACGCCCGCACTCGTCTAGCATGTTCCATTTTTTGCCGATTTACACACGTTCTATTTTTGCGGGTTTTCAGTTTTGATTCATAGCAAACATTTGGTTTCGCGAAGTTACAGAATAATCAACGGCACAACAAAAGTGGTTGTGGAAAGAAAACGCGCCCATCTTCACCAGATATAAGGTAATCAGGTAATCAGAATGTACATGCAGTCTCAATCAATGCAACCCTGAGTTGCTGTTGTGGCGCGATCTCTTCTTGTAATGTAGTCAAGAATTGATGCACTTGGAAATAAGCTTGAAACGGTTTTTGTTGCCAAAAGTGCTTTGCAGCTCAAATTGTTGAGACAATTTATGTACTGCATTCACTTTTTGGTGCGATCGAAATACAAAATTCCAAAAAAGTAGGATTTTATGTAATTGATTTTAATTCCATTTAATTTAAAAAATTTTGTATAATTCTTCAATTTGGTTCCAATTTTTAATTCGAAACGTTTTTGACTTTTTTAGAGAACATCCATGTAAATTTGTAAGACGACCGCTTTAATTTGTTTTTTTTTTGTGTTCATTTTTTAGCAGTCAAGTCCTTAGGAACATGCCAAATTTGACGTAAAAGTAGAAAAATAATGTCAATTCAAATGATCTTTCCCCATGTGATCCGGTACAACCAACTTTTCCATCGTAAGTGATTGGAGTTATCCAGATTTTAATAATTTTTTCTTCCGGAAGGTGGTCAGGGGTTCCTCAAAATGCGAGTGATGTTTTTACAGGACTTCAGACTGCAGGTTGTACCACAGAATGAGTACGGACAATTCTACAGCGGTGACACCTACGTCATCCTTCATGTGAGTGATGCTTGTTACGCTGTTCGTCTCCTCCTCATCACTGGTCTTCCAATTCAGTCGAGACACAACGAGTGGAATGTGCACTTCTGGCTCGGAGCGAACGCCACCACCGACGAGATCGGCACGGCTGCCATAAAGGCCGTCGAGATCGACCAGGCCCTGAACGGTCTGCCCGTGCAGTACAGAGAAGTCCAGAGTCACGAGTCGCCGCTGTTCATCTCCTACTTTCCCAACGGCATAAGGTATGCAGCCTGCAGACTTTTCTTCAGGTTCGAAGCATTGCTATCTCAATGTGCAGGTATTTGGCGGGTGGCTATGACTCCGGATATCACCACGTGGAGGACATGTTCAAAAACTGGAAACCGAAGCTATTCCACTGCAAAGGAAAGAGGAACATCCGCTGCACAGAGGTGCGTTTCCTCCTGAGGATTGAGTTCCCACTGCCAGCTCTCAGACCTTCTACTCCAGGTGGCCTTCAAGAAGGAGTCGCTCAACCTCGGCGATGTATTCTTGTTGGATCTGGGCAGGAACATCTACGTCTGGATGCCTCCGGGAAGTGGACGTCTTGAGCGAATTAAGGTTGCTTAGAGATATCCTAGAACTGGAAGAGAGAGTAAATATTCATGGATGCACATTTCAGGGAATGGCTCGCGCAAAAAGCATGGCTGACGTCGAGCGAATGGGGCAGGCTACGGTTCACATTTTAGGTGAGTCAAAATATTGGAGAAGGATCGAAAAAGTACAATCTAGTTTGAATAGGCTCAATTCAGACAACGAGTGGAACACTGACCCTGAGTTCTGGTCACATTTCGGAGGACTTGGCTCAGTGAAGTCGATCAAAGAAGGAAAGAACGACGACGAGGACTACTGGAAGAAAACAACTGATCAGGTGACATTGTGGAAGTAAGTACGACGAGCACAAGTCTTACCGACTGTTGACGGTTCTCAATGAGCTCCTTGTAGGGTGTCTGATGCTACAGGCAAGATGAAGGTCACGAAAGTCGCTCAGGGAGAAATCAAACCAAGCCTACTCGACTCCAAGGTAAGAGAAGTGATGCAATGTGTAGGCGGGCCATAAGTAACAGTTTTCTGTGTAATTGATGTGTAGCCTTCGACAACGCACTTCTTCCTCTAACTGTACTCCGAGGCTAAATATCCCAAAGAAGATCTGACCAGTCCTAGTTTCTGGGTTTATTTTCCGGGTCTACAAAACCTGAGTCCCGATTTGTTTCCTGCTAACTGTATGTAGAGTGGTCCACATGAAGTGTTACGCGGAAAACTGCAAACCACTTTGCACAAACCAACTAAAATAAGAAAAGTTTACGAGTATTGGAAAGCAAGAAAATCCTGCATAAAATATCATACACCACATTCAGAATGAGTTCCTTTAGCTTCAATGTATGCAATCTCTTTTCTAAATTCTTGAGGATGCGCGCGATAATTTCCGGTGAAATTTCGTCATATGCCTTGTCCAGAGCTCTTTTCAGCGAATCCAGTGAAATGTTTCTGAAAAAGCAGCCTTTTTGCTCCAATATTGACCAGATGGCGAAATCCATAGGGTTGAGATTGGGCGAGTTTGAAGGCCAAACGTCCTTCGTCCACAAATCTGGAAGATTGGTTCACACCATTCCAAGATCTTCTTGGCACCGTGAGCTGGTGCCCAATCTTGCTGGAAGGTTCAGTCCATGTCCTTAACATTTTCTTGTGCCCAAGGCATTACCACGTTCTTCTCGTAGACTTCGGCATTGATCTTAACTTCTTTTTGAATAAAAACAAGCTTGGTCTTGCCTTGGCCCGACATTTCAGCCCACACGATAAAGGACTGCGGAAAATGAGCTCATCCGACGTTTACGGCTCTTGCGGATCCTTTTGGCAGCAGTTCCCATTGATTGTGCGTGTTTTGGAGTGGTTCGACGGTAAATATCTTCTCGTCTGTTAAGAGAACTCAGTCGCGCTTGTCACCACGCGTAAGGGTCTTTATCTTTCTGCATTTCTCCAATTTTAATCCTTCAGTTCTTCCGTGAGGTGCTGTCCTTTGATAGATTTGTAGTAATACAATCACAGATCATCACTCGTCAGTCGCTGCAGAGTTGGACGACTTTGTGCTCCTTAGCTAGTTTCCTATTGTTTCTTGCAAAATTTCGGTGTAACATGTCTTTGACTTCCTTTCGAAGGGCTGAAGTCCTTCAGTTCGTCGTGGTCTTCCTCTCGCACGATTTTCGATCCCTCCAGTCTCTTCCAAACGTTGGATGACGCGATGTACTTGAATCCGATGCAGTTTAAGCATCTTTGAAGTCGTGGAAACGGACGACCAGCGTTTGAATGTAGCGACTTTGTACTGCTGAACGATCTCTAAGCGAAACCATGTTTACCTAGAAACGGAGAATAAGACTGGTCATAGGTGGATTAAAAGATACGGAGAGAACGAGTAACACCGCAGCAAACCACAGAAAAATAGAGAAATTTTCGAAAATGGACTTTTTGTAGCACGTAACACTTCACGTGGACCACCCTGTAGTTGTAGAAGTATAACCTCACCGTCCAATTGAACAATTCAGTGTGCGTTCGTATCAAGAAACGCAGTAGAACATTATAAGCTGTTCATTAGTACAACGATAAGAAATTTCTAGGAGAGCCCAATCGCGATGGATGAGCACCACATGGAGAAATACCATTTTAGCGTCGAATTGGACACTTTTCAAAATCAACACTCTTCTAAGCTACCCTATGACTTTTGAAACCAAAGCGAACTCTTCCAGATCGAAAAGAGCTTTTCTACATTAAACTAGAGACTCTCTAAAAAAGTTAGAATATTTTCTGTTCAAGAAAATTTTTAGTATAAGTTTCCTTGAAGTTTTAATTCGTCTTACAAAGAAGTGAACACACTGTTTGAAATGTAAAATTTTTATTTCTGAGGGCAATTATGGTTAAAAGCTTGTTTTGTAGAGCACGAGGGCGCCCATGTTTTAGCTATAGAGAAACAGATTGCCCTGGTCTAGAATTTTTATTCGACTGATAGCAGAATTATTGTTCGCATAGAGTTTGGCACCTGTTAACGATCTAACAAAAAACACTGTAAAGAACGCACATATCCTTACATTGATGGCTCATGTAAGTGGTATTTACATTGTAAAATATGTTACCAAATTTTCCTTGAACAAAAAATTATTCTACCCGTCTTATTGAGTCTACAGTTTAACCAGCACGAAAGCCACTTTGATTTGGAAAGTTCGCTTTGATTTCAAAGTCCTAAAGCTGACTTAGAAGAGTGTTCAATTTAATTTGAAAAGAGTCCAATTGGTCCCTTGAAAATGGTATAAACGGAGAGAGAAGACAACTGGAGAGATAGGACTGCAAATGGTCTCTTTCTACCACATGTCATCTTCAGCTTTGACCAATCTGAAAAGCTAAAGCAGATGTGCAGAAATCTATGCAACACAAAACAGACCCTCTAGTAGTAATTTATGCGAAAAAGCCGTTAGCATATATAATTATCGGATACGGATTTAACTACTTCCTTACGACAAACAAGAAAACCAGTTCCGGTGGGTGGTATGCGTTAAAATTACAAGTTGCTTACTGTTAGTAGTTTCACCTAGTGTGAACTTTGCGAACAAGCGTTATACAAGCGGTCGAAATGTAACCCATACATCTCTCTACGTGCTAATTCGTTCGCTTCTAAATAATCTATGCTTACGGAATAATCGAGTTTCTACGTAAGATGCCCTCTTCAGTCTTTGGGCGAGTAACGGACATGTTTTAAATAAAAAGAACACTGAATTGCTTATCGTATGGGCACTACAGCTTAATATTAGACCGAAAAAGCTATCGAATTGGCTCTCGTGGAATGCGTGGCGCTTTAAAAGCGGGGATTGATTAGCGCCGCCCCTTGTCCATGGCCTTTCCACTGCTTCGATTACTTCAGAAAGCATTGCTTCTGCATCAGCTCTAGTTTACTGTAGCACAGTGAAATTGTTACTGTACTCTACCGCATCGTGCGGCTGAAAAAGATTCGTGAAAGGCTTTACTTCCGACAATAAAAGAGTGATAATAGACTGACAGAATTGAATGCGTCTATCCGCAATTATGAACTCCACGAGGATGTTTTCAGCTAGACCAATTCCATCTTGGCTAGTGTCATACGAAGTTTGTAGAGTGAATGGGCTTTTAAAGTCGAAGCAGCCTCACAAAAAAAAAATCCCTCCAGAACTCTAAGATTAGCACTTTACCAGTTTCATTAACATTTTCTTGCTAGCGAAAGAAGTGAGCTCTGATGAGTAACTGTTGTGCGTACAAATTCAGCTATATAAACCAATTTAGATCCATACCTTTACCCGTAATATTACAAAAATATATAAATAAATTTCCTTAATTAATTCAATGGGATATCTAGCCAGTTTTAGTTGGGGAGGACATAAAGAAAATGTCTGTGATGACTCATTATAGCCGGTGAATGTGAAAAAAAAAACATGGACAAGAGAAACACTTGCAGGACGCTTTCATTCTGGATGCGGCCACTGGCGGAATCTTCGTCTGGGTCGGCAAGGAGTGCACTGCAGAGGAGCGAGCGAAAGCCCTCACGCTGGGAAAACAATACCTGGAGGAAAGGGTGAGTGCCGTCTTAGTGCTCTGATGAAGACGATGACTGAAGACGTCGTCGGCTTTCAGAAATTGCCAGCATGGACGCAGGTAACACGAGTGTTGGAGTCTGCCGAGCCAGCAGCGTTCTCGCAGTGGTAGGACATCAGTTCATAGGCCTTTTAGTCTCTGCATAGTTCTTTCGAGGATGAAGGAGATTCCAGTCTTGCTCAACCTTTTTGCCTTCTCTGACATGCCTTTACGTAGGTTTGGAGAATGGGTGGACAGCAAAACAAAGAAGACGTTCGAGCCGCGTCTGTTCCAAGTGTCAGACGAGAGCGGAAAAATGGTTGTCGAGCAGATCGCCAACTATGATCAGGAGGTATGAGCTGTACCTCTAGTATCAAGGAAGTGTTCTCAAGAAGCGTTCGCAGAAAGAGCACAGCTATTAGCTATTCACTTTCCATTCCGATACCGTCATATGTACGCAGAATTCAGAGCCTCGATGGTGACGACGTGATGATTCTCGATGCACTGAACAGGATCTACGTGTGGGTTGGAAACGGAGCAAATCCCAGCGAGAAGAAAGACGCCATGAACACTGCTGAGGTAAGGAAGCCCTAATCTGCGGTGACCATTGCTCTGAGGCATTATGAGCTTAAGAGCTTAAGCGAAATCTCCTAAGCAAGACTAAAACGCTCAAAAGTAATCATTACGTGTCCGCCTTGCGTCCGCTTACGATCTACCTGTTGTATTATGGCGTATAGTGAAGGTTATCAATATTGTAGTTGTGCTCGAATGACCTATTCGAGTAGGCACTCGAACGATTATCATTATAATTTGAATGCTCGAGTTCGAATATTCAAGAAATCGTGTTTTCGAATCTATTCGAGTTTCTAAAATATTTATTTATTTTACATTTAAAAAATCGCGTGCTTCGAATACATTCAAATTCGAGAATTTGAAACTTGCGAGCGTTGGAAAAAAATTCGACAGCGCAACTATAATCTATATCAGCCCGCTACACGTGCTAGCATACAAAGTTTGATTTGATTTTTTTTCTCCAAGACAGCGTCAAGCCTGACGGTGTGATACAAACAGAGCAGAATGAGAGAAACTCTCAGCAAGCGCCTGGCATGGGCTGCTGTACTTGTTTTAGTACACATATAAATCCTTCACTTCTCCGACTCTTCGGTGCGGAGGCAGTGAGTTGCAGCAACCTCAGCTCAGTTCCACTAGCTCCCTTTAGAAACCGCTACGAGGTTATTACTTCGTTTTCTAGACTCCTATATGAAATCTGCTGTTAAGATGTGAAGTCATCTCCGTTTCGGAAGGATAGAGAGCCGCTGATCTCCGTTGACATGTTTTACATAAATAAACTGGAGCACAGTGGTGCCCCTAATCCTTTCTCCTAAAGCTCGGGTATTCCAAAAAGTCGTATCGTAGATTAAGAAATGTTCAGTACTCAGCAATACCTTTTCCGGACCTCGCAATCATTTCTGTTTGTCGTCTCCTTTTTTTATTACTCCTATCGTGGGCCTATGAGCATTATAAATAATCACTTTTTTGAGTTTTTCTTTTTTCTTCCACATCTAAAGTACAGGACTGTCGATACTTTCAGCCTATGGAAACTCTTTGTCGTAGCTGCAATGCAAAAACATTCTAGACTCCATGTTCGTTTGTTGCGCCTTCATGAGTTAGAGATCAACACTACTGCTACCGAAACGCAAAGTTCTCCATACAACACGAATCGCGACGACTCCGTAGAAGGAACGTCGAAGCGCCCCTACTGCCATCTAAAGCGATGCTACAATATCGAAGATGCGTAAACATGCGGATAATTGACCTGTTGCATGTAGTGTAATCATGACACCTCATCGTCACAATTATGTGAAACCCTTTCCGGTCATTTAAACTTTTTAACCGACACTTTTCAAAAATGATGCAACTAACTAGTTGTTCCTTCCACCTCAGAGCACCCCAACCTCAGATAAATTGCATTTGCTGTACCAATCGAGTAACTATCGAGCTACACTCGGCGAGTGCATGCCGCGATTACAACGCTCAATATCAGAGCGTTTCTGTCTTGTCTATCCTCACCATAAGCTCCTATTGGACACAAGCACACGAATCAGGTCGTTAATAATTCCAAACAGTTTGAGACACCTTGTGTTTTTCTAAAAATGAGAGGAATGCGTTACCCGGTCTTTTTTTCAAGCTTCGCTTTCATTACGGCTTACCTCACATCCCCACGGTACAGGCAGGATGGCTATAAAAAAGGAGGTGTGCAAAATAGAACTATACTGTTTCTCGACGTGGAGGAATAGGTGTTCATAAGTAAAACAGTGAACACTAGTTTGTTAAATCATGCTCAACTTTCAGAAGTACTTGAAAATGGATAAGCTACCGCGACATCAGAAGACTGAAATTGAGACGATCTACCAAGGACAGGAAACGCCCACATTCAAGAAGCTCTTCCCTAAATGGGACGACAAGCTCTTCCAGAATGTAATCTCATACACATGAACAACGCCCTCGCCCCGTTCAGAACCAGATGTTCCACACTTTCAGGAAGTACGCTCTGTGGCCAACATGAGGAAGCTGCTGTTCGAGTGAGCGAAGGTCACCGCGTTGAGTCTCATTTAACGAAAGTGGATTCTGCCAAAATGTTGCCGTTTATCAGCAGAGGGCCCATATAAACCACCTCGTAATGCCTCGACTTTATATGTGAAGTCGTAATAAAGAAATTTCTCCTACTCTATTGACACATACCGACACGGCAAGATTTCCTCTACTTGAAATATCAACTATGCAAAAATGACCTGATGAAATAAAAGGCGATCAGGCTCTAATTGAGTGGAAGAACTTATATATTTCACCGGGTTAGAGCCGACTCTTCACCTTTTACGATGAATAAGTTGTTTTCTTCTGAATAATCTTGGTAGTAATTTTTCGACTCGACATCTGATACGCAACTATAGGTTTTTGTTTCGTCCAAACCATGCAGGAAGGTAAGGCAATCTCCATGTCCTTGTAAAGGCGAATACTTCACCAGGCTTATCACGAGGGATTTTCAGCATCACGCCCAGGAACTGTGAGTTCTGCATGAGTAGAGCTAAAATTCATTGTGTCGGAGTCGTGGTCAAAAAGGCTGGTACTTCGTTACTCAAGAAACTACTAGTATACTGGGTCAATCAAGATCCGACGTGAGCGAGCCGCCAGACACAGGACCACATAAAAGGCCACCCTGGAGCTGCTCAGTGGTCTGTAGGACGTCTCGGACCGTCGATTTAAATCCCTCCAGCCCTCAGAGAGGTCGGCTGTCCACCAGCAGTCCATCTACCAAAAAAAATCACTGTCGACTTTCCTAGTGTGGCGCTGCATAGCTGGCGTGAAGGTGAATCATTGTAGCTTTGTGCTGTTGTAATCAACCATGTGTAAACTGATGTTTTATCCTTCGCGCTATTAACAGATGTATGTATAGGAGAGAACCTCACTATTCCAAGTATCCTACACGCAGTCATTAAGTATTGCTCAGTGACTGAGTGTAGGATACTCTTGTTGTTCTATGTATACTAGTTTTCTTTGCATGCTTGCTGATTATGTGAGTTATAACAAATCTTTGCGAAAACGCTTAACCTCGAGCACTCACAGGAGTAAAAACAGAATAAACTGCAATTCTTATCCCCTCTCGTTTAGATGAAGTCTCCTCAGAATTTTACAGATCTTTCTGATCTGGGATAGCTCTTGGAATAAGGTTGTAGCTTTGAGGACGCACAAGGTGCCTTATGGTTAGACAGGAACGAAGATGGGGAACTCTCAGCTTTCTTTGTATAGTCCTGATCGTGAGATCTTACCCCTGACATTCATCCAATCGCCTTCTCTCTTCTGAAGCAAAACGAAAACAAAGCGTCAAAGGCACCATACCGTATCCCTCAATAAATCAAAGGAAGTGCATTCGAGCCAAAGAATTCACCAACAGTAGACCAGCAGATCAGAGAAGGCTGAAATAACTTTGTGCGACGACGCGGCACGATGCCATGCCTGACTTCATTGGAAGGAAGTCATAGGAACTTGAGGGCATCCACAAAGGCAATGTTGGACCGTTGCCAGGACTTTGACGCAAGATTCTGACTGGAGATTCTGAATAAAAGACTCGTCACAGTCAAAACAGCAGTCCTGCACGAAGGAGCGAGTGCAGGCGTTGCTCGCATTTCTTCTAGCGAGATGCTCATCAAAGTGGTTCTCTTTGGCATGAGACCCTCAATTTCGTAAGCGATCCCGCCACCAAGCTTCCAATAGGCTTATTCGAATCCATCCTATTCGAAGGGGGGCACTGTTAGAAAAGCGAAACAATTACCAATAGGTTGCTCAGCGCAGGGAAGAACAGACAAAGAAAAGCCTTCTGATAGGCTAGATGGGCTGCCTTCATAAAGTAGCTATTTCAATCTACCCATCGTTGCCAATTCGACAGTGCACCACCTAGTAGACTCTTATAAGATCATCAGTCCGCGAGTAGCTGTTCTTCATCTGGAAACCAAAGATCAAGGAACCATCTCCATCATAAATGGATATGCTCCAACATCTGCGGCCACAGATGAAGAAGAGGAGGAATTCTACAAGCTGTTCGAAAGGACTGTCAACGACGAGAAGAGCTACTACAAAGTTGTCGATGGTGACTTTAACGCTATCGTCGGTACGAACGATCACGACGAATGGAGGCTAGGACCACATGGAACTTCCTCAAGGAACGAAAACAGAGAGCGCCTGATAGACCTCCTATCCGCGTGCCGTCTCTACCATGGAAATTCTATGTTTAAGAAGCCTTCAAACCGACGATGGACCTGGGAAAGCCCAAATGGAGAAACACGTTCGGAGATCGACCATGTTCTTACAAACAGACGCTGGAGTCTGTTCGAAGTCTCCGTGCTGCCTTCATTTGACACCGGCTCGGATCACCGTCTTGTCCGTGCGATGCTGACTCTCAAAAAGAGGATGTTCAAGCGTGACACTCATAAACCGGCACCGCTGAGGATCCCCACATTCAAGTCTGAGGAGTTGGAATATGCGATAAAGCCGTACGATTGGAATCTTCTTGAAGATCCATCGGAAGACTACGACCTTCTCTCCAAAGGACTGTTGAAATGTGCTAGCAGCTCTCGCGAAGCCACATCACCGTCTGCTTCAAGACTCAACGCACATGCGATTAAACTCTTGGAGCAAAGAAGAGCTGTTAAACTGGATCCTAATGCTTCCCATCTGGAAAAAGTCACCATCTCGAAGGCCTGTCGAATTGCAGTGAAGGAGTCCATTCAAGCCTACAGAAGATTGAAGCTGTTAGAGGCGGCTGGGAAAGGTTCAAGCATAAAGCGCTGCAAACGAGATCTCTGCGATCAGAAGGCAATAATGTCAGCCCTTGTGGATAAGGATGGAACAACGCAAACGTCTCGAAGAGCGATGGAGGCCATCGTTCAGGAATTCTACACAGATCTGTTCCGTTCTTCCATCACTGTCCCGAAATGCTTGATGCCACCATCAGCTGAGGAAATACCTCCCATTCTGGAATCAGAAGTTGCTCATGCCATCAGAAGGATGATGGCCGGGCACTGCTCCCGGACCGGACGGCATTTCTGCTGATCTCCTTCGTGCGGGTGGCAGTGCCGTCTGCTCACTTCTTGCCAAGCACTTCAACCACTACCTTCGAATTGGTAGGATTCCGGACTCATGGAAGGAGTCGAAAACGGTTTTAATCTTCAAAAAAGGTCGGCAGGAGAATATCAACAACTATCGACCCATCAGTCTTCTCTCGGTTGTGTACAAGATCTTCACCAAGATACTGCTTAACCGCATGGAGCGTTGTTTGGATGAATATCAGCCAGTGGAGCAAGCAGGGTGTCGCAAGGATTTCTTCTGCATGGACCATATTCAGACTGTCTCACAGCTCATCGAGAGGAGCCGCGAATACCACCTCCCACTTGTCCTTGTCTTCGTGGACTACCGGAAAGCGTTCGACTCTGTGGAAATCAACGCCGTTTTGAACGCACTTGTGCACACTGGTATACCATCGCCCTACATCCGACTTCTCGACGAATGTTTCTCGAACACGTCGACTACCATTCAGCTGTTCGATCGAAAGCTTAAAATTCCTATCGGGAAAGGAGTACGGCACGGAGACACGATTTCTCCCTAGCTATTCACAGCGGCATTCCAGGATGCCATGAAAGACTTGAACTGGGACGATAAAGGCTACCTTGTCGACGGTAGACGGATCAGCAACCTTCGCTTCGCCGACGATATTGTTCTCATCTCTACCAGCACGGCAGAAGTCGAGGAAATGCTGAACGAGCTCAATGTGGCAGGTATGAAGATTGGATTGGACATGAATATGTCGAAAACGCAATTTATGGTCAACCAGTGGTGTGACACGGGACTCGTAAGGTTAAATGGAGTCACCCTACAACAGGTCGACTCCTAAGTCTATCTGGGAAGAGAGCTGAACATGGATAACGACCTCGCTCCTGAAATTGCCCGCAGGAGACGCGCAGCATGTACAGCCTTCAGTTCGGTTCGCGAAGTCTCCGATCAGGTCAAGGAAGCCGGCCTCAAGGCCTCGATATTGAACGCCTCTGTACTGCCTGCGATGTGTTACGCGACGGAAACCTGGCCCGACAACAAGACAATCGCCAGAGCGATGCAAACTACGCATCGTGCACTGGAGAGATGTCTTCTAAGGACAAGCCTTCGTCAGCAATGGCAAGAAGGCCTACGGAGCTCGGAGCTACGGGAGAAGTCGCAATTAGCAGACCCGCTGCAGTACATGAAGAAGTCCAAATATCGCTGGGCCGGACACCTGCTTCGACGAAAGGACGATAGATGGAGTCTCCATGTCACAGAATGGCTCCCGAGAGGTCATAAGAGACCACTGGGACGAGTGCCAACGCGATGGGCAGACTCATTCTCAAGATCTTTCAGAGAGCGGAGTCTGCCTCACTGGATGCAAGCAGCCAGAGATCGAGCGGTCTGGAAGAGTTGTGGTCCCCGCTGAGAAGACCTCCAGCCGACAAAGGACCATCAAAGTATCAAAGTAAGTATCGTTGCCAATGAGATTAAGAAAAACTGTCCTCTCCCACTTGGATAGGCCTGCGTATTCGTCTTCCAGAGTATTAAAGCACGGCTGTGCTCGGCCCTACAATTCTCTTCTAATTTCGTTATTACAACAGTAGGTAAGTGCAGAATGTCACTCCAGGATTGCCCACTACATAGAAAATCGTTTCTAGAACTTGAATTTGAAGGTTTGAAGGTTCATTTGAAGGTTCGCCGGGAATATGTGATGTCAAGAATGACTCTTTCTTTCGTAAAACTTGTTCGAGACATGTGCCGTTGTTTTTCATCATACAATTTTAAATCCAGCATGAAGGTCATCTTCCTCAATCAATTGTTACGATAACTTTCTACATATTCCAATAAATTATACAACATCGAGACAATATTTAATGGCTGTGCTTAAGAGGAATCGGTATTAAACGTATGGAAGAATCAACAACATCTCGATTCTGCTTCTGCGCGAATTGCTCAAATCGCTGCGCGTCTCGCATCATCTACAGCCTCTCCAATGGGGTTGTACATTCGGGCATCTGTGATAGGAGGAGAGAGCGGAGCAGGTATGATTCTCTGAGCTCCAGAGCCGGCCTCAACGTCTGAAACGAATAACGGCTCCTGAAGTATGCAGCTGTTCACGCTTATTGTCAGCTCGTAATTCACATACAGTACACTCTCCCTGGCTCCTTTTCTTGACGGATTCTTTCCAATTCTTCGGACAGTCTGGCTCTGAACCACACAAAACATCTCTGGTCGTTAGCGCGGAGAAGGCATTCACGGTCGAAACAGGCGAAAGGAGGTGCGCAAAGACAGGCAACAGCCCAAGTAAAGTTGGTCCCCAAGACCTAGGGATTCATGGTAGGCCTTTTGCGAGCCTTAAGATGCTATCGATTACAAAATGCGGCACGTGGTAGAGCTCGTACAAAATGCTTCCATTAGGTGGGCCTGAAAGTTTCCGCTGCTCTGGTACCCCGAATGTCCCCGCCTTTATCATAGTTTTATTACCCTCGGCTTGATAGGGTGTTGTGGTGCCGTTACAGAGAAAAAGACATGCTCTTGTAAACACGTTTAAACACGTTTGTCTTGAAACGAAAATGAAAAGTATAAACCATATTTCTTTAGGGCCGAGATGTCTACATTTGCTGTCATTGGCTGTGACACGAAATGGCTATGGCTTGAATCTTGGAAATGCTATGTTAGAATTGTGCAAAGGTTTTAGAGCCACATTTGGGAACAGATGAGCTAAAAACTCAAAAAGTAAATGCGGATATAAAACACTTTGTATTAGAGACCCAAAAACAGAAAATGCTGGAAGGCCTTGCTTATAATAATCGCATGTTCGGAGAAACAGTTAACTGAAAGGCCCAAACGATATTACTCACACGAGAATCCGAGAACATCATTTGAAAATCTGTTGAAAACTTGTCCTGTTCTGGTAAGTGAAGAGTTTCTACCATTGCTCAAGACTATTTCAAAGAGCACATCGATAAATCTATCCGCACAAATGCTTCAAGATTTCGGTTTCAAGGCCACAAACAGATAATCACATCCGCTCAAACTACAATCATGTTTGGATAAAATGATTCAATTCAGTTTCTTTAAGCCTCAATTGGCTGGTACCGAGGATGTAAGCTGTTACAGATGTTTTGTTCTCCTCTCCTAACGCCACGCGGGACTCGAACCTCGCTCTGACCGGGCGGGAATGCTCTAAGCCAGCAACCACCGGCGCTATTTGATCGAACGCAACATCCACACCTCGTGGGACCCATCAGCACTAACCCGTATGTCGGGATGAGCCGGCCGATGATATCAGCACGGTGCCAGCCAATCGAGGCTTAAAGAAACTGATTTGAATCATTTCTATCAAGACCTACAGTTTAACTGGTTCCATGCTGATATCAGCGGCCGGTTCATGCCGACATACGGGTGAGCGCTGATGGGTCTCACGAGGTGTGGGTGTTGCGTTCGCCGGTGGTGTAATGGCGTAGAGCAAAAAAAGCGCCGGTGGTGTAATGGCGTAGAGCATTTCCGCCCGGTCAGAGCGAGGTGCGGGTTCGAGTCCAGCCTGGCGCTAGAAGTTCTGATCGCAACAAAACAGCGTTGTAATAGATTACAACCATGTCGCTCTCACACTAGCATTTTTCAGGTCTCTTAGAAACCTTTCAGAGAATGTAAATAATGGATTCCATCAGTTCATGACATCTAACTTCAAGATTGTTCAACATTCAAAAAAACGTGTTACTAGAAGACTCTTAAGGTAGAGATATTTCAGTTGCAGTAGATTTTTCTTTAATTAAAATGGTTAATTCTGGTTGTGGTCGTTTGAAATTAGAAGCCGATGTCGGAAGCTTTCCGATGCAATGCAGTTGCCCCCAAGCTGTATGCGAGGGTCACAGGGGCCCGATTCATCAGCGATACTGCCGGTGTCATCTCACCGCGGATTTTCCACATCGGTCTATGTATGTTGTATCCGATACAGAGAATTCGATCCCGGATTTACCACACCGCATGTTGATGAATCACGGTACCAGTAGGTTTGGCGGTACTTTGCACCATTATCGGCCAGCAAGCGTTTACAAATCTGGGGCCAGATTATCAACCGCTTACCGCCCTCCAACGAAGAAAATTCTGTCAAATGCCGATGCCGATGACTGTCATATTAATGGGTTTGGCGGTATTTTCGCCGTTAGAGGGTGGTAAGCGGTTGATGAATCTGGCCCTGGAATCAGGATGAAGTCCACTAGCACCCATTCATCGGCTTTTAACACTCATATCTAGTGGTGGTATCAAACGTTTGACAAGGTGACCCAAAGTTGCAAAGCTGCAGTGGCTGCATTGCTTTGCTTTTTTTCAGTGTTCTTGCATGCCTCACTCATGACTTACAAGAAAGTTTAATCACCACCATTTATGAAATGCAATGTTTTGCCTGGCTTCTGGAACATTGGCTCTAATATTTTTCTTATGATGTAGCCCACCGATCTACACACAGCACGCGTAAGTTTATCACACCGTTGCCCACCGATCCGGTCTGTCTTCTGCAGAAGTCAAATGTGTGGCGCACTCTGCGCCACACAAAGCTTGTTTGACAAGAGAGCGGCCTGCATTTAACATCAACTCGCCGTGAATGGCTAAGCTGCGGTTTCTGTCGACTGCATCACAACCTCGGTGACGATATCTTATTCTTATCGTCTCACAACCGGAAAAGGCACCTAACCATTGCTTATTCTTTCATGCAGTAACAGAGTACTTGTGTCAGTCAACCGCTTTGTGGGTTCTACTCATTCAATTTCAACGTTATTTGTGGAGGCAATACGTATGTGTACCTGGCCTAAACAATGATTGATTTTCAGTGGCCACCGAAGAAGGTCGGTAGCTTTCTCTTCCAGACACAAGGCCTGTGCCAATTCACCGAGCTCAGCATGATGGAGACCTTGGTTGATCCTGAAGCTTCGGGGCGGAACCACCTAACCATGGGGCGCACGAGGTGACACCACCTCCGAATGCGCTACACATCTCTCCCTACCCGTGGGTATTGGTCTACAAACCAGTTTACCTCCGATACAAAATGTGTCGCTCGCTGATCTTCTGCGCATTTGTTTAAGTGTTCGATCCTGAGTATCAACGAAGGAGCGACAGCCATACCTGTAGTGCAGTCTCATGCCGTACAGGATGATTATTAACACAGCAGCGAACAACAGAAGGAAGACTGCGTAGTAGATGAGACCACGGTACACGGAGTCATTCGTTAACTCTGCAATTGAAGTGCATAGGTAGAAAACAAACCTCAAATCGGGCCAATTGCAAGAACTTGAAAGACCCTTATGTGAGGAGGGATTGCTCTAAATTACAAGGGGCTACTGATAGCTTCTATTCTATTAGGGTGGGCCAAAAGTAATGGGACAAATTCAACAAATTTCTTTATCTCTTTATAAATCAATTACAATTCAATGATGATGAGGAATGTATTAAGGTCAACGACCTTGCTGCCATCGATCAGCCAACTTCCTGATCCCAGCCTTCCAGAACTGCTTAGGCCTGTAGGCCTGGTGCTGATCCACTGCTAGTTATGGTTGTCGAGGTCTGCTTGGGTCCTTGTGCCCCTTCCGACCATGAAGTCCTGTAGGCTTAAGAAGTAGTGGTAGTCGCATGGAGAGATGTCCGGCGAATACGGTGGGCGAGGCATGTGACCGTAGCTCAGCTGAGCAAGCTTATCCGTGGTCACTTTTGCTCGATAGGTTGCGGCGTTGTCGAAGAGGAGGATCTTCTCCAAGCGCTGAGACCGAATAAATGCGAGTCGCCGGTCCATCTCTTCTATTTCATTCACCATGTCCTTGGAGTTCATCTCATGCTTTGGAATACAGCTTCCAGTACACCGGCCCATGGGCGCAGACTCAAAAGCTCAGGAGGTGCTTCTCGCCGTTAACAGCCCGCCGAACGAAGGTCGGTAACATTTCACCAGGCCTCACCCAGACTAAATGCTTGGCAGGGTTAAGGTAGAAGACGTACTTCTCATCTTGCGTGACTATTGAGCCCAGGCTGCTCTGGGTTGGCGATTGGGCGAGATTTGCGCGACACAGGTCGACTCGTCAGACTGGGGTTTCCGCATGAAACAGACTGCGGTTTTGGCATGCTTCTGGAAAGGGCCAAAGTGGTCAGTTCTCAGGTGGCCTTCAGTAGGTAGCAAATGAACATACAAATACGAGAAGTACGAAACCGGACTCCAGTCACAACATATGCGGCCACGACATGGAGAGTCTCATTACTTTTGCCCCCCCCCCCACCCCTAATAGAGAGCAGCGGAGTAATTTGTAAACAATTTACTAATAGGTTAAAAATGTATTGCATGTCAGCAAATCTATTTCATAGAGAGACGGGACAAAATTCATGACTGGTCCAAAGTATGTAATTTGTCATCTGTGCCCGAAAAAAGCGGTGTACGAAGGGTGAGGTGGATCTCGATTCCTAGGGAGCTATTGTCAGGGAGACTGCGTATTACGTCAGGCTTGTTCTGTGAAAATGCTAGTATTTCGTGCGATGATAGGCTTAGCTTTCCTGAGAAGTATGATGTGCTATGTAAAAGTGTTAGCTCGCATATATCAAATCCTTAAAGGCCTTCCAAGATATGAACGAAAACTGGTAATCGAGTGTGAACTGCAATTGTGAGACCAGTGGCTGGATTCATCAATGATCGAACCCGCGGGTATGCACGTGTAAGGGCCGGAGATACCCACAATGGAACATTCATCTTCACATACCTCCTATCTTGTCGCTACCCCTTATACCCCACACATCCGCGGGTTTAATTGTCGGTGAATCCGGTTGTAGAGTGTTAGACTCTTGTGTTTTTGCCTTATAAAAGGAAAGTCAATGAGCTATCGGAAAAATTAGGATTGCTTTAGCCGGAGGGTCGATCGAGTAAAGGCCTCCGCACACTTTTGCGGCAACGCGGCAGCCCTATCCATTAAATATCTATCAGTATCCATAAGTACATATAGGGCAGAGTCGCAGAGCTAGCAGCTGATGTGCCGCCAACGCGGATGTGGCAATACTTATTCAAGGCCTTATTGCCGTTGCAGCCTCTTTGCCATGGAAACTGACAATGTTGTGATGAAGATAATGGCAGTGGAACCGCATTGGCAATGGAGTAGGGTACAAAGCTGAGCACTACATTCGTTTTGATCTCACTGAGGCGCTATCAGACTAAGGTGGGTGCAGTGACTTGGCGAAAAAGTTACGCTTGTTAGATAATTACATAAGGAATATAAAAACGCTCATCCTAGTCAGGGAATCCCACAATCCAACGGAATAATAGTAAGGTTGAATATAACAACAAGACAGCCGCCACTGAAGGGCATAGACCTATCCCCTACGAGGCAAATTACGTCATTCCTAGGCTCTTCAGCTTTTCAGCTGCTGGCATTTCACCTGAAACCCACTTTTAGTGCTATAAGAACTTCGCGGTTGGTTGAGCTAGAAGACTCACTGGAAGATTAGGAGGCTAACCGGATCTATCCTAGTCCGGGGTGGGCCACATAACTAAAAAGTATTATATGTGACAAATTCACTCAAGACTTACAGAGCGGCTCCTACAGAACAACACAGGACCTAAACAAGGAAAAGTCACAAAGAAAAAACGAAAAAATTGCATTTGTTACTGTTGTAAGAAGGCAGAGTTTTGTGGCCTCCTCACCATGTTAGATCCCGGTTATAACATGCCAAGCGAATGTCAGCATACGGCATGATTCTACTCCGTCACTCTTTGCCCGCCGAGACGGTTGTAAACCGCGGCGATTTTTTTCTGTTTGTTCGTCCGTTTTTGGTTTCTTTTAGGTTAGGTTTCGTTCTCTAGGAGCCACTCGGTAAGTATTAATTTATTTTGTTGCCTAGTTTTTAGTTATGTGCCCCCCGGACTAGGATAAATCCGGCTAACCTGACGGGAGAAGCTGATGCTTTAAAATGAGAATGTTTCTGTGAGCCTCGAAGTCAGATTCGTCAGAGAATGAACAACACCTTGCGCGCGTCGCTATCGTCATCATTGTCACTATCATTTACTGCACTTCATTAACCAGCAATACATCGACCAAGAGCCTATACACCAAAGGTGTAGTCCACGGTTCACGACGGCCGACCCGTGCTGAATGTCGTAGTCCTCATCACCGGAGCTGGGGTGAGCGTTTTTAGATTCTTAATGTAATTATCTAATTAGCTGTGTATCTTTTTCGTCATTTCACTGCACCCACCTTAGGCCTATGGTATAGTCCCGCAGAAGTGCCCGCGGGACGTCCGCGGACGGGAAGTGCACCGCGGAAGGTGGTCGCCGACCCGGCACGGTCGACGGCCGACACTGAATGATAATCGCGTTGGAGCGCTTTATCACTCCGTGAACTAGGAACGTTCCAAGTTCACGAAATCGGTCGCTTTTGGATTTGTCGGTCGGCGGGGTCGGTCGGCGGACGGGAAGTGTACTAGCCCGTCCACCGACCGCCGCCGACGCGCGTTGGGTCCTGGCTAGATTATTCCTGTTCCGCGGATACTTCCGCGGGACTATACCATAGGCCTTAGCCGGATAGCGCCCTCATTGGATATCTCACTGTTTGCACATCGTTCAGTATCATCTCCGGTGTCGTAGAGATTAGCTCTTCCAAATTCTTTAATGTTTTTAGACTCAAAGCTAAGGGAGACCAGCTGAAAATTACATGTACTGGCGCCACCGATTTTCTAGAATCCTCCTAAGGATGAAACTACCGCAGTCTGCTGAAAAGAGCTGTGGAAAGTAGGCAGCCGTTCTTCACCTCTTTCGAGTATCTCGTCCTCATAACCACTAAATCAGACCATGAGTACAGCCGTTGGCTCATGATTGTCGTTTTTATAGCCATAAGCCCCTGATTATTTCCGACTACGGTTCCCGGACAAGCATGATTTTGCCATACGGGCACAAAATCTACACCGTATCCTTATCGCTTAAGGGTTGGGCACACTCGGCAGCGGCTTTAGTGCGTCAAAAACGGGGCGGGACGTCGCTCCCCGCTCCCTGTACTGTTTCTAGTCGGGACCGACTGGTGCTTAACAATAACGCGCCCCGATGACGATCGCGTCCGTCTCCGCTCTGGATCCCGCCGCGAAAGGGCAGAGCGCAGAGGGCAGACAGACAGATGCTGGAGCGGCGCCGCCGGGTGGAATGATTCAAGTCATTTCCGCCAGCGACGCCGCCGGCGCCGCCAGTGCTGCTGGCGGCGAGCTCTGCGTCCCTGCCCTATGGTTAAGCATAGGGCAGCGGCAAGGTATTCGCAAAGCCATCAAGAACTCATTCTTCACGTCGACATTGCGCTGATCGGTTGCGTTAGGCGCCTTTTATACTGGCGCCGCCGCGCGGCGCGGCGTGATAGCTGACATAGCTATCGATTTTTCGCGCCGCCCGGCGGCGCCGCATCGCATTCATACTACGCCGCCTCAAAACACCACATTTGACGGAATTTCGGGTTACGGTATTCGGCGAATCGCGCCGCTGAAGGGAATGACGCGGCGCGGCGCGATCAGCTGCGGCAAACTCGATGTGGAGTGGGAGATTCACCACCGAGATGAATCATTTTTGCTATCTCCTCCTTGTTTTGGCTCCTCAACTAACAAAACAAAGAAGGTGTTGCAAAATAATGGCACTATTGCACTTTCAGGACTCCAGAGGTCGAAAAGGTTTTTTCGACCAAACTTCTCCCGGGAGTGGGGTTATTTAGGGTGCTGATCACGAATCTGACATCCGTTTTCGGTGACCATTACCTTAGTCACCCGTACCTTTCGTAACCTAGAAAGGGAATGGAGATCTGGACACTCACGAAGTTTTACCTACTACGCTAAACATATGCTCAGCGAACAATGACCACGGAATGGCAATACGAGAGATAATTCTGAGCGATCCTCGACAATGAGCACCTTCCAGCAGTTTTCTTTTGAACCCGCATGTTTGCAAAATAAAGAGTCGTTTAGTGCCACTTGCATTGCAGGAGACTCGACTCAATACCACACTCACCAATTTCAACCGTAGGTTGAGCAGACGACTTCCACCCCAGCTTTAAGAAAGGATTCGTCGTTCCCCACAGGATTCCTACCGTAAACATTAGCCAGATGCATTCCCCCGAACGGCCAGACGAGTCCTTTCTGTTTTGGTTCTTCAGTGACTCATGGACCGTCTCCTCCGTCGGAACGTAGTACGTAGAAGTTGGTCGCCGCGCGTCGCTGACGCTTCCCTTTCTAACTACAATCGCGCAGCGGCGCGTCAAATTCGGGCGCGGCGCGACTGGCGCCTTAGGCCTCGTGCATACTTCCCGTCGCCGCGATGGAATCGCGGCGATGAGTTTTGCAGAGCGACGCGAAAGAATTTGAATTTCTCAGCGCTCGTCGCATCGCTCATAGCTCTGCAAGGAAGCGCGACGGCGATCCGTCCAGGACCAACGCTAAACACCGCGCGCGGCGCGAAAAAGTATGCCATGCCCGCGATGGGCGCGGGAAGCCATCGCGCATGCCGACCGCCACTGTTGCGGCGGCCGCGTCGAAGTTCTCTTTGACTATTCGGCCGCGTGCGGCGGAATGGCCATGAACTGAGCGCCACGATGGCATCGCGGCGATGGAAGTATGCCCCCGGCCTTAGACCTATGGCATACTACCGGCGACAAGGTCGGCGACGAGAGGAGCGGAGCGACGAGAGAGCGCTGGAGTTCAGCGACGAGAGCAACGACGGTATTGGGCGGGGGCGAGAGTTGGCGTTAGAGCGCGGTTAGTGACACTTGCGTGCGTTCATGCGTGGTGCAAAGGGTCGGGCGACAGCTGGCCGCCGCGCAAAGCGCAGCGACGACCGGTCGCTGGCGGTATGCCTCCTCTCCAACGACACGCAGTACCGACGTGGCAGCGACAACCGGCAAGCGCGCGCTCTCTCCCCTTTGTTTCTGACAGGTCCCAACACGAATAGTCGATTACTTGTCCGTTGGCAGTGCCGTCGTCGGACTCGTCGCTGGTGGTATGCCATAGGCCTTAAGGCCACCACAGACTTCTGCGGCGCCGCTCGGCGGCGCCACTGCCCTATGCTTAACCATAGGGCAGAGACGCAGAGCTCGCCTCCAGCGGCACCGGCGGCGTCGCCCAGCGGCACCGGCGGCGTCGCTGGCGGAAATGGCTTGAATCATTCCACCCGGCGGCGCCGCTCCAGCGTCTGTCTGCCTGCGCTCTGCGCTCTGCCCTTTCGCGGCGGGATCCAGAGCGGAGACGGTCGATGCGGGCGCGCGATCGTCATCGGGGCGCGTTATTGATAAGCACCAGTCGGTCCCGACTAGAAACAGTACAGTACCTCGCCGTCACCGCTCCCACTGATGATGAGTCAAGCCGCTGAGCGGCGCTGCTCAGCGGTTTCGCTGTTCGCCGTCGCCGCTCGGTGGCGCCGCAGAAGTCTGTGGCGGCCTTTAGCCACCGCTCCGTATCATTCTTTGCCGGTGTCAGGTGTACATTTTGGAGCAATGCAAGGAAGAGGGGTAGCCCATCAACACTCAAACACAAGTATGAGGTTACGCGGCATTTCCCACGTGTTAACAAGTTTTTAGTTGGACCATTATGTACCGTTTGACCTAGGCCCTCTTGCTGTATCGTACATGCACACCGCACACGTCAGTTTGCGTACGATGTGGGAAATTCCATGTCACTATATCCGACTGCTACGTTCAAGGCGTCGAAGCCCATAAGCTGCCCCCTCCTTTTATTGCGCCCACATTTTTGGTGAAATTATACTCCAACAACGAAAAACATCGACTGTTGTGGCTATTGAGGAAGTGTACTTCCAGTCAAACAGAGAAGAACACATAAGAACCTAACACGAGAAACATTCGCGATGGAGCTAGTGCACATACGAAGGAACGGCGTGAAGTGAATGTGAATGCCTAATAAGATTACGGTATAGAAATTGTGTCCGTATGGTAGAATCATTTCTATGGTTCCCAGAAGGGCAACATATTACGCTTTGCTTCCCATGGTACATCCCAGCTCTAGGATATCGCTGAAATTAAAAGCATTATAAAGAAGGAAGAACAAGAAAAATATAGCCATTAGACCTAACCAGGCGCTTACGTGGCAAAGTGCCAGCGCCCGCTCACGCCATTTGAGCCGTTGTCATTGGAGCACGTGTTGAGAGTGAGTTGCTGTGGAAAGAGCTAAGTGTGTGATGCGAGAGATCATGGGTCAAACCATGTGTGGTGGTGTGCGCCTTGGCGCGGGAATAGGGGGAACGCCTCCGAGAAGAGCGAGAGAGTAGTCACTTTTTGTTCCAGATTTTTCGGGGAGCGAGGACCCGGCTGTCTCCTTCGCGGCTGCGTCGTCGCCGTCTCCAATTTCTTCCTAATTCTGTTTTATCGCGTTCCGTTACTTGGTGCTTTCAATAAACCGTTTTCTATCTAGCTCGTCTCTAGCCACATTCCACTACTTACTAGTGCTTGGTCCTGTGGGTGGCCGTCGAATCTAACTTGGGGGCCAATCCGGTGACCCAAGTGATCACAGCGTGGCTGAAGGTGAGGTAGAGAGAAAACGGTTACTCGTGTGCTCTCGATATTGATCAAGACGAAGTTTCGGCTGTCAGTGTGTCGTAGTTGGTGGTAACTCGAGGTGGTTCTGTGGGTCCGGAGTAGGTTTGGAAAGGTGAACCCTTACTGGATTTGTGCTGTTAGAGACAAACTTTCGGTGGAAGCACGGAACCGTGGATGCAGCGCGTAGCCAAGGGGTGGCCCCGAATGGTCATGTCATGGTTATGAAGGCCTGGAGGAACGGTCTGTATCGGTGGCTGCAGCAGCGTCGCGCGGGACGCGCTCCGTTGCTAACATGTCAAAGGACGCCGACATGCTCGATGTTGACCTGGAAGAGGAATGCCGGAAGCTATGTGGAGGACACCCCGAACCCGAGATACTCCAGGTATGCAATCGGCTGGAGAGGGCCATTAAGGATATGGAGGTGCTGGTAATAGCCGAAGTAGCTAAAGCGATACGTGTTGGGCGCCCGAGCCGAGCTGCAATGGAGCAGGTAGGAAGAGAGGCTGCTGAAGATGCAATAGGGGTGTTGCGTTCCCTGCGAAACAAGTGTAAAGAAAGCGCGATAATACAGCGATGGGTGGAAGTGTCACTCCAAGCCTAAAAAGTGAGAGTCGAACTGAAGGTGTGGAGACGCTGGCAGGCCTTCCAGAGATGCGGGACGAGATGAGAAGACTGAGTGAGACGTACGGGGTAGCACTCGACAATTTTTTTCAGAAATTTGAGGAAACCCTTGCAGAGAATGGGGCTTTGCAGGAAACGGTTCGCTGTCAACGAAGTGAGCTAGAGGAGCTCCGCGAAGCGAAGAGGCAGTTGGAGCAACGGGAGCTCGAGCTGCAGCAGCTCAGGGCCGCAATGGACACACAGGAAGCGCCAAGTATAGTCGGTACAGAGGCGAAGAACTCAGGTAAGTATCGACGTGGCGCTGATGTGCTGAAAATTCTGCGGTCTAAATCAAAGGCAACCAATGAGACGAAGGCGTTTCAGGGGAGCCACCGAGGAGAGCTACGAGCGACGGCGCCGCGGGATGGGCAGCGTCCGACCCAGCTGGGCCATGGAGCCGGACGGAGAACGTTAGGTGAGCCGGATCACTATAGCGAGAGCGATATGGAGGGGAGCGCGAGGGAGATGAGCCGGAGTGATCAGGTGACTAAATACCTAAGGTACTAATCTAACTCTCCCAGAGGTGCGGCCGTATAGCGGGGACAATGCCACGTATAGCTTCGATGCTTTCCTCGAGAATTTCCTGTTGAAGTATCCGAGAAGCGGCTGGGGGAGGCCGAGCTTGGTGTCCTGCTGCGATCGAAGTTAGTAGGCAAGGCCAAAACCTAGTACGAAGCCTTACCTAGGGCGATTCGCGAGGGTAGCTTCGAGGAGCAGGTTGACACGCTAAGACAGGCATGTACGGCCTAGTTGAGAAACCACGGGATTGTGGCCTTGGGTGAGTTAGGAAACTTAGGAAGAAGGAGGGGCAGTCGGTAGCCGATTTCTGTGTGAAGTTGGAACAGCTTATCCGGCGTGCGCACCCTCACATGAGCGAAGCAGTTTTGGATGCGGAGCGAGTTCAGTTACTGTACGAACAGCTAGCACACTGGGATGATTCATACCATTTAATGGAGGCGCTTGAGAGTGAGAACCAGCCATACGAGGAACTGAAGCAGACTGCTATGCGGATTGAGCGGCGCAACTGGACGCTACGGAATAGAGCAGTAGTGCCCCGGCGCAGTTGCGAAGCTGGCGGAGAGGGAACAGGACTCAAGGCGCAGGAGTTGGGAGTCGAGCAGAGGGGACCACAGGTTCGAGGGAGGAATCCCGAAGGGAAGGTACGAGAAAACGAGCTCCATTGTGTAATAAGTGCCACGAGGCAGGCCATATATCCAAGGACTGTAGAGCCCAGGAGCAGCAAGGGCGCGGCGCAGATAGTCAGAAGGTGACGTCTCTGTCGGCCTGGTTAGTGCAAGCTGGTTGCCGGATGATAGGCAGATTGGGAACAGAGCAGTTGGAAAGTGACGGTAACGCAGTATGCCCCGTGGTGGGATGGAGGTGTTCAACGAATGTTGAGGTATTCGGAAGAAAGTGGATGGGGCTGCTAGATAGCGGATCGGAGGTTTCAATCATACCCGCTGAAGTTTTATCAAAGGCAAAAGAGGATGGACATGACATTGACCGCGGTAGTGGAGCATAGAATAGATCGGTCAGTGAGAATCTGTGATGCGTCCGGAGGAGTGATGAACTTTATTGCATTGGTGGAAGTCGGAGTGAGGGAGGTAGTGAGCACGCGGGAAGTGATGGCTAAGATGTAAGTGACCGCAACCAAAGGAGGTGTGATCATTTTGGGCACCAATGTACTCCCAGCGTTGGGCTATGTGCTCAGGAAGCAAGAGCAGGGTGTTGAGGATGTGAAGGGGGCACAGGGGAGAACGTACGAGGGATAGGGTGTCCCAGGAAGGGTGCACGGCAACTTCACGAGTTGGCCTGTGTCGCTCGATGAACCTATGTAGCACCCGGTTCAGTCAATTGGGTGCGGTTGCAGGGGTATGGACATGACGAGGAGTGCATGTTTACCGCGTCTCACGCACTTATGCAGTCTGGAGTGTGTAGGGCAGGAGCGGATGGTACAGTGGAAGTGCCCATAGTCAATCGAAGCCAGGAGCCAGTGGTGTTACGATTAGGAGAGCCTGAAGGATGTGGGAAGAGAAAGAGGAAGAATGGAGCAAAGTAGCGGGAAAGGATGTGCCGTCCGATTTGCTGGCCGTGCAACCGGCCGAAGGCTCGAAGAATGGCAGGATGAATGTACTTCGATCACTGTTGACGAAAACCCGGAAATCGAAGACGATGCCTGCGGAGTTGTGGAGGACTCTGAGAGAGTTCCAGGATGTGTTCGCGCTCCAGGACTCGGAACTCACACAAGCAACCCTAGTCACCCATGAAATCGACACCGGCAATACGACGCCTATTCGATAGCGAACGAGGCCCGTGCCGCTGGGGCAAGAGCGAAACTGAAAGAGATCCTCCGAGGTCTTTTGGAGCGAGGGATTATACAACGTTCCCATTTCCCTTGGGCGTCCCCGGTGGTGCTGGTTCGAAAAAAGGACGGGTCACTGAGGCTTTGCGTGGATTACCGCGAATTGAACAAACACATCCGACAAGATGCGTATCCGTTGTCGACAGTAGATGCAATGCTATAGAGCTTGCAAGGTAAAAAGGTGTTCACTGGTTTGGATCTTTGCTCGGACTACTGGCAAATTCCGCTGTCATGCGAAGCGAAGGCGAAAAGCGCGTTTACAACGTCGGAGGGATTGTTCGAGTTTACGGTGCTACCTTTCGGCCTCAGTACGTCTCCGGCAGAGTTCCAAAGGCTTGTGGATAAGGTGCTCGGGGAGCGGAAAAATAAGGAAGTTTTTGTTTATATTGATGATATTCTCATTGCGACAGAATCCGAGAGGAGGCATCACGAAGTGCTGCGAGAAGTACTACAGGCACTAAAGGAAGCTAATCTGAAGCTGAAGCATTAAAAATGTACACTCTTGGAAAACGAAATCGCGTTTCTTGGGCACAGAGTGGCTGATGATGGAGTACGAGTCGATCCTGATAAAGTAGAGAAGGTTCAGGAGTACCAGAGGCCCACGAACCTGGCAGAATTAAGGACATTTCTAGGCAAGTGCGGGTACTACCGTAAGTTCATACGGAACTTTGCGAAAATGGCCAGACCACTGTTCGACATCACCAGTCAGCGAGCGGCGTGGAAGTGGAGCGACGAACACGAGCATTCATTTAAGCAATTAAAGGAAGCCTTGACGAGCACGCCGATGCTGGTGCAACCGGACGCGGAAGGGGCAAGCAGTGGGAAGCGGCCCTTCATAATCTACGCGGACGCGTCTCGATGTGGCATAGGTGCTGTACTATGTCACAAGGGCGAGGACACGTTTCTACACCCAGTGTATTTCGTGTCACGCAGTCTCACTAAAGCAGAGCGAAATTACCACGTGACGGACGCAGAAGCGCTAGCGGTTATATTCGAGTTGCGAAAGTTTCTTTTTTTATACGGCATAGAAGTGGTTATACGAACAGACCATCTACCTATAACAGCCTTTTCAAGCGGTCCAACGTATCGGAGCGTGTGCTACGATGGGCCCTGGAAATACAACAGTACAAGGTAAAGACTGAGTATGTAAAGGGCCGGGCAAATCCTATAGCAGATGCGTTGTCCAGAGGAATGCCGAGTCGGGGCCAATGGCCGGAGGGGATAGAGGAGGCGCCGGAGAGAGTAGTGTGCATGGCGGCCTCCGATAACCCCGGAGAGTGGTTGAAGGAGTTGGAAAAGGACGTGCATTATGGAGAGGTAGTAGAATGTGTGCGTAAGGGCGATGAGGAACGGGAGGTGAAACTGCCGCGAATGAACAGAAGTTTGAAAGTAATTGATTTCGTTCTTGAGGACGGAAATTTGAAGCTAATCAGAGAAGACGGAGAAGCTGTCTTGGTGGTGCCAAAATCGAAACGGAGAGAGGCCAATCGTGGGAGTTTGGCAGGCCATTTTGCTGCCAGGAAAATTTTGAGATTCCTTCGTAAGCGAGTGTTCTGAGAGGGCATGGACGTAACCAGATGGGTCAGGGAGTGTCGTGAGTGCTTTCTGACCAATCCGCGACCAGCATTAGTGCCAAAGTTGACTCCCATGGTGGCCACAAGACCTTTCGACTTGGTCTGCGCTGACATCTTAGAAATGGGTCTTAGCGCATCTGGGATGAAGTACGTGCTGGTGCTGGTAGACCATTTTCCTAAGTGGTTAGGCGCATACGCCCTGCAAGACAAGAGTGCTACATCTGTGGCGACGGCCATATACCAACGATGGATTTGCGAGAACGGGCGCTGGCCGCGACAGCTGCATTCCGATCTGGGTGGCGAGTTTGTAAATCAGGCCATGCGAGCTGGCTAAGGTAGCGGTTATAAAGCGCTCCACGACGAAAGGATACGATTCTAGGGCAATGGTGCTTGTGAGCGGACAATAGGTACTTTGCAGCAGATATTAAAGAAAAAGGTAGATCGGCCTGACTACTGGAATAACTGGCTGCTCAATGCCGTATATGCTTATAATGTCACCCCGCACGAAGCGACTGGAGAAAGTCCGTTTTTTGTGTTGTACGGAGTTGACCCATACCTTCGATCTGCAGTCATTCCCGAGGGTGCTATCTCAGCATATTGTCTGGATATGAATGACTACAAAGCGGAGCTGCTGCGTGGTCTCCAACTCATCAGGATGGAGGTAAAGGAACACGATGAAAAGTATCGCGAGAGGATGAAAAAGTATTTCGATGCTAACCATGCGGTAGAGGAGAGCAGATTACCCATGACCGGAAGCAGAGTTTTCATGAAACTTCCCCGTGAAAAGGGCCAGCGGAGGCATCCTAAATTAACCATAGAATGGGATGGGCCCTTTAGGGTGCTGGAAACCAGCGAGAATTCAGCGTTGATAACGCGTATTGGGCGCGAGGACGAACCTTTGCGAATCCAGATGGACATGTTGAGAGTGTGCCCGGAGGGGATTAGCAGTGAGCCTGTAAAGGGAGACACGGGCAGTCGGCAGAGGCGTATGAGGAGGAGTGGCAGGCGTGTGAGAGTGACGGGCTGCAATGTACGAAGTTGTGCTTGTTTCAGGAACGATCGGAATCGTAAGGCGTTGGAAAATTGTGGTAGGCCGGAGAAAGAGAGTCGCGGATGCGTCGGACTCATGAAGGCGCAGAGATGGGCTGACGTCGATGACCCACGCGGCGTAGTGATGGTCGTGCCGTTGGCGCTACCTTGAAGAGGCTAAGAGGATTTAGGAATACCACCGTTTTCTACGATCGGAGCTTCTGGGACATAAACCCGGGAAGGACAATGCTGTTCGAAATACGCTTGAGACATGCTACTGGCTTAATCCGTTTGGACACAAACTTCCAGACCGGACATTTCTGGCGTGTTGGATCCACCTCCAACACTCGTCCTAACGCGCAAGGTCCATTATATCAATGACGCTGCACTGGTGTAATCCACGTCCTCAACGCGTCTTTACAGGTCCGATAGATGATGTACTTTCATTTTCGGATGCAAGCCTAGACAGGAGGTCTAACCTGTTCTTCTTCTATTTTTTGACAGCTTTCCACCGAAGAAACGAGGTCAGGTTTCCTTCTAGGTCTAGCTGAATAGAAAAACGTGTTTAGTGTTTTGTTTTACAGATTTTTGATTCTGGATGTTGTGGAGAAGCGTGAGGGTATGTAGATCCACCGCTCTAGACTTGCAACCACCTTCGGAAACTTAATCGCAACGTTGGGGATTTCACTCACTTCTTTCAAAAAAAAAATCTTTTCTCACGACTGCTGTCGTAATTAAGAAGTATGAGTCCTTTTTGACAGACAGTTTTGACAATACCTAGAAGTCGGACCTGGCAGAACTTCAACAGGGGACTGCGATCTAAGGGTCTGCAAAGTCATCACAGAACACCGCACAAACGCACTGCAGAGTAGATGGATCGGAAAAAAACTGGAAGTGAATCGCCTGGCTGCGACAGCTATTGTATCTGACGCCGGAGGTATTGTCAGCTATATATAAATAAATATGTCGAGAGCGCTTTCATTCTATCGAGTTTTTGCTTAACAGCGCAGTGAAGAAGACGTTAAGAATACCAAGTTTGTATCCCAGTCGATGGAGGTGGTTCGTTGGCACGGCTAGAAAAATGGATTGAGCACGGTGGCGTCTTCTTGGCAGGAATTTTCAAAACACTATGTCGATTACCCATTTACCCGGAGTACCTTGTAAGTTCAATATATATGCACCTATGAGAAAGCCGAATGCCTCTGTACACTAGGACTGCTTCAGTACTATTCAGCTCAAGAGTGCTCCAAACCAGCACAATATAAACTGCTGAATTGGTGGCACAGCATTAGGGAATTCTTATTCCCCGTTCCTTCTGGTATAGATCCGAGCTCAGCTAACTTCGTGTAGTTTACTACTAAGCAGGTCACGACCGCTAGTCATGCAGCTAACGGCCGTCTACAAGAACGCGATGGGGTTTGCGCGTAAGAACGCGTGTTGCACCTCGATCCAACAGGCCAGAAAAGTCTCCAGTTGGGAAGCTGGTGTCTAAACGGATTTAGCCCATGCTACTCGTATTTCCGTCTGGAAATGCCGGAATCGGCGCGTGGTCACCGCTGGTCGACGCCGTGGGCATGTGGGTGGCCGGAGGAGCCACGATATACCTGGTGGCAGGTCCGAGGCCGATCGCAGATGAGGCCTGGGCTGAGGTGGCTGAGCTGGCGAGGAAGCAAATTGACACCTACATTCGACCAGAGTACCGCGGGAAGATAGTTGACAAATTTCCGCTCGGAGCTGCCACTGTCGATTGGAAAGCGCCCTGTTTTGCTCTCGGTATCGTCGAGGACACTGTGTTCTGTCCGAAAGGGAAGCGCGTGTCTTTTACGCGGGATGTGCACAGCAGTTGTAGCCCTGCCTGCAGATGGAACCCCTTCCGAATAAGGATTATGGAGTTGGAATAGGACTGGTGGGCCACAGCGACGAAAGTTGGTCACGGGTCAAGGAAGGAAGAGTCGGCAAAGAGCGCGGATGGCGGGGGCACACATCGCGACAGAGACATAGGTTCCATGCTTAGACCGAGTGGTACGGTCATTTAGGAGCAGAGGGGCATGTTGAGAGTGAGTTGCTGTAGAAAGAGCTAAGTGTGTGATGCGAAAGATCATGGGCCAAACCATGTGTGGTGGTGCGCGCCTTGGCGCGGGAAAAGGGGGAACGCCTCCGAGAAGAGCGAGAGAGTAGTCACTTTTTGTTCCAGATTTTTCGCGGAGCTAGGACCCGGCTGTCTCCGTCGCGGCTGCGTCGTCGCCGTCTCCAATTTCTTCCTAATTCTGTTTTATCGCGTTCCGTTACTTGGTATCACCTGTATAGCCTGTCGTCCCGTTGATCATCGACTTGCTCGAGCGGGCGCCAGCAGCGTCTCCATTCGTCCCTGTCGCGTGCCAGAGTGGTCCAATGGATCCTCCTCGCTCGAGAGACACGAAGAGCGTCATATCGGTCGTTCAGGGCTTTCACGAAGAAGTCCGACCAACGCGTTGGTGGGCGTCCTGGTGTTCTTTTGACATCCCGCGGAATCCAATCTGTGACGGCTCTCGTCCAGCGGGTGTCTTCGAATCGCATTACGTGGCCGGCCCACCTAATTTTCGACGACTTGGCCCATGCGACAGCGTCTCTGATCTTCGAACGTCGGCGAAGCTCGGAACTTCGGAGCCCTTCTCTCACTTGCGTGAGTCGTGTCACTCCGAGCATCGTCCTCTCGATTCCACGCTGCGCGACGCTGATCGCGTGTTCATCCTGCTTTCGTATAGCCCAGGTCTCTGAGGCGTATGTTAGGGCAGGAAGAACAGTGGAGTCGAATAGGTGGGCACGGAGTCGGACGTTCTTCGTTTTCTTCACGACTTCTTCGACGCTCTTGAAAGCTCCCCAAGCCGCTCGTTTCCTCCTGCTCAGCTCTGGTGCTAGGTCGTTGGCCATGTTGACTTCGCGACCCAGATACACATAGCTGGAGCATTCGGAGATGTTCGTTCCGTTGAGCGAGAATGGGGCATCAGAAACCCATACGTTCTTCATGAACATCGTCTTCGTAAGATTCAGCTGCAGTCCAACGCTTCCACATACACGATCGAAGTCGGCCAGCATTCGTTCCGCCTGACTGATGCTCGGTGTTATGAGCACGATGTCGTCAGCGAAGCGAAGATGGTGCAGTTGCCGGCGGTCGACCTTCACTCCCATGTCTTCCCATTCTAGTTCGCGCATGACGTGTTCGAGGGTGGCGCTGAAAAGCTTCGGGGATATGGTATCCCCTTGACGAACCCCTCTCTTCACGTCAATGACGACGTCGTTGTAGAATGGTGAGATCTTGGTCGTGAATCCACTGTACAGCTCTCGAAGGACTCTGATGTACTGAGTAGGAACGCCCTGGGTGAGCAAAGCTTCCATGACCGCTTCAGATTCGACGGAGTCGAATGCCTTCTTCAGGTCAATGAACGTAAGGCACAGCGGCAGCTTGTACTCTCGCGACACTTCGATGAGTTTCGTAATGGTGTGTATGTGGTCGATCGTGCTGAATCCTCTCCGAAATCCTGCTTGTTCGCATGGCTGTCCTTCGTCCAGCGTTCTACTAATCCTATTCAGGATGACTCGAGTGAACAGCTTGTAGACTACGGACAACAGGCAGATCGGGCGATAGTTGCCAATGTCGTGCACGTCTCCCTTCTTGTACAGCAAGACGGTCCTGCTGGTCTTTCACTGAGATGGAACCTTGCATTCGGACAGGTAGCGTGTGAAGAGCCGCGCCAAGGTGTTGATGAGCGCTGGCGGGAGGTTCTTCAGGTGTTCAGCTCTGATCCTGTCAGAACCGGGTGCTGTACGTTTCTTCACCGACGAGATGGCGTGTCGGATTTCGGAAGAGAGAACAGAGGGGACGACGTATCCATCCTGCGGAAGATGGCATGGGGGCAGGTGGACGTGGCTATCGAAGAGATCGGAGTAGAAGTCGTGGATGACCCTCTCCATGGTCCTTCTGGAAGAGGTGACGGTTCCGTCGGGACGTCGGAGAGCGGTCATCTTGGTCTTGAAGTTGGCGAAGTTCCGGCTGGCATTGCGGATGCTCAGCCCTGCCTCTGCTGCTTCAGCCAACACTTCCGCCCTTCTCTCCTTCAGATCTTCCTTTATCGCCGCTCTGCATAGCTTTGCAAGCTCGGACGTCAGTTGGTAGTTGCCTGACGCTCGTGCTGCTCCACGCTGGCGTATCAGCTCGAGAGTTTCCGGAGACAGGCGTCTCTTGGTGGTCTTCAAGCTCTCAGCTCCCTTAGCACTATTGTGGAGATGGTGCACGAAGCGATCGTATTCCTCGTCGACTTTGTCCATGACGGCATCTTCCCAAAGGCCGACAAGAGAGGTGTAGAGATCCCAGTTGATGGTCGTTCTGGGATTCCTCTTCTTGAACTTCGCGGCCTTCTCTCCTTGACGCGAAAAGCGGAACCTCGCGCGAAGGAGGCGGTGGTCCGATCCCGTGTAGAACTTGGGGACAACGGAGACATCGGTCAGGCAATACTTGCGATTGAAGATGATGTGGTCGATCTCGTTGTGGAACTGGCCACCGGGGGATTCCCAGGTCCATCGTAGGGAGGGAGGCTTCTGGAACTGCGAGTTTTCATGGATGGTCTTGGTCGACATGATAAACTCAGACAGCCTTTCACCTTGCTTGTTCCACTCCAAACCGTGGGTTCCGATGTGAACTTCTTCCGGCGACCTTCGTGGCCCGATCTTGGCGTTGAAGTCGCCGACGATCACCTTGTAGAAGGTGTGATCTTCCTTATAGAACTTCTCCAGCTCCACGTAGAAGGCCTCGACGTCTTCGTCGTTGTAGTCGGATGTTGGGGCATACGCGACGAACACAGTCAAGGCTGGCACGGAGCCACATCGCTTCAGTCGCAGACGTCCGATTCGGCTTGTCAGAGACTCGTACGAATCGATTTTCATGGCCAAGTGCGTGTTGACGAGGACACCAACGCCGCCTACTCCCCTGCTGTCGCATGTTCCGAGGAATAGTTCTTCTCCGGAGTCGTAGGCGGCGTGTAGGGGGTGGTGTCTTCTCGTCTCGGTCAGTCCGATGACGTCGTACTTGGTCTTCCTGGCTTGCATCATCAGGTCCTCGACGGATGCTTCCGACGCAAGCGTGCGGGCGTTGTAAGTACAGATCGTCATCCTAGCCCTTCTCAGTTTGCGCAGCCTGGTTAGGCCCTGAGATTTTAGCAGCCTCTCCGTACTCGTCCTTCCCATCGCTGCAGAAATGGGGGCTCTTTCGGGGTCAGGGGAATGAGGCCCTTTAGTGCTGCTGTGTTTGACTGGAGTACAACACGGGTAGCTAGTCAGGCTCTGTCGTGCGGGCGGGGTACTCCGGGCAGCCAGCCAGACTGCCCGAAGGGACGGGGCGAGACTTAAGGCGGCCTCGAATCGCCTTACATGTACTCCCAGTCTACCGAGTGCAAGCTTTTGGCCGAGCCGACACAGTTACAATCCGCACAGTCACGGACACATCCACGCACACTGTGCACGAACATGCCGCTCCCACGCACAAGGAACGCATCGACCCGACACAGCAGGAGCAAGGAGTCCAACCCCTGCATCCCACCTGCGTCTCTGGGCAGTACACGGTCGCATTTGGTTCGCGTTTAATTCCCCTATCCACCACCCGGGGACGCGCCACGTGGCCCTGCGACAAGCGGCCCGAGATCCCTCTTAACAAGAGAGCCCGAAGGCTCTCTATCGAGGGAGATCCGTGGACTTACCGTTACTTGGTGCTTTCAATAAATCGTTTTCTATCTAGCTCGTCTCTAGCCACATTCCACTACTTGCTAGTGCTTGGTCCTGTGGGTGGCCGTCGAATCTAACTCACGTCTTCGTCGACCAGTGGGAGTCGGTGAAAGTGGCCAGTGATAGTGGACAGCTGGGGAAGGGACTCCAGCGTGTGTGTCACCAAAGCTGCTCGTGTAGAAACTGCTTTCGTCGCTCAGGGGAAGTCCGCGGCGGGGTTCTGTGCTCTTCGAGCGCAGAGACAGGCTAGGAAGGGGACTCCAGGGTTTGTGCGATCAAAGCTGCTCGCGCTAGATCTGCTGCCGTCGCTCAGGAGAAGTGCATAGCTGGGTTCTACGCTCTTCAAGCTCAGAGACAGGGTAGGGAAGGGACTCCAGGGTGTGGTGCACCCAAGCTGCTCGTGCGAGAACTGCTCCCGTCTCCCAGAGCTCTCCACACTTTTTGCGGTACTATGGAAGAAACCCTTTCCTGCAAATCTTCAAAAGGAATCTTTTGCAGCAATATTTTGTGATCAAATAATTTTGTATCTCTTTTGGTACGATAACTGCTCTTCACTTTTGCTGGTGTTTGAAGAGCCAACTTTTGGGCTTAATCCGTTTGGACACCAACTTCCAAACTGGAGACTTTTCTAGCGTGTTGGATCCACGTCCAACACACGTTTTCAAGCGCAAGATCCATTATGTCACTGACGCTGCACTTGTGAAACCCATCTCAACAGGCCTTTACAGGTCCGATAGATGGTGCACTTTCATTTTCGGTTGCAAACCTAGAGAGGGGGGTCCAACCTGTTCCTCTCTATTTCTGACAGCTTTACTCCAAACAAGCAAAGTTAGCTATTTCTTAGGCAATCTGGAGTCAGATTCGTCAGCGACTTACAGCAATCTAAAGTCGCAGTCATTGATGAATCTGGCCCCTGGATGTTGTGAAGGAGCATGAAGGTGAACCGCTGCTATAGACTTGCTCCCACCTTCGGAGCTCATACACGCTGGAGATTTCGCTCACTTCTTTAAAAAAATTTCCACACGAGTGCTCTCGCAGATAAGAAGTATGAGGCGTTTTTGACAGACAGTTTTGGCAATGCCTGGAAGTCGGAGCTGACAGAACTCTAAGAGGGGACTGCGATTTAAGGATCTGCAAAGTCATCACAGAACAGTGCACAAACGCACTGCTGAGTGAGTGGAGCGAAAAAAAAAAACTAGAAGTGAATCGCCTGGTTGTGATAGCTTTTGTATCCGACGGCGAACGTATTGTATGTACAATCTATCGAAGGCGGTTCCATTCTAACGAACTTCTTGCCTAACAGCACGGTGAAGAAGACATTAAGAATATCAAGTATGTAGCCCAGAAGATGGGAGTAGAAAATGGGATTTAGCACATCCACGGTTTCCGGCTTCCTGGCAAGAATTTTCAAAACACAATGTCGATTGCACCGACGGAGCTTGTAGGTTGATCTATGTCCACCTAAATGAGGAGAAAACTGAATGCCCTTCTACACTAGGACTGTTTCAGTATTATTCAGCTCAAGAGTGCTCCACAGCACAATATAAATTGCCGGATTTCGCGGCATTTTTTGCACCGCATTGGGGATTCTGCCCTTTCCCGTTCCTTCTGGTATAGAAACGAGCTCAGCCAACTTTGTGAAGTCCACTTCTAAGCAGGTCACGACCGCTAGTTTTGAAGCTAACCGACCTACAAGACGTGTAGAGGACGTGACGTGTTACACCAATGCAGCACCGCTGACGTGGTGGGGTTTACGCGTAAAGACGCGTGTTGGAAGACGATGCAACACGCCAGAAAAGTCTCCAGTTTGGAAGTTGGTGTCCAAACGGATTTAGCCCAACTTTTGCAGTGCTTTTTGTGTTCAACTTGTTTTGCACCACTTTTGGCTCAATAAATGTTCTGTTCTGTTCTGTTCTGTTCCTGTATCAGCGGTGGAAGAGCCACGATCCGCCGCCGACCGCTCAACGACCCTCCTCCATATCGACTGACCGTGGTGTCGGTGGATATCGAAAATGGCCACGTCGATATGACGCGACCGCACGCGGCTTGGCGGAGGAAGAAGAGCCGCCACCGGGTGCATCAGCAGAATCTGGTTAGGTCTAAGTAAGACCCAAGAAAAGCCTCTGTCATAACAGTGCACCCCCATACCCCGACAAGCATTGAGCCTTATTTTCTTGACGTCAGTGTCCAACTTTAGTTGCAAGAGATCTTCAGGCCTTTTCAATCACATATTCTTAAACTGCAAATGCCGGGTCCTCCTTCATCGAGGAGAATCGTACGGCAGCATCGGACCACATACCAGAGTATATACTGTCGTCGTAGTATTCAACGTAGACAATCTTCGACTCCGACGGTGTGTGTCGTATCGTGCTGGAACAGTCGCTTGCGGTTTCTAGACATCGTCATGTCAGGAAGCCAAATCCTTTCCAACCTTGCAGTAGTGCTGGCTCCAGTGACATTAAGTGTGGTGGCCATTACGGGTCAACCGCACGCTGTGCCCTCGATGGGTAACACTGATGAAGCTCACACCGCTTGATAAAACTACATAAACACGAAAACAAAGCACAGACAGCCCTACCCATCTTATCGCCCACCGTATCCTGTGGTTAGGTCATCGATGTTTCTGGTTATAACGGCTGATTGTTCGTCACGAATCATGTGGAGGAGGATTGTGTGTGTGTGTGTGTGTGTGTGTGTGTGTGTGTGTGTGTGTGTGTGTGTGTGTGTGTGTGTGTGTGTGTGTGTGTGTGTGTGTGTGTGTGTGTTTGTGAATTTGCCTCACCCTAAGAGCTACGTATTAGGTTGATCCAAAGATACTATCGGATATTGCTAGTCTGCTTGTACCATGAAGATCCTCTAGGAACATTTGTTCGATTGACGCAATTTAGGTTGGGGGGAGGGAGTGTGGACCCTAGTTGGCTTGGATATCTTCGATATATAGCCTGTGCTAGGATAGATCAATTCGCTTTCCTAGCGGAGGCCTACCCTCACTAAAATTTTGCTAGAACAGAACATTTTGCTAGAACAGAATGAAAAAGGCAAAAAAATAAAAACTCCACGTCCCAAACCCGTACTGCGCCGTTCTCTCTTGAAAACCCAGGTTTGCACTAGCTATGCAATCACAACACTCTTCGAAAATGTTTAAAATTTTTATGGCCCTAATTTTTAAACATTTTTTGAAACGTAAATTGAGGATTCACGACCTTTCCATTAACGAATTCAAAGTAGGCGCTATGACTATGAGAACAGTTCATTGAGAAAGCCAAAATTTCAAACTGAAAGCCGTAGGTAGGTGGCAAACATTCATGAATCCATAGGCAGGAAAGGTAAAGCTAAGGTAGGCCATCAGTGAAACAGTGAGGTACATAATTTCCGATGGATGCGCATTTTGTTTTTGTTTGTGAGTGGCGTGGAGAAGTAGCGTAGCTTATGACTGACGAAACCTCGATTGGTTGACGAGAACACCCGCTAAGACTCGAATCTAAGGCATTCATGCATAGCGAAAGTCACACGTCAAAATTATTCTGATCGCTGCTTGAACAAGGGTTTGTGTTAGAACATTCGAGAATTCCATGAGTCAGTTGAAGCACGGTACCCTCAAGTCGTAAAGGACTATACTCTAGCTGCCAGTTCTGAGAAGTTGTGCATGAAAGAAATCGCCAGCGGTACGCTGATGCTCAAATACTCTTTAAGAAATCGACTCCCCAAAAACTAGACGGGTTAGGCGTGGAAACCTTGTGCAACTGTTGGGCATCTCGAAACTACAAGCCATTTCACCAAGTGTCTTCCAAACTTTCTAAGAACGAAAATGTGTTGAATTATAAGCCTGTGATGGAACCGAACCACATGAAGTCATCCTCTTCGGAAATTTACTAATTTCGCGGTCGGTCGTGTCCAATAAGCAACGTATCGCCGTTAATATGTAAATTCTGGTAAAGTTTATTTGAGCTGGCAACTGGTGTTTAGGCGGAGATAATATAGGTTGACGTTGATAGCTACAATCCGACATAATTTTTGGGCCAGTCTGTTATATAATTATGCTGTCTATTACACGGTGATGACTCGAGGCTATGCGATGGAGGTAGGGTGGCTATGTTTACGTATGTATGTACTATACTTCTGTCCTTCCAAAAAAATTTCGAATAAACGAATAATCGAATATATTCGGGTTTATGAAAAACCAAATAATCGAATAATGAATATATTCGAATGCTGGACCTTCGTCGAATAGTCGAATATTGAATATATTCGAATTTTGGGCCTCATCGAATATTCTAAGCTAATCGATTCGGTCCGAAGCATATTATGTACTTTGTGTACATGTATGTACACAAAGCATATACATACATATGTACATATTGGGTTGATTGGGTTGATCGAAAATTCTTGCAACACTAGCACAACAATATTACAATATAATATAATATAATGCAATATACAAAAGTCCACGATACATATACTCCCATCCAAGTCTAAGATCCTGCCCTATCTTTGAGGCAGCCTATCAATTCCTTTCCGCCAGAATTCCGAGGGTTGTGAGGAAAAGAATTCAGAAACCTCCATTTCCAGTTGACGTCCATCATCGAACTCTCTATCTCGAAGATGCTGCTTTAGAGCTCTGAACAGGCGGTAGTCACAGGGAGCGAGGTCTGGATAGTACGGTGGATGGGGCAGAACTTCCCAGCCCAACTCCTGGATTTTCTCGCGACTCTTTTGCAACATGAGGACGCGGGTTGTCGTGCAGCAGGTAGACATTTTCCCGTTCTGGAAGGTTTAGGCGCATGGCGGCGGCCAAGCTCTGAATCTGGGTAGCGTAGACAGATGCTGTGACTGTGGTCTTACTATCGAGGAACTCCCAGTAAAGCATGCCTTCTGAGTCCAACAGAGGGGCGTACGGAACGTGGTCGATTTTCGAGAGAGATATCCCAGCCTTGAAGCGCTAATACCAATGGGCCACTGTGGAATAGTGAATGATTTCCTCTTTGAATGCAGCGTAGATGTTGGGGGCTGCAGTCCTTGCGGAATGGCCCTGCAGAAATTCGTAGTAGACCATAGGTCGTAGGATGCTGCTGCTTATCGTTGACATTGTTGCTGCATTCGTACTCGACGAGGCCTTATATAGTATGCTTAAGGAAGCTTATCTAATGCACTGTGACGTCACCGCACAAGGTCAATAATGTAAGAGCTTTAACAAATTTAACAGGCAGTAGGGTGAAGTGTTGCGAGACTTTTCGATCCACCTAATGCGTATGCATTGTGTACACCTAATTACATATGTACGGTCACCCATCCTTCCTCTTAAGAAAGCCTTTTTTACAACTTGGACGTTTGAACTACTACCTTCCCTGTGTATTTTACAACAAATGTCTAGCATGGTGACGTTTTTCTGATCTCTCAGGAGAACTCCTTGATATGGAATCTCTTGGTGAGAGTGATTTACAAAAAACTTTCTGTCGTTTATGACCGTTTTTTTTCTGCAACAACACAGGCTTTCCAAGTAACAAGTCTCTATAGCATTTTTCTCCCTTTATTTTAACTGGGACTGTCATGGTGTGCATGAATTTTTCAATTGTTCAGAACAAGTGAGACTGAACGAAGTTAGAAATGTTCGAAGTTCCGCGCCAAAGTCGGCGAAGTCCTTGGAACAATTAAGAAAGGCTCGCATTCAATTTCAATACATGTGAAGGCAGCAATATGCACTACATTTATTTATTTATTCGTGGAGCGTATGTTACCGCTGATATCAAGCATCGAACAAGATGAGGCACATGTCAAAAAGAATATGACACAATGAGGTACTAGGGAGGGTCAATCAGGAATAACAGTGTAGCATAGAAGGGATCGGCTACTGCAAACAAAAACTAACTACAGCAATACATTAGAAAACAGTAATTTCTTGAAAGAATGCATAGATAAACCTAAATGTTCAATTCTTTTTTAAGCCTCAAGTGGCTCGTGCAAACTCTCACAATTCATCGTTTTATTGCAATCAAACTCTGGCGCCAGGCTAGACTCGAACCCGCAGTTCCTCTGCTGACCGGGCGGGAATGCTCTACGCTATTACACCGCGAGTGCTCTTTGATCGAACAGCAACATCCACAAATTAGTGGGACCCATCAGCACTCAACCGTTTATCAGGATGAGCTGACCGCTGATATCAACACCAAATAAGCTGAAGGTCTTGACAGAAATGACTCAATTCATTTTCTTCAACTCTCAAGTCGCTGATGATGGGGCTTAAACTCTCACTTCAATCAAGACTCTCGGCCTAACTGGTTCCATGCTAAGATAAGCGACCAACTCATCCCGATATGCGGGTGGGTGCTAATGGGTCACACGAGCACTCCAGCCCGGTCAGCAGAACGTTCGGGTTCGAGTCCCGCCTGGCGCTGGAGTTTTGATCGCATCAAAACATCTTTAAAACAGACTTTCGTTCACAGCAAGAAATAGGCTGAGTTCCTAATCAAGCCCTGCCTTCGGCATGAGGCGATTATTCGCGGTTGTCTGGTCTTCTAATGCTCTAGCCCTAGCAACAGGCTACTTAGGACTGTTATGTTCTGCCTACAAGCTATTAGTGGTCCCCTTTAGCACAGCGACGGCGCTTCGAGAACGAACCTCTTCTTCGGCCCTTCCAGTGTTTCTTCAGATTAAGTAGCGTTGCACGGGTCTGTCCCGGCCGATTGATTGCCCTCGACTGTCCGCTGAACCTGCCCCTTCCTTTCCACACTCACTTCGGCCTGCCATCGATTAGGGACTTCGGCCTTGTCGCTAAGCAAACAGGTGACGGCCAACCTCGAAACGAGTCACCTGCAGCTTTTTAGGTCCGCTCCGAGATCGACACTTGCTCTCCTTAAGGCTTTTGTTCCAGCGATGAGAGACTGCTTCATCCTACCGTATAGCAGTAGCCTTGCAGTGTTCTTGAGCTTCGAGACGAGTTGAAGGATCTGAATTTCTAATCTCCGGAACTGAAAGTTGCGTAGAGTTCTTGTTCACCGAAGAAAGCTCAAGGCCCAGCTACCTTTAAAGATGTGCATCTTCTTGTTCACGGTCGTAAAGCACAGAACCTAAGAAGTGCAAAGGTCCCGAGAGCTTCTTGAGAAGAACTGCTACGCCGCCTAGGTGGTCCTGGTATAATAGTGAACATCCTTTCACCCGCCGATATTATTATAGAAAGGACGCTGAATGTAGTTCCAAATGTTCTCATCTATTGAGAATACAATCATTGAAGTTAGTCGCTGAACATAAACTTCCGTAAACGCATTCTTACTGGGTTCACTGAATTCAGGAGCGTGAACCGATGAAAACTAGGGTTATCAGATGACGAGGATAGCCCATTGCCCCCACTTCTCGACGGCTATAAATCGTCTGATGTGAGGAAGATCGCCCGAGAGGTTACTGTAAATCTTCCAATCAGGCTAAAATATTAGTTTGACTGCTGAGAGCAGCTCTTTGTAAACAATTTCTGTGGTGCCAAAGCCGCTGTGATACAACAGTCAACGTCCTTATGTCGACCTCTAGAACATTCAGAAAGGTCAAAACTGAGACAGTCGCGTGCTTCTCGTTGACAACGATCATCCGCTGGACAACAACGAGATGGAGTAGTGGTACACACTTTTCTGAAGATGTGTTTACAGTGGGTTTTCTTAAATCACTGAAGAGCTGCAAGAGAAGCACTTTTTTGGAAATGAAGTGCCATTATTTATGTTTGGCTATTTCTTTTTCTTCCTTTTTTTCACTAATTTGTGAAAGATGGTTCCTTCTTAATGGAAACCTTTTTCTGACTAGCAGAAGGCTTGCTCCAAGTACTTTTCACGTACGGGAGACTTTGTTTCTGGCTCGCAGAAGATTTGCTCCAGGTACAGAGTACGGGAGACTTTGTTATCTGACTCGCAGAAGGTTGCTCCAGGTACAGAGTACGGGAGACTTTGTTATCTGACTCGCAGAAAGTTGCTCCAGGTACAGAGTACGGGAGACTTGCCCAGTTAAGGGATTTGCGGTCTTGAATTCGACCGACTTTAAGCTCAGATGGAGCTTTGTCTCTTCTCCAGGGATCAAAGATGTCACTCTTTGACGCGGGAGTAGGTTGGCTTATTAGGCCGATGCACCAAAATGTTATGGGCGCTTGAGACGTGAGGACTGCTTCTTCCTCTTTCACCGTTATGGATGGTTCAGTGGGTTGCGGAAATATACAAGGATAACAGAAGAGTGGATGAATAGGCTTTATTTGAGGAACGTCGCTCCTCTAAGCGTACAGGTGAGCGTCTGCCAGGGCCAGGCACACCCAGCTGGGGTGCAGCGAGACCCCGCCCCTTTACTACCATATGAGCATCACCGGAGTCGGTGATAAACAAGGCTGATGAGATTTGGGAGGATGGATCTCTAGTGGTCATCACTTCCACGTGTCTCTTAACTTCTCTGCTAAATTCTATGGTTGGAAGATATAAACTGCTTTTTGCAAATTCAAGAGAAGGAGAATTGGTAGCACTCCCCTATATCTGTAAGGCTCCTCCCTAACCCGTCAAGCTGATAGGGCAGCGAATGAAAGACTAGACTTGACACTTCGGAGAAGAACAGATGATCGGGTGCTTTCGAAGCGCTACTTATTGTTAGGGGCAGGACTAAACCATGGCGAAATCAAAGACGCGATTAGTCCTTGTCGTCCCTAGCCTATACAATTGCGAATTCAGTTCATATAGGGAATTCGGTCAATAACGAGTGCTGTTTCAACGGATGCACTCTCACCTCCATATCCGACGCTTGCGATCTCGGAGTTTATCTGGGTAGCGTGGATTAACCTTCAAGAATCACACTGACACCATTGTGCGGGAACCCTTCTTTGTGTTGTTTCTGGATTGCAGGAGCACCAAGCGTGATGACAACTCGGTACTAGTTAGCTTATACAAGACATATGTCACTCCAGTACTAGAATACCGTCCCAGGTTAAGAGTTCATATACAGAGAAATCTCGATCTGAAATTGAGAACGTGCAGAGGACTTTTACAAAAATTCTGTTTTGTAGGTGTATGGCTGCCCCATGGATGCTCGTATGACTCCTAGTTATGAGACTTAAACTTTTCAATATCAAGGTGACATATATCTTGTAGACGAATAGTCAGTAGACTAGTTTTCTGTTTTAAAGTTCTAAAAAAGGAATCAAAACTTGGAGCTAGTAAATACTGGGTTTTCTTGCCGAAGGCACATCACCGTAACTGTCACTATTTCCAAAAAAATTGGAAAGGAAAAACAGCGAGAGTCTTCGATTGGCTTTATACCGCGGTGTTCGCTGGCTCTGACAATACCCACCATAAGTATTGGAAAAAGGCTGCGGCAGCACGTTATCCGCGTTCTTTCTGTTGTTGTTTTTTTCGCTGTAGGCGTCTTGGTTTTCATCCGTTTTGAAAATTTCGCATACCTTCGTGATCCTCTCGATGAGATCAAACTCTATGCTTGCTGGATTGAAGAGAATTTATCTGCTCTCAAAATTGCATTTTGACGATATATCTTTGAAGGCAATAGTTGTTTTTCCCACCGGTTTAGCAATTTTTGCGTAGTAGATTGTTTGTAATTTTTTTGCAGCACTGCTAGACTCTCTTGCTAGTTTTGTTTTCTGCCTTACTCTGAACTGTTGAGCTACCTGCTTGTAATTGGTCGCTTGATTCCCTACATTTGTCTTGGTTTAGATTGCTTCGGGGGTGTTCCTTGAGGACCTTCCGGGCACGGTTGACGTAGAAGACGCTGAACTCCGTGATATGCCGTGATCTCGTTCCCCAGAAACTTCTTAATCGAGAGCGGAGAAGGAGTGAATGAGCAATGCCCAGTCGCGACGGCCAGTCCGAGTCATGAAGATCGTGAGCCACTCAAGTCGAGACCACCTTATTATATTCGGGAATATTCTATTATGCATGGCATCATAACCAGAATGTTGGGGCTATAAGCTTGTGCCACTATGAAAAATTGTGACAGGTTTTATTAAATTTTTAAAAAATGGTTGAAATTTTTGTTTCAGGATTTTCCGGCAACTTAATAGAAAACCTGAGAGCTTTCAGTGCGTCATAGGATAGAGTTGCGCCATGCAATAGCACAGTACGCGATGCTTGTTAAATGCATGCGCAGTTGCTGGTTTCCCGAGTTAATGAGCGGTGAAATGATTTTTAATTTCTTTGTTCTGATAGTGACTTGTGTTTGAATATGATTTTTTTAAAAATACGGTCATAAATAATAAACAATTATTTAGACCTTTTAAATATATGGATGACCTACTTATTGTTCGTAATTATAGCAAAGATTTTAGTGATAATACACTTACTCTAATTTGTAAAAACACAACTGCTTTAAAAAAGACACGTGAAGTGAATATAAATGCAATTATTTAGACATGGCTTTAAAAGTTACTAATAACAAAATAGAGACTAACTTATACAACAAAGCAGATACTTTTAACTTCAAACCTAATAGGTTTCCCCTCGTGGAATCAGAAATCTGAATTAAAATTAAAAGTAACACTATGTATATGTTCAGAAACTCTAAGAACTGCTAAACTCTGCTCTAGTCTAAAAAAATTAATAACAAGATAAAAGATCTTAACGACACACTTACAAACCATGGTTTTAGTAAGAATTTTATTGTTGAAAACATATTAATATTTATTTATACAAACAAACAAGTTTTTCTATAAAAGACAACAATACAAATGATAAAATGATTAGTTACATCAAGAGCTTGGAATAAACTACGAGGTCGGCTTATATAACCGGATTACAGTGGATAACGTTTAGATAATGATTATGATGCATTTGAATAGAGGAAGTACACTTCTTGACGTCTACTGCTTGGAAGCGGTTGAGCAATGAGGACGCGTGAGTTTAGTTTAACATTTTATACTGTATTAATAACATTAGAAGTTATACATAGTATCTCCCCGCTTGACTGATGAGCCACCGGGTAGGTACTACAATAAAAAGGTTCGTATGAAGGTTGTGGCGAAACGAACGTTTAAAAAGTTTTTGAATTTAATAATATTAGATTATTGATTTTTAGTTTCTTGTTTATTCATTTTATATTTTTATATTTTTGCGATCGCTTCTGCTAAACCCTAGAATCATGCGCATCTAAAGAACTGCTAAAGGTCATTCAAAGATGAACGCTTTTTGTTAGACCAGTATGCAAAGGTTAAGATGAAGTTTATGAATCCACAACTTTTTTGATTTTCTTAAAACGTGTAGAGTTTGATATGGAAGCTGCCTGACCAGAAAAAGAAAAAGTAAAAGCAAACAAGGGAAAGGTTCGGCAAGAAAACTGCCCAACTTAGGCTAGAAATGACACGATAAGCAAATGATAGATGACCCTGTATTAACACTGGCAGAAAAACCTATAAAAATGAGCTGTACTTCACTACACATCAGGTAACTCTTACGATTTACGACGATTTTTCGAATTTACGACTTGCGAAATGGCGAATTTCATCTACGCACACCTCTGGTCTGCAGTGCTTTATAAAACCCCCACAGTTAAAAGTATAGCACCACAGGACATTTTTTCATCAATAAATTAGTCCCGCTTGAGGTCCTTCAGGTAATGAATAGGTACGACGGCAACCCAATTAGACGCGAATCAGAACTGTTTCTGAGTCTTAAACACGGCCTTGCTCGGGAAAATTTCTTTGTTATGCCGATGCACCAGAGCATAAATTGTGACAGAGTGTGACTTCGAATCCCTGAAATGCAGCGGTTCAAGGACAGGGGCGAGGGTAGCAGGAGAAACAGTTGGTAGAGGACCTTTATTGCAGAAGATGAAGAAGGTTACCAGGATTCTGAGGATCTTCCGTTCTTCTGTTCCGATTTTCGGTTTCCAACCATTTTAAGGCCTTCTGTTCAATTCCGTGTTCTGCTTGTTTTGGAGTGAAAGGCGCAAACGGAAGCAGTCACTGTTCAACACTGGTTCTTTACTTGACCGCTAACCACCTCATCAATTAAAAAGCTGCCCTCCAAGCAGTTGTGAAGAGAATACCAGTCAACAAATAGAGCATTATTATCCCTGAAACAGGTTAGATTGTCACCGAAAGAAATGAGAAATGGCTGAGCGAGAAGACAGAACCATTATGCCAGCTAAGAGCGTGTATTTGGTGATAAAAATGCACTCCACATTCGAACAATCATAAAATTCTTGCTCTGGTAGCTACAAAGAGCTACAAAATGCTTACAAGCACTTATTATAGCGCAACGAAGCGAGAGCTTCAAGAGCGATTGCGCCATGCGTTTAGGAGTTTCAAGTTAAGATCCTTGTTCTTGATCAGTGATGCAAATTTTATCCGCGCGAAGTTGTGCAGCAGAAGAACGTCCAGTGTGGCATTGTCGAATGCTTGCCTTCAGCTGATATTATTTATCAAACTCTGGGACAAAACTTCACCTCAAGGAACATCTAGAAATTGTCCAGCAATGCCATCTCTCTATCAAGAAGAGGTTTCTAGACTAGCACAGCCTGAATATTCGAGGAAAGAGTGAAGCCACCACGACTGACCAGTCAGTCACACATTCTCGTCAGAAGCTCCACAGAATTGCTTCTGATTATGCGATGTGCACCAGTGCCTTCTCAATCACGACATGCTCAATAGCACCCCAGGCCAGGGTCGAGCGCGGGGTTTGATTTTTGTCGAAAATTTGCGACCCCCTCTCAGAGCGGATTTGTTACGATCCCCTGTGTAGACCACCGTTTTATTTCTTATCTGTACTAAATTTTTACAATTTTTTACGCGATTTTTGAACACTAATAATAGGTTCATCTTTCCAGGTGCAGCCACGACAATGTCGGATTGCTTCAAGAAAGACGTGCTGTTGAGTAATTATTTTATCGAGTTATTTGTTAGAAAAACGCTGATAAAGGTTTTAAGTACAAAATTTTTTGATAATAATATTTTTATTGTTTACAATTGAGAACAAATCACTTTCGCGAGCAGTTGTCGAATTAATCACAGGTTCAACATTTCAGACTTTCCGAGGTTTTCCGAGGACGACACAGTTTTCTACCTGAAAAAGCAACATCTGAATTCGGAATTGTACTCTAAAACGTCGAGTGTTATTTGCTAAAGCTGACTTATGTGCTCTCTCTACAAAATCTTTGAGACACTCTTCGAATCGATGACGGAAACGCAGCTGAAGGATGGACTTCTCACCTCACGACAAAAAAAAATCTACCTTCTGAAGGAAGAACATAATAGAGTGGAAATTGTGCCATCTTAAAGTTTAAGATGTGGTTAATATGTAACAAAAAACTAAGCTTCTTCTAGCTTCTTCGACATGATTAGGGCAGATCGTATTCCAAACTCTCGTTCTTCATGAAAATTAATCTTTTACCAGAAGGAGACAATCTATGCTGTTAAAATTCTTCCACAGAAAATCTCAGCTCTTGACCCATGCAAATGTAAAAATCACGGTTTTCTGAAACGAATAAATTGGATCGACCCCAGATCGATATGGCACCGACGTCACTGGAGCGACAAAATTGGACGTTCACAAAAATGATTATAACTCAGTAAGTTTTTGAAATTTTGAAAAGCCAATGGCTTTTTTAAAACTTGAAGAAAAGAACTCTCTTCAAGTGCAAAAATCGGTTTTCAAAAAAGAGTTCTTCATGCGGGGCGGAAGCCTTCGATTTTTGAGCGAAAAGAACTGCAGAATTTTGTATAAATATATCGGTAAGTTTTACGAAATTTGGAAAAGCCAATAACTTTTAAAAACTAGAGAAAAGTGCTCTCGAATCATGTATTTTCCAATATGGAGGTCTTCATACAGGGCGGTGGTGATTTGATTTTTGGTCCATTGTTGCAGAGATACGTGCCAAAAATCAAACCCCTTGCGCGTATTTTTTGAAAACTAATTTCTATATGGTTAGTAAGCATTTTTCTCTTTTTTTCAAAAAGCCATTGGAATTTTTAAATTTAAAAAAATGAACCGAGTTATGATCATTTTTGTGAAGAACTTCTCGTAGACTCTGATCCATTCTGCACCGACGACATTGGATTGATTTCACAAAAATGATCAGAACGCGGTCCGTTTTTCGAGATTCAAAAATTCCAAAGCTTTTTGAAAACTAGATCAAAAGCGCTGTTCAACGGTTATAAAATCAGTTTTCAACAGAGAGGTCTTCATACGGGGCAGGGGGTTCGATTTCTAGTCCATTTTTGCCAAAAATCGACCAGAAATCGACTCCCCTGCTCCTTATGAAGACCTATTTAAAAAAAACGATTCTTAAACGGTAAGTTAAAATATTTCTACTATTTATAAAAAAAGCCATAGAATTTTTTGAATTTCGGAAAACGAACGAACCGAGTTATGAGCATATTTGTGAAATCACTCCAATGTCGACGGTGCAGTTTACGAGCAGTTCTTCACAAAATTGATCATAGCTCCATTCACCAATTGAAATTCAAAAATCCCAATGGCTTTTTAAAAAATGGAAAAAAATGCTTTCTAACCATACGAAACCAATTTTCAAAAAAGGGTTCTCCATACAGGCGGGGATTCGATTTTTAGCATGTATTTCTGCAACAATGGACCAGAAATCAAACCCCCACTGCCCCGCATGATGACCTCCCTATTGAAAACTAGATCCTACACGGTTCGGAAGCTCTTTTCTTTCAGTTTTCAAAAAACCATTGGCTTTTCAAATTTCCAAAAACTTACCGAGTTATAATCGTTTTTGTGAACGTCCAATTTTGTCGCTCCCATGATGCCGGTGCCATATCGACAAGGGGTCGATCCAATCTTTTCGTTTCAGAAAGCCATGACTTTTACACTGTGCGTGGGTCAAAAGCTGAAATTCTTTGTGGCAAAATTTTAGCTGTGTAGATTGCCTCCTTCAGGTAAAATATTAATTTTTCATGAAAAACGAGAGTTTGGAACACGTCCGCCCTAGTCGTATAAGAAGTCGCTGCGAAGAAGCTTAGTCTTCTTATAAGGATAATAGGATAAAGGACGGCGTTACTCAATCCCTTCTGGGATGCGCCAGCGCATTCTACTTCTACGGGATGTCGTGGAGGCGACATGAATGCGTATTTGGCCATACAATGACTTGCGGTGGCCAGCCGATGAACAAGTCAGCGCTCTATCCTTCCCAGACAAGTCTGGTACCAATTCACCGACCCCGGAGGGATGGAAGGCTTGGTTGGCCTGGGCGGGAAATCCGAACCAGGAACCTGGTATCGGGTGCACACGACAGTCGCGCCTCCTCCGACTGCGCTACACGCGCCCATAGTCTTCTTATTGTATATTAATCACATCTTGATCTAAAGGAGGGCATAATTTTCACTCTCTGATTTTCTCTCAAGAGAAGGTAGAAAATTTTTGCCGCGAGAAATCCATCCTTCAGTTGCGATCGAGGACATAGGAGAACGCAATGGCCGCACGTAACCTACCATCTTTCGGAGAATTTTTGGAGTCGCTGAAAAATTCACAGAGCTCTGAAAAGTAAAAGTAAGACGTGCGGACTATACGCTTTAAAAAGCAGGTTGTTACAATAGCAGCTTCCATGTGATTGACGATGTCGATATTTTTCGGAAAATGATACAAATCGGAGCGTCTGTTCATACAGAGGATCGTTTCAGAAAACAGGTTTTACTGCCGTGTGTCAAACTGTGGCTTAAAATTCTATAGGGTACGACTACACTTTCTAATGCTGTTTCCTGCAGAAGAGAGAAAATTAGTTCCGTGACAAGTCCATCCTCCGGTTGCCATTCCGTCATCGATTCGAAGAGCGCTTCCAAAAATCTTGTAGGGAACGCACTTATGTTTCCTTAGTAATTGACACTTCAAATTTTATAGAGTGTGAGAGCTTAGAGTCTATAGAGTATGAACGTAGATATCGCTCGTTCAGGTAGAAAACTGTCGCGTCCGTGACTTCCTGAAAAAAAAAACTGAAGAAATGGAATGTTCTCATTGACTCCAAATCTGCCGGCAGAAAATCTTTATTTTTAACACATAATACAATCACCATTTAACATTTTTTAAATATAACTTCCGGGAACGAAGGCGAGACTTCATGCTGTCGTAGACACTCCTGGAGAAAACAGCTTGTTGAGAAAAACAAAACCTGAAAAATAAGAGAGAATTCTCTGCCAAAATCGAAAGAGTACGACCCCCAGCCCCTCCCAAACGGCGTCGCAGATATGACCACCCCTTTTCGGTTCCCGAACCTCGAGCTTGAGCCCGTAACAATTATGAGAACATTCATACCAACGAGCTTCTTTCCTTGATGGAAAATGATGTCATTGCCTACTCCAGCCGTAGTATCTGTTCACATACGTTTTCGCTTGATGCTTCACTACTTAAGCAGCGATTAGTACCTTTCAAATAAAAGTCCCACAATAAAAAACACCAGCAAATCTGAAGTCTTAGTTAGAAGGAGGAAGAGGAAAAGGACGAACCAAGCGCAAGAAGATGAAATGAGATTGCACGTTCATTATGCACGTAGGGCAAGGCTTTGCATATGCTTTACTTTAGTGTGCTAGCTCTCGCTTAAAGAATAGCCCATTAACATTGCGAAGGCATGCTTCACTACATCAGGTACCGATTAATACGAGTAGCAATCCATGAAAGATTTTGCTCCCCTGAAAACTTTTACGAGTGAAAATGCAACAAAAGTAGCTTCTGATTTCTGACAGCGTTTTGGGTACCATCTCGAACAAATGGCGGATATGTGTTATCTCCGCTTCCGTGCTTTGCATTTCGGTTTCCAGTCATCTTTTACTCGCTTTGTTCCGTTTCCCGCTTCCGCTCTTTTGAGAAAATTTCAGCACATCCCTTCCTCACATGGTAACGATGCAGAAGTAGGAAATAGAACATCGTACATATATCGAACCAAAAAGGGACATGTTTCGCAGAACAGATTACAGCAAAAGTTGACTTGGCACTATTGTATGTTTGCGGGTCCAGAGGACAAGAAGAGGTCGAAAAAAGTCGCCCAAACTTCACCCAGGAAGGTTTTTGGCGTGATGACCACGATCTGACATCCGTATTTCGCATTACGGTGGAGTACGGTAGGTTACGGTAGGTAAGGGGGACTAAGCCCATGGTCACCGATTCCACCTATTCTTCGTCTACGGGGTTATTTACTTACTTACCGACAAAGTAATCTGAAACATGCCTTGAAATTGAATAAACTATTATCAGCATAGGTACAGGTTTGCGCCAATTGATATCGAAAGTGGGAGAAAGTATCAGGTTGTCCACCGAACTGCTCGTTCCACAGGAATTCGCTTAAACACACTTGCACTTAGCCGGAGCCTTCAATAGGCCGTTTATTTTTTAGGGATTCACCTGTATCACCTGTCGTCCCGTTGATCATCGACTTGCTCGAGCGGGTGCCAGCAGCGTCTTCATTCGTCCCTGTCGCGTGTCACTCCAATGGATCCTCCTCGCTCGAGGGACACGAAGAGCGTCATATCGGTCGTTCAGGGCTTTCACGAAGAAGTCCGACCAACGCGTTGGTAGGCGTCCTGGTGTCCTCTTGACATCCCGCGGAATCCAGTCGGTAACGGCTCTCGTCCAGCGGGTGTCTGCGAAGCGCATTACGTGGCCGGCCCACCTAATTTTCGACAACTTGGCCCACGCGACAGCGTCTCCGATCTTCGAACGTCGGCGAAGCTCGGAACTTCGGAGGCCTCCTCTCACTTGCGTGAGTCGTGTCACTCCGAGCATCGTCCTCTCGATTCCACGCTGCGCGACGCTGATCGCGTGTTCATCCTGCTTTCGTATAGCCCAGGTCTCTGAGGCGTATGTTAGGGCAGGAAGAACGGTAGAGTCGAATAGGTGGGCACGGAGTCGGACGTTCTTCGTCTTCTTCGCGACTTCTTCTACGCTCTTGAAAGCTCCCCAAGCCGCTCGTTTCCTCCTGCTCAGCTCTGGTGCTAGGTCGTTGGCCATGTTGACTTCGCGACCCAGATACACATAGCTCGAGCATTCGGAGATGTTCGTTCCGTTGAGCGAGAATGGGGCATCAGAAACCCATCCGCTCCTCATGAACATCGTCTTCGTAAGATTCAGCTGCAGTCCAACGTTCCCACATACACGATCGAAGTCGGCCAGCATTCGCTCCGCCTGACTGATGCTCGGTGTTATGAGCACGATGTCGTCACGAAGCGCAGATGGTGCAGCTGCCGGCCGTCGTCTTTCACTCCCATGTCTTCCAATTCAAGTTCGCGCATGACGTTTTCGAGGGTGGCGCTGAAGAGCTTCGGGGATATGGTATCCCCCTGCCGAACCTCTCTCTTTACGTCGATGACGACGTCGTTGTAGAATGGTGAGATCTTGGTCGTGAATCCACTGTACAGCTCTCGAAGGACTCTTGTTTTTTAGGGATTAGCCAAAGCAACTTCTTTGAGAATTGAGAAATGATGCAGGAAGTCCCGTCCATGTTTTATTACATGAAACGAAAAACACTCGTCACACTTTTTTGAATACAGTTGATGCATTTGTCGAAGGCCACACGCTCTTGTAAATACAAATATAGAATAATATTAATATAATAGTAACACAGGAGAAGAACAAGAATATAGGTGAACTATCCTAGGCTGTAGGTGAGCTGGAGAAGGGAGAAAAGCGCTCAGTCGTGACCGTCATGAGCAAGGGCTTCCACTGCTTTACCGGAGGAGCGGCAACAAGGCCCAAGTCGGTGGAGCGAACAGATGGAGCTCACTGCCCGACTATCGCCCGAAGCCGGACCGGTGCCGGCTGCTCCAGCCTGTCGACCTCCCGACGGATCTGAGGACCACCGTAGGCAGAGCTGATGGTGTCCCCACCGGGCCAGCTCCCCGGGTGCCCCGAACGGTCTCCTAGAGAGGGCCACACGCAGCTGCCGGCCGCCTGTACCTGAGACCCGCGGCGGACCGGCGCCCAGCCGCGACGCCGCAATTACTCGGCTACGAAGCGTGGGCGGGGCCGGCTCCGCGGGGACAAGGCGCGCTCGGCTCCGCCGGGACACTGCCATTTCCCGCGTCCTTACCGCCACTCCGCGACTCACTTCAGCGCCTTAACCGCCGTTCCAGACAGTTCCGCGTCCCCGATTTCAGTCCGCTCCGCCTCTACCTCTCGTCCTTCCTACGGAGTCGCAGAGGCTTTCCGCCTTCACATTCAAATCCCATCATTCTTCGACATTTTCAGGCGGCTTAGTGCTGACCAAAATGGAGGAAATGGAGCATCCGGAGGAGATGGGGGACGGTACGTTTCCGCGTAGTTCTTTCCGTATTCCTTATTTGGCTAGCAGCACCTGTTCATAACTGGACAGGGGTGGTGTCGAGTAGAGCGATCGATACCGTGGCCCAGTGGATGAAGGTCGGCCTTCGTGCACTCGGGGCAAGGGCTCGAACTGAGGATGCCATGTACATTTGCAGATGAACCTATGGAGGAGGACTCCCTGATGACCAACGACCCAGACGACGGGGAGATGGGGGATGGCATGGACGAGGAGCAGGAGGAATTCGGCAGCGGTTAGACTTTGAAGTGTATTTGTAAAAAAATTTATTTTTATTTTATACAATCCATGCAAGAAAGCAAGCGGCTAATAGGAGAACCTAACAAAGGCAGAAATAAGTGTGAAAAAAACACGGTGAAGAACAGAAAACGGTAAACTTCAAAGATACGCCCTGAAGTGGGCGATTTGTTTCCCATCGACACGAACTTATAAGATCCGTTCTGAGGGCACCAGAAGCAAACCTTACCGTAAAACTGTGTGATTCTAACAAATACTCAGCAAACGTGGAAGGATTAAGCTCTTCAATTTACCCTTGCAGATGTTTTCATTACTACATGGAATAACTCAGCTGATAAGCTTCCCTTTTTCCGACATAGTAAGACGTATAGATTTGTCTCTCTTCAGTCTTTCTTGAATTGTTGACGATTCAACAGAGCGGGTTTTTGGAAAGTTGTTTACTTTCTGCACTGATGAGCACTTGTTTATCTCAAAAGCGCATACATTCGTGTTCCGTCTACAGAGAATGTGTTACTGTATTAATACACAATTCTTCAACACAAAGCATTTCTGCGATACAAAACATCAAAGTCAACTACATTTAGGTTTCTCAAAGACGAACATCAAAATAGTAGCATCCAAGATAGCTCCAGTTGTATAGTCTTTTATAGAAGTTCGTTGGACTCATTATCCGAGAGGGGCATCTTTTTAAATTCCAACTTTAAATTTTGAATTTTTGAAGCTGTAAAACAGGCACGTAACCGGCGTCCCCTATATCTCTCTGTAACATTTCTACCAGTACGAAGTACCAGATTTAAGATCGTCAACGTTCACCCGAGCCATTTCTCCTATTTAGCCCCATTTTCCTCCGTTTTCTTTACTTCCTTATGGTAGAGAAGCAGGGCAGCTGCATTCATTTGTTTTCTGAGTTTTCGAAAAACGGGAAGGCTTCTTACCGAGTATTGTAAACTAGGAAAGAATTGTGGTCCCGTAAATAATCCTAAGATTCGAGCCTTTTATTATTGTTTGCTTTTAAATTCTTTGCGAGAAATATAACTAGCAGTAAGGAGGCGAGGAATTTACTGGGCATATCTGCTCTTTCAGTGAGAATACTGACTAGGTCCAACTTTTATCTTTATTCTTTTTAATTCTATTTCCGTGGAAAAGATAAGAGTAAAGTGGACAAGTATGCCTAAGAGGATTACTGAAGAACACCATGGTAGTGGCGATCGAACGACGTGGTTCGATGCCTGCTTGAAGTCAACGTTTTGCTCATAATCGTTAGATATTTATTTCTTTTTTTTTTAGTTTTTTAGGACCCACTCGTTGGACAAGTCCAGCATATTCACTGCTCCATGGAGCGTTTTCAACTGAAAAAAAACTGACAGTAAATCATGACTGGGGCATTAAATGTTGCGGCGCAAATAGGGTCCGTTGGTCACCATGTAGAACAGCCCTATTTGCTTTTCAAACCGGAGTTTCTTGCAGCAGTAGTGTTCTACTCCTACAGTGAACTGATGTAGGCAATTTATGATGTAAGTAGATATACACATGCCTTTTTACCAAGGCGTATAACCACTGAGTAGGTGGAGACCCCCCGGACCCTATTTGCACCAATGTTGCTTAATCAACTTTTAAAAATTACTAACATTTTGATTGTGCAAGAAGTTGTAGAAACGGCGCGAAGCGGCTCGCGGGGGGAATCACTTTGTACAGAGTGACTGTTATCCGGCTTGATAGGAACGCACGTTAATGCCAAATTACATCAGAAATGGCCTAGCTCAGTTCAACATAGGTGCAGAACACACCGGTGTTAAAAACAAAATTTTTAGCTTCGTGCAACACAAAACGTTGTGTAGACTGTCCTATTAGGTTGGCCCATAAGTCCTCGCGTTTTTTTTTTTCAACAATTCATTGCGGATTTCGTCAGCGGTCTCTTGCATAGCGCTGTACAGCTTTCCAAAGAGAATGATTCGCTCTATCAGGATATGTATTGCATTTCTTTTTCAGCCTGAATTTTGTCAATTTTTAGGTCGTTAAAGTGAAAAGTGGGAAGTGGCCATCGCCGACAGTTCCTTCTCTCCGCTTATGTTTGGAATCTTTTGCGCAGCTTTTCATAGGATTTGGAAGACAATGTACTGTACTACAAGAGTACATGTTGGTCATATTTGCTCATTTGTCCTTTATTGATTTTTAGGTCATAAAATTGGGAAGTTCGAGGAAAAAGAATTATTCTTACGTCGCGTTTATTGGCTCATGCTGAGTTCTGTCGAATATCAACAAAATGCCAAAAAAAAATCATTTTCACCAGCTACTCCTTATCGCTGTCATTTTGTTGAGATTCGACAGAAATCAGCATTAGCCAATTAATGCGACACAAATTTATTTATTTATTTATTTATTTATAATTGCACCTTAAGTGCGCTCATAACAAAACAGGGTAGAACAGCAAACAGCAATCCAGAAACACAAAAAAAAAGCAATCCGCACAAATATTGTCAACAACGCTGGTCAGCAAGGTAAAATTAGAGAATCATTATGCACTGCAATTTCGTGTTTTTCAGTAATATGTTGCCACTAGAGAAAGAAAAAAATATACAAGGAGCCTGAACGATGAGTGGTCATAAAACAATGAGAATAAAATTAAAAAGTCAACTTCATTTAATACAACTAAATAAAGTAGATTGACTATTGTGTAGCAATGCAAGTCTCAGGCTAGTCAATCAGTATGTCCTATGGCGTGATTCCGAGGATGAGGAGATCACTTTCGAGCAGCTAAAAAGAAGGAAGCACCTAGGGATCCGGTCTTAATTCCGGGCAAACCTAGGCCACCATTACGCTTCCATTCAAAGCTGCTTCCATAGGAACTGAGTTGACCTAACCGAACTCGCAATAAAACACTGCTAGGAAGGTTGAGCCGTATACGATATTGACTCCGAAATAAATAAATAAATATTTGATTGAAGAACAAAAAAAAAATATCTGAGGTGGAGTTGCATGGGCTCCTCCGTAGCTAGCATCTAGGCAACCACTAACATCAGAAAAAAAAAGAATGATGGCAGGCATAATGATTCGAGGAACCAAGTGAAGAGAAAAATGAAGGCATCCAATTTTAGGAAGACCCTAGTTCAGAAACGAATCTAACATCAGAAATTGTTGACAGTCAAAAAGAAACAAACTCAAATGGCTTAGTGAACAAAGTGAAGACGAAGAAGAATACAGGGATTCAGTTTTGGAACACGAACCACTAAAAAGACGCTAAGAAAGTGCTGCTCTTTTCGCCGAAAATTCTTGTAGAGGAAGACATTATTTTCCGAACGGCATATAACACCAAAAGTCCTACCACAGAGCAGGAGCTGTCGGTAAAAATAATTCTCCTCCTTCGGACGTCCCAATTTGATGACCTAAAAATCAATAAAGGACAAATGAGCAAATAGGACCAACAGTATTCATGTAGTACAGGACATTTTCTTCCAAATGCTATGAAAAGTTTCGCAAAAAATTCAAACCCAAGCGGAGAGAAGGGACTGTCGGCAATGGCCACTTTTCACTTTAACGACCTAAAAAGTGACTAAATTCAGAATGAAAGAAAAGAAATGTGGTACACGTTCTGATAGAGCAAATCATTCTCTTTCAAAAGCTGTATAGCGCTGTGCAAGAGACCGCCAACGAAATCCACAATGAATTGTTGAATAAACGGCAGGGACTTATGGACCAACCTAATACCTGGTGACCCTCCCCCCTTCCCAAGCCGCTTATTTTGGCTGTACAATTTTAATTATAAACGTGTAAGTAGCGACATTTCGGAGTTTTCTTCCTGCGCTCTTCCGCAATCGATTTCGACGGCTACATTTAGGGCAAACGATACTTTCATCCTTGAAGAGCCAGAGAATTGGCGTCAGACCTGTCTGATGACCATAAGGCGTTAGTTACTGTTTTGTTGGCTCTAGCAACTTACTGTTCGGGCCAGGCGTTTCTACCACTTGAGTGCTTCTACAGAGCATCCCACAAAACTAACGCACATAGAGCACCCAAAGGGATTTATTAAAGCCAACCTTGTGCTAGCGTTTAGGGCTTATGCTGGATAGAAGAGATTTGACGCACCGCCCCTAACATTACCTTTTCAGATAAACCAAGAAAGAGCAGGAAAGGAAAGGGCCGAAAATCGAAGGGAGGAAACAAAAGGAAGTTGGAGTATCCCGACCCAGCCACTTCAAGCTCCGCCGACATGTGTGCAGCTCTCGATATCGTGGACGTAAACGTCGATTACACAGAGGACGATTTCAACTCAATCACCAACTTGAAGGTGAGCTGTCTGATGTACAAGGTCTCGAGCTTGAGAGCTCTTCAAAAGCATTGCTTCAGAGCTTCATCCACAGAGTACGACCAGGGATTCTGGAAGCGAACCCGAAGTGCAACGCGACAAAGGTCTACCCTTTGATACAGGTGAAGTACCGCGAGTTTCAAGAGGAACTCGCGGCCCAAGGACGCCAGCAGGCCGTCAAGAAGGTCGTCAAACAGTGGGTTATTGCTCTTGCATTAGATTCCGTCAACCGATTCATAGTATACGGACCACGTCATAGTGCTCCTTTAGATCGAAACCCGCTCCTGTTGAGCAGGACAAGCTTGTCGCTCCAATAAAAATCCGTATCTCTGCGCGGAAGAAGAGGAGGAATGAATCCGATGACGAAGGCGAGTTCATCACGCTCTAAATACTGGTAGATTCAAAACATGGCGCCCTTTCCGAGCGTTCATGCTTTCTCCACCGTGCCCGCTAGAGTGAACAGTGTGCGTTACTTAGATCAGTTCTTGCACAGGATTCATACAAAATTAGCCGAGAGAATTTACCTCTTCGATCTTTTTTCTGGATTTTTTTTTTTGCAAAATTCTTTGGGAGTTTCTGTACCTACGACCTTTGGTGGAGATTCCTGTGCGAAAGTATAAATGTTTTCCAAATTTTGTAAACAGAATTGGACCACTGCAAAATATCTTCTTCAGAAGTAGATGTCAGGTCGGCTCATCGACCACGACATTTAGGCGGCGATAGCGACCAAGAGTTCGAATCCCTGCTGAAACAGCACGAACATCAGCTCGATGAAGAAGACAAGGAAAAGGAGGAGAAGAAAGCTACTCGGTAGGTGCCATGTTACTTTGACAAACATGCAGAGAAGGAATTGCTATCGCGACCATCGGTCAGTGATAGAGTTCAGCAACAACAACCAAAAAAGGTGGACTGGACTGCGGAAAACTATTCCGTCGTGCGGAATTAAAACTCTCCCAACTCGCTTCATTTGTTATCCGGAGTAATTTATGCCTTCAAATTGTGGCCGGTCATATTGACCTACCCCCTATTGACCTTGTCAGGTCGTGATAGGTGGATGCGGGGATACTGTCAATGTGCGTTTGCTTGAACACGGCCGCTGCTGTAAAGGCGGAGATATCTATCCACGACAACACTGTATGCATGTTCAGGTTCTGCATCGCGTGACAATTTTGGTCACAACCGAATATTCTTGGGCACAGTCTCAGTTGTGGGAGGGAAACCTCATCTTAAAATTTACCCAAAGACCCTCATGCCATGGCGCATTGACTTTAATTCTCGAACAAATTCGCGGTAGTCTGACAAAAGGCACTATCCTTCTCTTGATAGGACTGATCCCCTCTCTGTAACTGCTCGCAACGTCTATAAAAGGGACTGAAGGCATAAGCGAAAATGAACGTAGTTCATTTGTGAAGCGAACATTGAGCAATGTAACGGGGTCTTAATTCTGTATTCATTTGAAAACTTGGCAGTGAAGTCACCCTACGTATTATATGTGACCATGCCAATGAAGTTGACGTTTTTCCGGCTCTGAACTAAGCTACCCTTTCCACTGTATCAAAATTTCAGTGCTGCTCAGCGTGCAGAGAGGAAGAAGCAAGCCATAGAGAGGGCGCAAGCGACGCGGAAGGCGAAGCGCGCTAGAGGAGAGGATGAAGAGGTAGCCGGAGGGTCCCCTTATAACCCGCGGTGTAATTAATCGTCCGAATTCAGATAGAGCACCAGGACTACTGCGAGGTGTGCAAACAGGGCGGCGAGATCATTCTCTGTGACACGTGCCCTCGGGCATATCACACCGTATGCGTGGATTCGGAAATGGAGCAAGCACCTGAAGGCGAGTGGAGTTGTCCCTACTGCGAGGAGCACGGTCCGCCAGTGCCACCGAAAGAGGAAGAGCCCGTCAAAGTCAATATGGAGTACTGTCGCGTCTGCAAGGTATCGAAGTTCCTAGGTGTGTATGGCTCGGCCAGTTTTAGCTGACAGTTTTAGGGCACTGGATCGCTCCTATGCTGTGATAATTGCCCGAGCTCCTTCCACGCCTACTGTGTTAATCCACCTCTTGAAGAGGTAGGCCAACTGTTATCGCCCTCGTGCCTCCGGGAAGTCTTAATTTGTTTCTTAGGTGCCCGAAGATGAATGGCTATGTCCAAGATGCACCATACCTGAGCCGAAGCAACGTCCAGAGAAGATTCTGTGCTGGAGATGGGTGGAAATACCGTATCCAGACCCGATTGAACCTAAGCCTGATGAGGAGGAAAACAAAGTAGGCGGATAATACTAGTCCAGATTTTGAGTCGATCAGTGCGATTCTAATCGTTCCGTTCTAGGACGCGATTATGCTCCGACCTCCTCGTAAAATGGAACCGCGAAGGGAGAGGGAGTTCTTCATCAAGTGGAGATATATGTCGTATTGGCATTGCGAGTGGGTCAGCGAGACGCTACTGGATGTGTATTTCACAGCGGTGCGTCTCATTATCAGAATTGTGTGTGCATTTGCTGAAGGCGGAAAAAGGATATCGTGAAAAATAAGACCTGCACTTTCTCTTGAGGCTGCTTGCGCAAAGGACTCGTGAGGGTAGCTGCGGGCGGGTCGTTTTCCTGACATTGTCAGCAGTGATGCCTTTGCAGCTTCTCCGGATGTACTGGCGGCGGTACGACTGCGAGAATCCGCCTGTTTTCGACGAGTCGACTGCCCAACGACATCACAAGGATAACGATCCTTACGAGCTTCGCGAAAAGTTCTATCAGTACGGAATAAAACCAGAATGGATGCAGGTGAGCGCGTATCCTTCCGCTTATTGATGGTTCTGGTCTTCTGCAAACAAAGAAGTCCTAAAGGTCCAGAAGAATTATGTTCGCTAAAGGAAGTTGGTGCTTAGGGGTGTATAGTGTGACAGCAAGCACTTGGCCTTCCACCGTTCCGGCATAGGTTAATCTTAGAAGAACAGAGCACTGACTTGCCTATCGACTGGCTATCCAAACAATTGTGCGGTCCAAATACGCTTCACTATGTGATGTCACGCCGAAGTAGAAGGCACGGCACCCATGAGCAATTGATTGTAGCCAAGGTTTACCCCATGTTGTGCAGAAACGCTAATTATTTCTAAGTCTCAGCAAAGACTATTGTAAAACCACAACTGTTCATCCGTCTTTAGAGCCTCATTGTTACAGGTCCATCGCATCATCAACCACATGCAGTATGGCAAGACTCAGTTCGACTACCTTGTGAAGTGGAAGGAGCTGGCCTACGAGCAGGCTACCTGGGAAAGAGATGATATGGACATTGCGTACTATGAAGATGCCATAAACAAGTATTGGATACACAGGTTAGGTTTTGACCATTGAAGAGCATAGTTTACAGTTCATTGTGTCATCACGCTCTCTGCAGGGAGAAAATGCTCGGCGAACCCATACCGAAGCACATAGCGAAGAAGATCGCCATTCAACGAGAGAAGAAAGGACTTCCGCCACTTGAAATTGTTGAGGAACCTTTGAGCAAGAAGAAGAAGCGCGACAAGCCACTCACTGATGTGAGTTAGCGAAGACCACTGTGCTTGCAAACGATTTTCTTAGGAATCTGATGGGGTTGTTGTTTCAGATTCGAAAAAAATACGATACACAACCAGACTACGTCACAGAAACTGGCGGAACACTTCATCCTTATCAGCTTGAAGGTATAGTTGAACTTGCATCCGCATCTGAGCCTATTTCGTGATAGGGGATGGATTTTGAACGTCGATCCACTGTCTTTACAGGCATCAACTGGCTGCGACATTGCTGGTGTAACGGCACCGATGCTATTCTGGCCGACGAAATGGGTCTCGGAAAAACTGTCCAATCGCTCACATTCCTGTATTCATTGCTAAAGGAAGGACATTCTAAAGGACCATTCTTAGTAGGTTTTGCATAAGAAGAAAGTCTTTCTGTTAGCTGCACGTCCCAATGTCTGAAATAAGAATTCGTTTAATGCTGAAAATGGAGGAGTGTAGGATAAAAGCGATCGCTATTGATTCTAGATTGCGGCTCCTCTTTCTACCATAATCAACTGGGAAAGAGAAGCCGAACAGTGGTGTCCAGACTTCTACGTTGTCACTTACGTAGGAGATCGCGACTCAAGAATGGTCATCAGGGAGCACGAGTTCTCATTCGTCGAGGGCGCCGTAAAGGTATGTTAGCGCTAATCTTTCACCAAGTCTCGACCGTTGTTGTCCATCTAGAAAAGATTAAGGCTTACGGCGGGTAGACTGCCTTCGCTGATTTGAAACTAAGTTGTGTGAATCTTTTGGAAGCCCATGTATTCGTATCACTTTTCAGGGTGGTCCAAAAGCCTCGCGAATGCGCTCGCAGGAGAATATGAAGTTCCACGTTCTTCTCACCTCGTACGAGTGTATAAACATGGATAAGGTGCGTATTTCTTACCAATTTCTTCAAGTGGCTGAGGAGATACTATGAGTGCATTGTATTCCTTTAGGCAATTCTCTCTTCCATCGAGTGGGAAGCACTTGTTGTTGATGAGGCTCATCGTTTGAAGAACAATCAATCGACGTTCTTTAAGAATTTGAGGTAAGCTATTTCGACTTCTGGCCAAGCCTTCAAACCTTATATGGAACATCATTCTCCAGGGAGTACAACATTGGCTACCGAGTGCTGCTAACTGGAACTCCGCTGCAGAACAACCTCGAGGAACTGTTCCACTTGCTCAACTTCCTTGCACCTGATCGATTCTTGTGAGTGCAACTTTTTTCGTGATTCACCAGCATTTCAACAGCACATCTTTTCAGCGACTTGGAATCGTTCACGCTTGAATTCGCCGAGATCTCCAAGGAGGATCAGATCCAGAAATTGCATTCGCTTTTGGGTCCGCACATGCTGCGTCGTCTGAAAGCTGACGTCCTTACCGGAATGCCTTCGAAGAGCGAGCTCATCGTTCGAGTTGAGCTCAGCCCGCTACAGAAGTGAGCTCCTTCAATTTTGCATCACTTGCTATCACATCCGGAATTCTTTAGTCTACAAGGGAACTTAGAAAAAATGGGCTTTAATGTTGATCTGTTGGAAGCTTATCTAAAATTAGGAAGCAAGACATACAGAACATCAGGTTGGAAATAGGGGGCGATAGCCAGTATATACAAAAGATAGCACCCGTGTGCAAAGAGCCGACCATTGGTCTGGATTTCGGAGGATCGCAGCGACTATTAGGGATCAGAGGATGAATTTGCTTCCATGTAGAAGTGAAAAATCTTTCTCCTTAACGCTCTGCTATCACAGGAATGGAATCCTTGACTGTCAACTTGCTCCATGTCAGTACTGCCCCATGACATCTGACCATACTTTTTTGTTGAGTTTTTATTTGTAGGGGCGTTCACATTTGCTCCCTATCTCTAAAAAGCATGTAGGCGACGTACGGTTACAGTAGATTTGCCCTCCTTACCTGTGGTTCAGTCCATAGCCCATCTAGTATTGTAGGATCATACAAGAAAGCAAGCTTATTGTTCTTAACGGTCCAACGAGAGTTGAAGGAAAGATGGGGTTCCTGCTAGCAAAGACACGACGTGGATGAAGAAAGGTGATCCTAAACCAGGAAAGTGGTGGAGTGATACACTGTAAACGCTCCGAAACAAGTGTTGCCAAGCTGTCTGCTGATTTCATTTGACACGAAGACCCGTCACGGCAACTTACGAAACATATCGAGGCTAAGCATGTGCAGTTTTCGTTTACACCTCAGGTACTAATTTCTCAACCGTCCGCAGTGTGTGGACCATTTAAAAAAGCGCCTCCTCAAAATTTTCTCCTCGTGTCTTGTAAGTATAGTGTTGTCAATGTCAGCGTGAGTATTCACTTTCAGGAAGTACTACAAGAACATCCTGACGCGAAACTTCGACGCTCTGAATGTGAAGAACGGCGGCACGCAGATGTCGTTGATTAACATCATCATGGAATTGAAGAAGTGTTGCAATCATCCTTATCTGTTCGCCAGGGCTAGCATGGAGGCGCCTAAGTTGAAGAACGGAATGTGGGTTTTTAAATCTGCCACTACTAATACAGTGCTCGAGGTTGTCAGTTTAGGTATGAAGGGACGAACTTGATAAAGAATGCCGGAAAGTTTGTGCTGCTGCAGAAAATGATGAGGAAACTGAAGGATGGCGGCCATCGTGTGCTTATATTCTCCCAAATGACCATGTAAGTATTAGTCTGAGCATCGGTTTGCTGTGTGACTGAAGGCCTCCCCTCTCAGGATGCTGGACATCTTGGAGGATTTCTGTGAGGTCGAATCGTACAAGTATGAACGCATTGACGGCTCTATTACTGGACAAGCAAGGCAGGATGCGATTGACAGATTCAATGGTGTGGTTTTTGACGTCTTTTATGACCTCTTCGTACCAGCCTAATGAGTTCGAATTACAGCACCTGGCGCTCAGCAGTTTGTGTTCCTTCTCTCCACTCGTGCAGGTGGTCTCGGAATTAATCTCGCAACTGCCGACACTGTAATCATCTACGACTCCGACTGGAATCCGCATAACGACATTCAGGTGGCCTATTGTTACTTTAGAGCGCACTGCTCTACTGTAAAGTATCTGGAGATGTGATAACGTGTTGTTTATGAAGAGAACTCATTTTTAGGCGTTCTCACGTGCTCACCGTATTGGACAGGTGAACAAGGTGATGATCTACCGCTTCGTAACGAGGAATTCCGTTGAGGAGCGTATCACCTCTGTTGCCAAGAAGAAGATGTTGTTGACCCACTTGGTTGTTCGAGCTGGACTTGGTCAAAAGGGTCCGAGTATGAGCAAGTCGGAACTCGATGACGTGCTAAGGTAGGTATTTCATATGGCTCAATTTGGCGTCATGGTGATCGCGTTTTCTGCTCTCTTTCCCTATATACAAGCGATTGATCATCCTGTAGGAATTGTAAAGCAACTCCATAATGTCGTAGAACGTCCCTTAGCATCAAGATTTCTGAAGATCTGAAGATTTCCTGCTTGAGACTGTTTGGTGCAACCATTTCTCACTGCGGTACCGACACGAGATGCTTTCTACAGTCTTCGCAAGCAGGACAGAGGTGTATCGATAATAAAAAGTAGTACACTCTCTGAGGTAGGAAGCAAAGTACCTGCCCATTCGCGGTCAGTGACCGATGCGCTTTATCACCTGACGAAACAAAGGCCAGGTAATAGATATGCGCGCGAGTCATGAACGGGAGCCGCAACACTGTCTTCATATTCTTTTTCGGCAATCTTAAGGTTGGTCATTTGTCAGGCAATCATCTAACGGCCTCTCATTGCATTGTGCGACTTCCCTATCCCATAACACAGACGATAATCAAGAATCTCCTTGATGTGGATCCAGTAGGCGTAGATGCGCAGTCGGCAGTAGCATTGATCTTCTGTGGCACCCGCGAAGCGATCATCGACTCGTTTCATCATTTATGGGCGAACCAATCCTTCCTTTTGTTCGTGTCGGTAGATTGTCAACAAACGTTTTTTTTTTTTTTTTTGAAGGAGGAAAACTGACGGTGGACTTTTACATCGGTCGACCACTGCTGGGCTCTCTATGTTGAGGAAATGCAGATTCAAAGTCTCCAAGACATGGCGTAGTAGTAGAATGCACAGCTTATCCTGTCATCCAGCCCGTTCTTTTATTTCATTCGCGTCCGTTTGTGTGCTTCTGTGACTCCTCTTCGGTGTTCCAAAGCGTTGCCCCTGCAATTTTATTAACAAACATTCTTATTTTAGATGGGGTACGGAAGAGCTGTTCAAAGACGATGAGCTATCAACCGGCGAAGGAACCGACAGTGAAGGAAAGAAGATTAATGAGAACGAGATCGTCTGGGATGATGCTGCTATCGATGCACTTCTCGACAGAAACAGAGATACTGACAACAAGGCATGTTCTTCTTTATGTTTATCGAGTTTTCTAGGTTCGTGTGTAGTGATGAAGTAAGTTGAGTAGGTCATAGTAATAGACGAAGAAGCGACTTGCTCTTGCCGCTTTCTGCGTTAACACGATGGTAGTGGTTGCGGTCTCAGCTCACAGACGGGATTTTCTCAACTGTAGTAGCCAAAAACTAAAATGCGGTTCTTAGCAAATCGATGTGAAAAAGTTTCGAACGCATCTGTGATCGTAGAAAACGCTGCTGCGATCCGAGGTCTACGTCAAGACGGCTGGTGCGCACAGAAGTCATGGTCCCCTTAGCCTTCCATTGTTCTTACGCCATGAAAAACCATCCAGTAGCTCGCCGCTAAACTCTTTGTCAGCCTTATGATATATTTCAGGAGAAAGATGGTGACAAGAAGGAGCATTGGACAAACGAGTACCTAAGCTCTTTCAAAGTTGCAACGTACACCACGAGGGAAACTGATGATAAAGAAGAGGAAGAGGAGGAAGAAATGGAGGTTGGCTTTATACACGCGAAATGAAATAGCGCCAATTCTCAGCACTTCAAATAACTGCGGTTTTAAGGTCATCAAGGAGAATGATAGGGAGCCTGACCCCGACTACTGGGAAAAACTACTGCGCCACCACTATGAACAAGATCAGGAAATGGAAGCGCAGAAGCTAGGAAAAGGGAAAAGGCTTCGAAAGCAGGTTAACTACGCCAGCGAAAATATGGGACAAGATTGGCAGAATCGCGGCGCAGAGGTAAGGGTAAGTTCTCTTTGGGCATTGAGATGGACCACAAAGTACTGCTGTGTACTTCAGCAACAAGCCAATGACGAAGACGACCTCTCCTCGTACGACGGTGGGTCCGAGAAGGCTTCAGGGGAGCATTCTGACGACGATTTCGATGGCATTGGTGGCGAAAAGAAGAGGAAGCGGGAGCGAGACTCTGAGAAGCTGCCACCGCTTCTGGCTAAGGTGCTTTATCTTTACTCTCTGTAGTGATCTGGAGCTTTATTTCCGGAATTCTAGGTCAATGGACAGCTGGAGGTGCTCGGTTTCAATCCGCGGCAGCGGCGTGCATTCTACAATGCAGTGATGCGGTGGGGCATGCCACCCCAAGATGCGTACCAGTCGCAATGGCTTGTAAGTGTAAGGAACATTCATTTGACTCCCTTCTCAGGTTCCGTAATGGCATAGTTCATTTCCAGACGAGAGATCTGAAAGGAAAATCAGAGAGGGCCTTCAAGACGTACACGTCGTTGTTCATGCGTCACCTCTGTGAACCTGGAGCCGACACTCAAGAGACGTTCAACGATGGGGTTCCTAGAGAGGGTCTCAACAGGCAGCATGTATTGACGCGCATTGGAATCATGAGCCTAATTCGGAAGAAAGTGCAGGTACATGCTTTGTGAATCGATGCGCTCCATACGCTCCAGTGTGCAAGCCGAGCTTATGTTCTCCTATCCAGGAATTCGAGCATGTGAACGGTGAGTGGTCTATGCCGGAAATGCGCACGAAGGCCTTGGAGGCAGCTGGAGGATCGGTGACCGCGAAAACCACGTCTTCGTCGAAGGCAAGTAGCCGGGAGCATAGCGTTGTTCCAGAGGATCGCAAGGACGATAGCAACGACGTTCCCACGGAGGCACCCGAGTCTGTAAAGGTAAGCGCACTCTCTCTTCAGGGAGGTCTTCTAGATGACAAGGAATGCATATGTGATACGAGCGTTATTTAGACCGAAACTGATGATGCTGTATCAACCGCTCCTGATTCGAAGGAAGATTCCAACGCAACATCGGCTTTAGATGAAGAGAACGAAGCGGCGAAGAAGAGCGGGCGCCCTCCATTTAAGTTCAACATGGCTGGTACGTATGCTTCCAGAAGTGCTTGTTGAGTTCCTGGAATATGCATAATCTTGGTATTTCAAACACTCAAAAGATAAGTTCGGTTTTCTTTTTTCCCTGAGCATTTCGACAGAAGGTTTCAGAGGTCCTTGAATGAAAGCAGCGCTAATAGATAGGGGATTCAGAGTCCGCAAAGTACAGAATCAGTTCCGTCTACTATGTACAATCGATAATTCCATGCGTCCATATGTAGGTAGATGTCTCGCACGCAAAATTAGTTACCACTAAATGAACTCGGCGACTTTGAATTGAATTGACCATCTGAGGTGGGAGCCACGCCGAATATCATGGACGCTGGGAGGACATCATAGCAATTAAGTGATATCGGTCAACTAATCAATACTGATCGATTCCGTGGGGCTTTAGCGAAGTTAACTATTTGGCATGGCGATCAGACGAACACGATGGCCACTGCACAGTCTTCGCAGCAAATAAGGAGATTCGATCGGTGTTATCGACTTGGATCATTCCATCTCTATTCTTAAAACGGGCAGCTTCTTATTCGGCGAGATTCTCGGGCTATCACTGGATGACGATCCTACTATATATCTGTTGCAATTCTTCCAGGATAGTGCGTGTTACCAATGATCATGGACTTTGGACTACTGCGCTTAGAACTTACTATGCGATGTTATGTAGAAACAAAACAAAGTGATGTGGAGTGAGACGAAGTCAGATGGAATATGTGCGCATATTTGGCCATTGGATGGGTTTTCATAGCAAATGGCTAAAATCAGCTACCATTTCATTAGAGATTCACCACTAAGGGCTTCTGGAGCTAGCGTAAGCATATATACAGATGCAGAGCAGAAGAATACTGTTTTAGAGTTCAGCAAGATAATGGGTGGCAGAAGGTCGCCTGTGTTTCACCCCGGATACATTTAGGTTACTCGACCACGCTGTCTCTAATCGGAGGGTTAGGGCTTGATTAGAACTGCAGCCAGTATCGTTTGTGAAAGAAATCGCTTTACGAAGTCATGTCAAGCTATGCCAAAGTCATGTCCACCGTTTGCTAGCGGTAATGTGAAGAGGGAACAACCAGTAGTTTGTGTTCGCCTGTCTCCATAAGTTACTGTATCAAGCTGACCTCTACCCAGCTTGCCTAGAATCCGAACAGAACTCGCTTGCAATGCTTGCTTTCATCCGAAGGGCTTAATTTAATCGGCTGGCACTACAACCACAGGAATGAGCGTTAATTCTCTCACTGACATTGCACACGTTGCAATAGAACTGTATGTTTAGATGGCGGCTTCACAGAGTTGCATACGTTGTGGGTGAACGAAGAAAAGGCAGCGGTTCCTGGAAACGAGTACGAGATCTGGCACCGGCGACATGACTACTGGCTTCTGGCTGGCATAGTGCAGTACGTTTCCGGGGACATTTTTTAATTTTCGGCATCATTAACTAACCGTTTATGTTTAGGTATGGCTATGGCCGCTATCAAGACATTCAAATGGATCCTCGCTTTGCGATCATAAACGAGCCTTTCCGTCAGGAACAAGGAAAAGGCAACTTCCTTGAGATCAAGAACAAGTTCTTGCAGAGACGATACAAGGTATATAGGAGGGGATCATTCTTCATTGAGTTTTGATTTTACTTTAAACGTCTGTTGTTTCAAGTTGCTCGAGCAAGCGCTGGTGATCGAGGAGCAACTTCGGCGTGCTGCTTATATGAACCTGCAGAACAGTGCCACGGATGGAACTGCTCAGTTGGCGCAGCGCTTCGCTGACATCGAGAACGTTGCCGATTCTCACGCCAATGTGGCGAAGGATTCGGCCGCTGGCAACAGAAACGCGAATGCTGTCCTACACAAAGGTGTGTCGTCGATGTTAACTGCAGATCTTCCGTATCCTCTCGGAATACAAAGACCTTTACTGGGCGGTTGTTTCCTTTAGTCCATTATGGTTTGCCAGTCGATTCCATCACACATTATGACACTAGGAAGGTGCTAAAGCTCGGAAGGCTACTCCTATCCCCTTGTTTTTGGAAGCGGAATTCGTGCAGACTTATGTTTGACTAGAGAAATCTTCCTGACGTGCGACAGACTTGTGGCCTGCTACTATGTAAAGACGTAAACCTGTCATGGTTGATGACTCGTCTAGTCCAACATACGTTTAACTGTATTGGGCCTCAAAAAGCAAGATGACAAGGGTAGCTTGCCAAACTTTAGCACATGTTCATAGAGCACGACAGGAGCGACTGGCAAGGCATAGGTATCGATTAATTCGAAGCAATCACCTCCCAGCAAAATATCAATTTCTATGCTTTTCGTCGTCAGCCAGGTTGCTGTCGTCTGAGGCATGCTTTAATTTGGAAAACTGTGTGCTTGGAACGTGAGAGTAGGGTAAGGCGTGAGAGCGGGTGAGATCAACAGAGTTAGTTTCAGTGCTCAATCAACTGGAGGAGCTGCTGTCAGACATGAAGGCGGACGTTTCCCGGCTTCCGGCCACACTTTCTCAGCTTCGACCAGTTACTCACAGATTAGCTATGACCGAAAGACAGTGAGTGCCGGTTAGCAGTCGCCAATGCTGCTTACGAATCGTTCTTAACCTTGTTTTAGAATACTCTCTCGGCTTACATCGAAGGATCCTGACGCGCAGGCCGGTCGCTCTCCTCTACCGCCTCCCGGACCTTTCGTAACCCCCACTCTAGGACAGCAATTGTCCGGAATCCAACCGAAGTTTGCCGCACTTCATCAACCCGGAAAGGTGAGGGCACAACATAATTTCACCTTGACGCGCTCCGCTAGTTGCTCTGTTTTTCAGATGTCAAGCATGTTTGCTGATGTTTCCGAATCACATACGCCCTCAGCAGAGACACCTGCAGAGAAGAAACCCGGTGAGTTTTTTCGTTTTTTTTTCTGTCCCAAAGTGTAACAGCGATTACCATTATCATTCTTAGCGACGAAGCCTCTTAAGCTTTCCTTCCCTCACAAATGTTGCAGTTATGGAGGTGCTTTTAGATGCTGAAGAATCCCCGACGCCAAAACTCGCCGTCGAAGAAGAAACCCCCATGGATCTCTCCGCGCCCCCTGCCGAGAAGACGACGGAGCAGGCGGCGGCCACTACTGCGTAGTCGTCATTACTTGTTCTAATCGTTGGCTAAATGTGCATGTTCAGTCATCTGGCCCTGTTATCTGCGCTGGGCTCGCATTTCCGTGAAATGCGCACCTCGTTCTCGTCACTGGTCGCTGTGTATTTATTTTCGCAGTTTGGTTGGGGCCGTTCGTTATTTGTTCCTTAGCGAGGTGCACGTTTATGAACTTTACGTAAGAATCTTCACCACTTTCCATCCACTCATTCGTGTTCACCAGTGATGTGTTGATGCGCATCCGTATTGTCCACACCACCTTGTCCTACTATGTGTATGTTGAACGTTTCAGATAAAATCTGTTCTTTCATGGATGAGTGTTGGTGTAATGAGCATTCATGTTGCATCGCGTATTGCTGACGATGCGCGCGCTTTAATGCGTGCACAGTATAGCATATAGAACAGAGTTCAGGAGAAATGGTGCTGAGCTCTCTGAACCCAGAAGGACTGCTACTTCTGAGAGGTATAATTTGGAGTGGTATTTTAGTTTTTGCGGAAATTACCGGGACAGTTGATCTACATTTTCAGAATATTTTCCTCCAAGTGAGAGTAAAGACAAAACTCGGTGTTAGAGGATTCCTTTGCGTCACGCATTTACCTCTACGGGACGCGACTCTGTCGTCGACGCAATTTGAATGCGTTTTTCGCCGTATGCAGTACCCTGTGCAGTGGTGGCATACACCTATAAAAATTGTGGTTTTATCCTATGCTTCCATCAGACTAGTGCGATATCAGTGTGACCAGGGGCCGTATGCTCGTCTACCCCGGGTCTCCTCCAATGGGGGATTGGGGCGTGATATGATATGCTGATATTGATTGATTTTCCCCCAACGGGGAACACGAGCATACGGCCCCAGGGGGCCAGGTTCATCAACGACTTACAGAGATTTGACAGAGGAATTACAGCGGAAAATTCTGATAACGCCAACATTTCATCATATCGCTTGTTGATAAGTCGCGCTAATTCGCGTTTTCTCAGAAGTTCCCACTGTAATTTTTGCAAATCCTTGCAAGTCGTTGATGAGTCCGGCCTCAGGATGGGTGCGGAAGAGGTGGGTATGGTGGCGCTTGTTACAATGATAAACGCGAGGCGGTGCCTCAGATTTATTATGTAGATAGGAAGGAAGTGCAGTGGTGGAGCCCGATCGGTGCTCACCACGTTCGTTGAGAGAATGTCGTCCACCGTACCGAGCAGCCCAGCAGCCGCCCCTAATGGAGGGAGCGGCGTTTTACAAGGTGCGGAAGAGGTCGTAGACGACTACGACACAGTATGCAAATCTCAGGGATCCGTGGAGCCGATGGAAGCCTATAGCTGGACCGTGATATACTAGAAATCAGGGTTCCTGCCGATTGCATCACCTGCGTTCCTCATGTAGTCACTATCTTAGCAACAAACGCTTGGTCTGATTTGAAGAGGACCATCGACCAGTGCAATCGCCTTTATCTAAGCGAACTTGGGTGCCGGCATTGCTACCTCCCTCCCCCTGGAGGTAGTTGCTCAAGTTCAATGGTTCAATGACGACCATTCCTTACCTCATCAGATCTAGAGTTCTCTTCTCTTGCTAACACATAACTAGATAAAGCCTAAAGGTCAGCGTCAAACACTCTTTGTGGGACGCGCCGGGTGTTCTACACCTACAAGATGGGGTTGAGATGAAAGAGGTGTTCATCTGTTCAACCTGTACAATGAACTACAGGTGCCAGCCGGTGAACAAGTGCGCGCTTTATCCTTTTTAGACACATCTAGTATCAATTTTCCCTCCCCGTAGAGATGAAAGGGTTGGTTTGAGAGAGAATAGGAGTGACCGACGGTCCTCTTGCGGGTAGGTAACGACGACCAGAGTTGGTGAGATGGTATTCCTAACCCTTGCAACTTCGATTTGTCACTGTTATGCTTTATACTGCGTACGCGTAGACTCCATCAAGGTCCAATACATGTTTTGGCGGTTCATTTATTAGTCTTTCTTCCTTGGACTTGACAGGTTTATTTATTAAATTTATTTGTCCTAAAAACATTTACATGCGAAGTACGGACTGAGTGATGTGGGCGATGATGTACGTCCAGTGATAGGTTTAGTTCTTATAGTTTCGTTCCTCTTAGTAATTGGTCGGGCCACGTTAGCCAGTCGGCTGGCTGTGCATTCGTTTCAATATGCGAATAGATGGGCTAGGTCGATTCGACCCTAAGAGTCCTCGGTCCGAAGACGGCCTGTCGGCATGAACAGCGTGAGCGCTTGACCGTGACCGACGACTCGGAGCGGGCTGGTTGTGCCCGTCTGGAAGACCCTCGCTGGTCGACCGTATGGAGGTGCCTGCCGTTGATGTCGGCAAGGGCCGGTGAAAGTGCCAGTGCCGCTGTTGAAGGCGGCAGTGCCCCACGGCCTCACAGTGGCTGCTTGCATGCTCATCGACGGAGGCGGGGTGGCTGGTATCATGCTCCCATTCCAGCGAAGTCAGGACAGCGTTGCTGCCCACCGGAAGATGATAGTCAAGAGTGATTCGTTGTCTTTGACCGCAAGAGGAACGATGCTACCGTCAAGAGATCTGATACAGGCTTTACTCATATGACCGCGGAGGATTCTAGTCCTGTCTTGTGGCATTATCCCAGCGCTCATTCGAGTGCTTGAATACAGCAAACAATTGTTCTTGTTAAATTGTCCCAATGTTTTCCGAATAGCCTAGTATTTATTTCTGGGAACAATCCAGCTGTTTGTAGATAACGAGTCATGCCATGGCGAGGGGCTCGGATTCGCACTGATTCGCTCGAAGAAACCGCTAGTTGTTCTAACTATTCAAGGCAGAGAGCGTGTTTTGCGTAGAAGATACAAGGCCGTATGTGAAGGGTAGGTTGTTGAAGATTCCACCCGCTAATGTAGCCATATTTTGAAGAGTCCGATTTTCAGTGCAGCGTTTCTATATCTCGACGGTGATTCATTGTTGGAAAAGGTCCACAAGGAAATCGCTTCTCACTCCCCTTTGAGCTGTTTCTTGGACTGTGTGGACGTATTCATTGATATATTTGGAGTGGATGCCATCGTCGCATTTGTTTTCAGACTGAAGGGTGTGTTTTTGGGCAGGAATCCATTGAGTTTCGGAGCAAATATGTCCCCGTCTTTCGAAACACCCTTAGATGACTTGTAAATAGACATGTCAAGGCAGAACACTATCAGCTCATCCGAAAGGAGTTGAAGTTTCCGGAGTTACCATTTGGACCTTCTTAGCGTTAGCGACGACTCAGACCGTATAGATATACCAGGCTGTCCAATAATTCTTGTCCGAAAATTTCACCATTTTTAATTTTTTCAACTTTATTGAAAAACAAGTCTAATCAACAATATAATCACCACAGTTATCCACAACAGTGGCCCATCGATTGGGCAGGTCGCCGGTGCCCTTCGCCCAGAACTCCGGGGGCTGCGACTCGAAGAAGTCCGCGATGTCGGATTTGAGGCTGTCGTAGTTGGTGAATTTTCTTCCGGCCAAATGGTGCTTCAGCGGGCGGAAAAGTGGTAGTCGGAGGGGGCGAGGTCCGGGGAATACGGCGGATGGGCAATCGTCTCCCAGCCGAGCGTCGCCAACTTCTGCTGTTTCTCCTTCGCCACGTGGGGGCGCGCGTTGTCGTGAAGCAGGTGGACCGAGGCCCGTCGGGGACGTTTTTCTCGGGTGGTGGCGGCTAGTTTCTCGAGCTGATCGGTGTAGATGGAGGCGGTGACCGTCCTGCCTTGCGGGAGCAGCTCGAAGTACAGCATGCCCTTGGTGTCCCATCAGCAGCAGAGCATGATCTTCAGCGGGTGTTCCCTGTCCTCGAGGCTCGTGTCGCCGCTCTCGAAACGATTGAACCAGCGCCTGATGTGCGTTGGGACACTGCATCCTCACATTCTCCTTGCACGCTCTGCAGATGTTGGCGACCGCGGTGCCCGTGTCGTTGCCCAGCAGCCACTCGTAGTACACGAACGTACGAATTCCACCTTGGTCCATTTTAGCTTGTACTGGTAGCTAGACGCGGCGACTGCGCCTTATATACCCCTACCGTGGAGCTCTGGAGAACCTTCTAGAAGGTTTTTATACTTGCCTGATATTATAACACTTCTAAAGAAATTTATAGAATTTTGAAAAATTTCGTACAGGAATTATTGGACAGCCTGGTACTTTCTATTTTAAGAACTGGTAGAGGATAACGACCATGATAAAGATCGCTCATTTAATCCATTTGTGGGACGAGTCAGTGTTTTATCCTTCCCAAACAACTCTTGTACAAATTCACCGACTCCAGTGGGATGGAGGACTTGGTTGGCCTGGGCGGGAAATTCGAACCTAGGATCGTGAATCGGAGTGCACGTGACAGCCGGCGCCTTCTCCGACTGCGTTATCACGCCCCCCCCCCCCGGGTAAGGGATAAGGGGATAAAAGTCAATCGCTTTGTGTGATGCGCCACATATTCTACGAGATATGATCGAGACATTTGAATACGTACTTGGCTAAAATGAGTCGAGGTGGCAAATTGACAACAGTCGAACAACACAATCTAGGCACAAATTCACCAACTCTCTTCCCTAGATGATTGTTGGGTTATCCCATGTACCTGGCACACCCTCATCAGAACCGCTGAAGTTTCTGAAGAGCTAGCTGACGCATTTCGTTGAATACCGTTAACTCGCCGCTTGTCGCTGCATTGGTCAACTGAAATCGAAAAAAAAAACGAAACCTGGTGTTGGAACCTCTGTTGGAGACATATACATATGAGGCTTATGGTATACTATCGCGGGAGTGTCCGCTGCACGTCCGCGGTCGGTCGTTGTCGATCCGGGACGGCCCCCTCGCATGGGAGCGCGGACTTGAAACGGCGTCACAGACCAACAGCCTTCTGCGGTCCAGCGCATTGCAATCCCACGGGCGGGAGGTATACTGGCCCCCTCATCGTCCGTCGGCGGCGATCCGCAGACGGCGGGCGTGGCGAGGCGTGACGATTGGGCAGGTGAGGGATCCCGGCACGATTCGCGACCGTCCGCGGGAGTATACCACAGGCTTTACCCATACCTTGATGAGGGAGGCAACATAACAGTACAACGCTGCTGAGTGAGCGACATGAGACTTCTGCTGGTTGGTAACAGTTGGACAGTAAAAACGGGAATGAATACCACTATGATCTGATCATATGTGCGATGGTCAGTCTGTGGGTGAATTCGCCTAATGTACTACATTCTATTTTACGACAGAGAATGGTGAAGAGCCTAAAGTCAGGCCAGACGTAATTTTACTCATATCGGCGAACGATTTTAGCAAAATTTCCGGTCGTGACAGTATGTTCGGAAGCCTCCGTAAGTGAAGAGCAGTTCTCGAGATTCTGTGCTGTAGCTAATTCGATCCACAGACTTCAACTGCGAGATACCCGCTGTGTCTCCACCTCCGTGATATACAAAAAGAGTGGGAGGTGCACGAATTCGGTAGGTGTAACCAACCTCCTAATACTAGATAGGACTAGTGGTGAGGAACAATCAAACTGTCCAAGGTGGAGACGGTCACTGTAAGCGACGACTTGAAAATATCCAGCGAGAAGTTTGTCCAGGCGGATGTCGTTCCTGCACCACCGATAGAGGACGCAATTCAGAGTATCAATATGGAGGCAAAATTGAGCGTAAGTGTTAATCGGCACATTAGCTAGCTACGGGCTTCCAGAAACAGAGAATGGCCCAGTTCTGGTTTAGGAGAAAGAATTCGCGGCAAGATCTAAACTAGCACTTCCGTTCACATCAGTGTCCAAGCAAAGTGGTGAGTAAACCTAAATATTATTCATGAACAACAGATACAGATACATTACGATTTTAGAGCTGAACGACCTTCGTCTGGCCGATCGTAAAGTGCGAGTTGGTGGGCAAATTATCTACACTCCTGACAAGGATGACGATCTGGATGACAGCGATCCCGATGATGATCTCAATCTGTGATGCTCAGTAAATGATTTATGCTATAGTCTCTGAATATTTCTTCTTCTTTCTGCTGTCGAGGTTTGCCGCTATAGACGCGATTTTCAGTCGCTTCTCTTCTGACGACATTTCGGCTTTGCTCCGCTTCACATTACTACGCTGATTTCGCGGCTGCTTCAGCTCCTCTATACGTTGGTCAACCTGAAAAGAAAAGCCATATTAAGGCAGTATTTGCCTAGAGGAAATGTACAGAGCACTCACTTCTTCCTCGGGCACGCCATTCATCAACAGATCTTTGCGCAAGTTCGCCTCCTTCCGCTCGCCGAAGTTGTTCTGCTCCATCCTTAGCTCCGCTTCGCGCTTAGCGACTAGCACTTTGGTAACATACTGCGTCACCTTTCGATCACTGACCTGAAATCAGCACACTCTACAGGGCACCTATATAAAGAGACCAGTAGTACCTTGAGTTCTTCGAGCTTTATTCCAATTAACTCTTCAACAGCTTGCAGTAACACTATGTCGTACTGCGTTACGAACGTCAACGCAGCGCCATATCTGTAAGGAGGTCGACATGGTTCAGCACAGAGTGAAAGAACGATGAAAAACACACCTTCCTGCTCGGGCCGAACGGCCAACCCGATGAACGTACGTCTTCGGTGACTTGGGTACATTGTGGTTCACCACCAAATCTACCTGAACAAATAAATCACCTTAACGGCACACAAATTCTTTAGTCAATGCTTTGTGTGAGGCGTTGTGAGAGTCATAAGTCTCATAAGAAAGGCCGGATCTATCCTAGTTTTTTTTGACTGTATTGGTACGAGATTCATCTTTAGTTGACCAAGCTCTCAAACTTGGGTAATTAAACCAGATTACTATTAATTAGATAGGAGTGAAGAGCTGGACTGCCTCCGGACCTCCGAGTCGGTCCATTCGCCTACTGCTCTCTGGGCTCTGCTGTGTGGCGCAGACACGGACCGACACTACTGCCATGTCAAAGACGCTAACAATAGCACAAAGCGCTGGAACGACGTCTTCGGTTTATATGGTTCATGCGTATCTTTGCCAACGAGGGTTTTATTTTGAATTTCTTTAAACAAAGGCTTGACATTTTAGACCTGTTGTCTTCAGTAACACGGTGGTATACCACTGACCTATACCGCGCTATCACCCAAACTCAGTCTATAACCAGTAGCGAAAGAGAGATGATGCGTATGATGACGCGATGTGATCTAGAGTATGCGTCTCCTGAAGAACAACCTGAGAACCAAACAGCAAGCCGAAATGAGAAGCTCTGACACGAGAGGAATGCCTCATCTCTTCTTTATTGTAGCTGTCAATCATATGAGTGTCTTTCGAACTGCCATTAAATTTCTCATCTCGTAAAATTACTCGTTGTCTTGTCTTTAACCCATTGACGACCGCGCGGGTCGATTTCGGCCCGCAGTTTTTCTGTCGCGTGGAACCGCGCGGGTCGATTTCGGCCAGTATAAAACTGTTTTTATAAAACTGTTCGCTGTGGCCCATTTCTCGCTCTTTTCGTAGTTTACGAGTAATCATTAGATATGTAGGATATGACTTACTTTATTGACGACGTTTCGAGCCTTAAGCCCTTCTTCGGGATTAAAAGAACCAGTCGCCTATATATTAGGTTGGAAAAAAGTCTTTTCATTTTTCTCGAAGATTTATTACTTCACAACTACAAAGTCAAATCAATTAAGATAAACTCCATTTTGTTCCACTACACTTCTCCAAAGACTGGGTAAATTTCTAATTCTTCTCGCGTAAAAGACTGCAGTTTTTGTCGAACTATTGCTGAATCCAACTTTTGTGGCCTTCATCCTTTCAAAATATTTCTCTCCAATTTCTTGCTTGAGAGCACGGAAGAGATGGTAGTCGGTAAGGGCGAGGTCAGGGCTATACGGTGGATGTGGCATTACCTCCCCGCCCAATTCCTTTATTGTTTCTCTGGTTAGTCTTGCAACATGTGGTTTTGCATTGTCATGCAGGATCATCACCTTTGACTTCGCAGGCCTCTTTTCTTGGAGAGCTGCGGCGACTTTGTGGAGTTGGCCACTGTATGTGGCAGCAGCAAGTGCCTCTTCACTTCTGCAAGTTTCCCAGTAAGTCACTGCTCTGATATTCCACAAAACACTCAAGAGAATCTCCCTTTCGTGAATATTGGGCTTGAGATCAGGCTTAGGGTTATCTCCTTATTGTACCCATTGCCTTTTTCTTCGAAAGTCGACATACAGAACCGAGGACTCATCGCCTGCCACAATCCGCGACAGAAACGATTTTCTTTCATGTCTGGACAGAAGAGAAGCAGCGATGGAGAGCCGTTGACCTTTCGAGTGTCTGACAGGCAGTGGAATCCAAGCTCCAAATTTCCATGCAAAGACAAGACCCTTCAGATGGATTCCCACTATCCTATGAGACAGTTCGAGCTTCTCTGCCAGCTGACATGTCGTCTGCCTACTATCGGTACGAAGAAGATGGAGTAGTTCAGTGTCGTCCAATTCAGTTGGCCTTCTTGACCTTGCTTTGTCCTCCAGAGAATAATCTCCCTTTAAAAACTTTTCGAACTATTCATAACAGGTGCGAGGAGTAATAGATCCCAAGCCATAACAAGAAGGGTGTTGACCTGTGTCCGCGTGCGAACGGTAGACAAGTGTGATAGGATCAGTGTGATGAAATCAGCAATGAACTGGCTAGTGTGTTTACAAGGAGAGCGGTAAAACACTTTTCGAAGTGTGAAGAGACTTTTTTCCAACCTAATAGAAAAGAATCCTCAACATTTAGGATCAAAGGATTGAAAGATACTCATACTGTAGCATATGTTTTTGTTTCTGGCCTACTATTCATTGTTTGAGACGCAAAAGGCGTGCAATAAATAAAATAAAAAATTCTACCCATTGCGGAAGGCTGTGTCGATGGGCTGGTTACATCGTAAGGAACAAGATGAGATAACAACGTTAAAATTACTGTAGCGGATTCCGAGGCATGCCAAGTGTCTTCTTTAGAGATCTCGGACAAGATGCGCAAGTCGTCGCACGACTGGTCGAAACCGTTTGGAAGCGAGTAAAGCCCCATGTCAACGCCACAAACTTCGAACGGCAGCACCGTGCTGGATGAGAATGCCGAGTACACGAAACGAGTATAAACGATATGGTGGCCTGAATCACAAAAGAAAACGCGCCATCTAACTATAAGTATCTAGCCATAAGTAGAGCATCGGAGCAGACCATTCAGTATTCTAGAAGGCCCACTCAACAATTTACGATACATGAAATGATGAAGTAAGTTTCTACATCACTCTACACGATCAGAATAGCAATTTGTTCTCAACTGATACCAACAAGAAGCGATCAATTTGATCTTTGTAATGATTTATGTAGAAGTAGAAGAGTGTAAATCGATATATGGAAAGACCCACATGTGGAATGTCGAGTCCGCGAGATGCGACATCTGTGCAGATGAGAACTCGGAGCACCTTCGAACGAAAGGAGGCGAGAGCAGCATTGCGAAGCCGTTGCTCAATCTGCGAATGAAGGGATCCGACCTGAAAATGCGACATCTGAGCAATATGAGCGGTTCATTTCTTGAATTAATAGTCAAACAGCAATCAGGAGACAATACCATGCAAGAACCCTTATTTTACGCTTTTGATAGAGTATGGTATAAACCTAATGTTGAAATGCTTTTGCATTTTGCAGCAAGGTCGTAGATCGCCTCCATTACCCTTTTGCATAAACATGCAAAGGTTTCAAGAAAGGTAATCGTCTCCCGGTGATGCTCTAGAAAGCGGGAAAGGAGTGCACTGTATGTCTTTTACGCAACTGCTAGCTTTACACTGGACGCAGAAAACTTACGGCTAGATATTCTTCTACAGTTGTAGCGTGCTTAACGTTTTCTTATCCAAACGTTTTTGGGCAAGCTCTTTGGATGTCATGAAGCAGAGCAAAAAGGGGCCTTCTGTCTCCATGTCCATCCTCCCTCTTTAAAATTGCACCGATTTTTGTTAGGCGGCTTGATACTTGCATAAGCAAACGATGATGACTGACCTTAAAACCAAGAGCCTCAAACATATACGACAGTGCTTGACATTCCCTGCAGGTCTGAGCAAACACGATGACAGAACTGTTTTCATTTCGTTCACAGTAGTTCTTCACGACGTACACCTTAAAAGCAATGTATTGAAGCTAAGTAGAACGTTGAAAAGCAAAATAGGATCGAAGCGCTTACAAGATAGGCATCTTTGACTGCAATAGGGCACAGCACGTACTTCTGCTCAAGCCGTTCAACAGTTGCAATCTCTTGCTTATCTTCGAAAAAATACGGTTTCTTCTCTGTGACCTAAAAAATTCATTCAAATGAAGAAAATAAGAAAAGCTTGCGACACAAACGCAACAATTTAATCAGTGTATTATTCTCGCGAACGGTTTGTAGATACTCTTAAGCGAACTTTAATTCCTGCTTTCACGACTGAAATTTTTCGCTGCTGTCTATGAGCTCTTCTTTCGCCTCGATTTCACCTACTCCGTGACTATGCTCCACATTGCCATTCGCTAGACACCAAACTTCAACCAGGGCGTAGCTAGCGCAAGACGTCCCAGCACTCCAGATTGATTAAACGTTTGGGACCAAGCTAGGTCAACGAAGTACCCCATCGCTATGGAGTCAGTGAACTGGCACAAGACTTCTACCGGCTGACCACTGCTAGTCACTGCATAGACCGAGAACATATTCAAACTGCTTCCGCAATATCTGAAGTAGAATGCATGGCGAATCCCAAACAGGGGTCGTTTAACGCCGTCCTTTATTCTTCCTATTCCGCTTGCTTTGTAAGCCTACAGATCCTTTTACGAATTCTCGCGCTATCTCGATCGCCGTCAATTTCCGGTGATGTACCATGCTACAAAGACAGACTCCTGATGTTAGGGCCTTGCCAAGTCGAAGGTCAACCCGGACTCTTTTGGGGACCACAACCACGTAGCTCATCAGATTTACAGTCCCTTGAAGAAATTAAGGAAGGTGAATTCCTCAAGCAAGAGCTATAGTGTGATATGTCTCAACGTCGTTCGTAGAGCACTTTGAATTTCATTGATTGAATAGAACCCACCGTATGGAGCTTGGTAATAGCACTTGTAATAGTAGCGGAGAAAAGAAGCGTCCGCCTTTGCTTGGCTATTGACATGAAGATAGTTTTTAGCTGAAATTGTGAACATCAACGCAAACTTAGGTTTCACTATGTAAAAATTCTTCGAACTATAACACTCGGAATTCTTCAGATGACATCATGAAACATGGACAGCAACAAACTGGTCAAGTATCTGCGACGCCAGTTGAATAAACCTTAGACACAGCACCTTGGATGAAATAGCGTTGAAAATAAGAATATCTTTACGCGGTTCCCTCTATCTCCTTTTAAACTAAACTAAAAGTAGTTGTCTCATTGACCGGTAACTACGATGTAGATCGCCCAAAGATCTTGCGTACACAAAACCCTCTAATACGTTCCCTATATCAAGACCAGTGAGTGAAAGATGGTTTATGCTCAGTATTAAGTAAGTTTGGTCATGCATTCTCTACCTGTTCACTGTATTGGCCATCAAGCAGCTGGTCAGCCTCATCCAGAACGAAGAATTTGATCTTCCTAAACAAGGCTTGTTCTTGGAACTACAGTGGCAAGTGAGCTCTAACAATGCGGAGTAGAAGGCAAGCTGACTTGAACAGCTGTCCCAATCCGTCAGCATTACTCTCGATATGATCTGCAAGTCTGCCAGGAGTCGCCACGACTACATGAGGTCGAGCAGTTAATTCAGTCGCCTGGTCGATCTGGAACAAACCCATCAAGACTTCACTACGACAAAGCCGTTCAGCCTAGTTCTAAACCTACCAAACTTCTTCCTCCAGTGATCAGCGAGACCTTCAGAGCAATAGGCTTCCCGAGAGCAACAAACTGGTCAAGTATCTGCGACGCCAGTTCTCGCGTTGGAGTCAGAACAAGCGCATAAATACCGTAAGGATCAACTGCTAGCTGAAATACAGAAGACCATGACAATAAATGCTCCGAGCTTGGCATGAGGAAGAAACTGACCTCGTTGAGAATAGGAAGGACGAATGCAAGAGTTTTGCCGGTGCCAGTCTTGGCACATCCAAGTACGTCGTGGCCCCCGAGCACTTTAGGAATACAGTTCGCCTATAAAACGACACAATTAGAGCGAGAATAGGCGAGGGCGAGGTGGTTGGTTACATTGCGAGAAGTTAAAAGTTCATTTATTAACACTCACAACGATGGCTGATACTCATCACTAATACTTCTAAAGGTATCTTCTACCTAAAAGAAGCTAGGCAAAACAACAAAAGCAAAGTGCTACTGGAGAGCAAGACAAAGGCACCATGTATATGAAATATATAGAAAGCACAAAGTATCTTTCAGGCATCCTGAAGCGAAGAAATGAAAAGAGACACATTCACTTGCCTGCACTGGTGTGGGCTTAAAGATACGCATAGAATTCAACTGTTCTATCAGCCAGGACTGCAATCCCAGCTCCGAAAAAGTCTTCGTCGACGATGAAGGATCAGCCTGTAATAACTCTTATAGTGTTGAAACTGAATGCAAGTGAGCAAAGAGATCAACGAACTGGCGCTTCGCATTGCCGCAACTGGTTTAGCTCTTCGCCTTCTTCCATGTCATCCTCACTCGAAGACTCTTCATCTTCCGATTGTTCCTTAATGAACAAGCTATCGTCGAGAAAGTTCCTTGGTCTAGCAAAACGCAATTCTTTTGAACACTACAGTCAATATACGGAAAAGAATAAGGGCAAAAGGCGGCGCTACTAAATCCCTTTTGGGATGCGCCTCATTCTATTTCTACGGGATGTCGCAAAGGCGATTTGAATGTGTATCTGGCCTATACAATAAGATGCAGTGGCCAGCCGAACAAAACAGTGGTTAACCAAACAAGTCTGGTACCGATTTGGTATACGCGACAGCCGGCACCACTTCCGACTGTGTTCCACGCGCTGTTTTCTGAGAGCACTTATGGAGGACAGGTAGAACGAGGAAACAATGATCAGCGGAATGATGGAGGAGCCTATTGGTTGTATGATGGCATGCTATCTCAAGCGTTAGTTTGAGCCGCTGAGAAGTGATCCAGAACACTTTACCGCAAGTATAAAGCATGCGAACGAGGATTTCAAAACGGCAGTGCAAACCCCAATCGACAGGTAGACTTGAAAGTCCTCTACTAGCTGGATCTGAGTCCTCCTTTCAGGTGACCTTCGACTGCAGGCTAAAGCATCTAAAGATTCAGAACCGTAGTTGTCGTCGTTTTAGCTGTCAGTCAGGAAGACCTGTATTGGTGTAGGGCAGAAACAGATGCAGAATATCGGCAACAGTTGAACATAAGGAGGACAAAATTTAGCAGCTCTGAGTCCTGAGAGCATTCAAGTTCAGTATTCGCCAAATGAGTGCAAGTGCAATGCGGTGGAAAAGTATGTGATTTTGACGCTGCCTCAGGATGCTCAGGAAAAGCTGTACAGGTCAACAACTAGGCCTGCACTATTCCGCGGTAGCGAGTACTGGTCCTATGGTAAACGCAGAAGCGGGCATAGTACCAGTCTAGAGAGGGATCCACCCTATCAGAGCAGGTTTAGGTTAATGGTACTGTCAAACTGCACATGCGCTCATGTTTACCGTTATAGTTTTAAAAGTTTTTGGATAAAATTCCCTGACTTAAGGGATGAAAATGAGGTGGACCCCCCCCCCTTCTAGACGTGCACCGCGGCTGCATCCAGCTAGAACGAGTGCGACAGAACCTGTAGTAGAGGAAACCAGATCTCAGACCAGAGATGAAGAGATTTCCAATCAGTTGAAGCTAATGGAGTAAAGCACAAGAGCAACGCACAAGATAGTATCAGCACATCCGGTGGTCAGAGGCAGAGGATCACCCAATAAGTTTGATCGTATAGTTATTAACACGTTAAAACCACCGTGAGCCCTAAAAAAACCAGAGGCGGCATCAACAAACACCTCGCAGAGGTTGCAGCTTAGGTCAGACGGAGATCGGATATTGGATATCACGATGGTAAATACCGCAAAAGCAAAGAAATCTGCAAATTTAGAAGGCTGGACGATCAGCCTTCCTTCGAGAGGAAAAGGGTGCGCGATGAGAACAATGTCGGTGGCCTCACCTCTGCTTTTGGAACTTCCTCAGCTTCGTTTTCGCGCTCTTCCTCCTCATCCGATGAGAGCATCACATCACATACAGATGTCATCTGCAAGTTTTGCGTGTTTCACGGCAGCGCTCGGGTATTCAAAAGAAGAAAAGGAACAGGAAACTATGCGAAGTTACGCATACCAACAAATCTAAGAGGCTAGAACGACAAATTTATCAAAAGAACAAGGCAAAAACGACGCACGACCAGAAAATAACAAACGTATAAGCATAGCGATTACGAAGAAGAGAGATCATCAGCGTCATTCCGGTTTCCGTTGTAGCTGCAGTGACTGAAGCTGCTTCTCCCTGATTTCCTGCGTCTCTTTCTCGGTCAGGAATCGAATGTGGTGCTTCTCCTTGTGGGCGTTCAGCTCATTGCCTTTGTCAACCAGTCGCTTGTTCAGCTCCTCGGAAACGATCCCAAGCTGAAACGGAAAATGAGGAAAATGCTAAAAATATTCCAGACAATGTGTTAAAGGCAATAACACGGAAAGAATGATGTTTTCTTCAAACATGTGAAGCGTTTGTAAAATGTGCTGCGCCCGCAGCGATTCAAGGTAACTGGCTGTGAGCAGATAAGGGGCGACTTGAAAACGGAAATCGTGCGGGTTTTAGGTACTACGCAGAAAAGGTCAAAATATACCTAACAGCTTAACATCGACAGCACATCTTACCATGGAAGGGTCTCAGGCTTATTTGAACGACAAAAATGAATCCCACAGCGAGAATCTCCGCCCTCCAGTTAGTAGAAAAGTACGTTTTATTTTTGAGAAGGTCTTCAGCCTACCGAGTTAGAGAACCAAATAGTTTACTAAGAAATCGCACAGTCGCACAAGGTGTAACACCTTGCAAACATCAAATATGCGAAAAACAAATTCTGCTGGGCAATGAATCGAACACCTGACCCCTTGCCTGTGAGAGAGCATTTTGCTTTGCTGGCATATTCGATGTAGGAAACAACTGATTTGTGAGACGCGCAATTCCATAGTGAACTTTCGGCCCCCTAAATTTGTCGTTTCAAGTGGTTGGCAAAGGGAAACATAATTTTATACTATTTGAAAGACGATTTTCGCATCGGATCAGTTCCGTCGTTTAGACATATGCCTGAGGCAATCCCTGATTAGATATTGTACGCTGCCGAAAGGAAGAAGCTTGTGATTCTTTCCATAATTTCAACATCGTGTTGCGTAACGGAAATTTTCGACTTTCGATTAGACAAAAAATGGGGATAAAGAAGAGTGTAGCATTGGATGATATGAGATGATCGAAATCCATCTGAATCGAATAAAATTTGCCCCACTATGAAAGACTAAATAGACAGCTTACGATGGACCAAGCATTCTACTGCTATGTGTTATTGGAAGCAATTTGAAACCCTACTTCCTCACACAACGCACAGAACTAACAGGTTAGGATTCTGCCATTTCCAGATTGGTACTAATTCACAGAAAGGAGCGAAGGCTTCCCCAAGTCATAAGGCAAACCCAGAAGAGCTTCAGGGTGTAAGCGATTCCTTTTTGAGACCTTTCCATCAATTTAGGCTCCAACGAGTACTATGGATGAGAAGAAATGGAATGAAAAACAGCAGCAAGTGACACTTACATTGCCGAGATTCTTCTCCAGCACAGGTATTGCATCCTTCACCCTGTACTCGACAAGTGTGTCACTGATGAGACGGAAACACTTTTGTTCTCCGTCCAACTCCTTCAGTAGCTCTATAACTCGCCTTAAATAGTACTGATGTTTTCCCGATCGTATTGCAAAGAACACAGCATTCTCGCAGTCAAATGGTGAATAAGAGCCATTTCCAAATAAGAGGTAAACGAACCCGAACTCTCGCTTTTCCTCCTCTATGCGAGTGATCTCCTGTGCGATCTCCTGCTGCTGGTCACGGAGTTTTTGAAAGGTTTCGACGACCTTCTTCTGCTCTTCTTGCTCCGCTGCCGACAGCGTCGACATGCTCTACCTGGAACAAATGTTGCGTTGAGACGTCCAGAAGCAAGCCATGAGCGTCGCGCGAAGTTCCACCATCAAGAAGGTTTAAGAACAGGATCGAGATCTCGTTGAAGGGTGGATCGCATTGTGCGGAACTGTGTAACGCTACAACCGAAGAGTTAGCGATTATTTACAGGCTGTATCGCTTGAGTTTGGACGTATGATAGCACAGTGGAAGGAGGCGCCAACTGTTACGTCTACCCGATTCCAGGTTCTTTGTTTCAGATACGCGCTCGTGTTAAAATCGCCTTTCACCACTTCGGCGTCAGTGAAATGGTGGCAGACTTGTATGCGACAGACAAAACACACGTTGTCCATCGTTCGGGCACCGCAATTCACTGTGTATGCCAAATAGGCTTTTAAACTACCTCCACATCCCGTAGAAGTAGAATGCGTGGCGCATCCCAAAAGGGATTGAGTAACACCTTGTTGGCAGAAATATATCCACAATCCCTGTCATAATTAGCCGACAGTAGATGTTTTGTTCAGATGGTTTCTAACGATAACGTTGGCGCAATCTTCGTCTCACCATAAGAGGACTTCATCTCTCTACCTATCCGATGTCGATGGCAGAAATGGAAAGAGGTGTGAACTACATTATGAAGACAGCACACAACAACCTATTCTATCATGCCATCACTTCTCAAAAGGATAAATGATAAAGGATGGCGTTACCTAATCCCTTCCTGGATGCGTCTGGTGCATCCTACTTCGATTTGAATGCATATTTGGCCATATAATGATTTGAGGCTGCCAGCCGATGAACAAGTCAGCGCTTTATCCTCCCCAGACAGGTCTGGTACCAATTCAGCGACCTCGAGGGGATGGAAGGCTTGGTTCGCTTCGACGGGAAATCCGAACCAAGAATCTGGCATCGGGTGCACGCGACAACTGGCACCTCCTCCGACTTCGCTCCCGGCGTGCATCATTTCTTAGGGGAGGAAAATTTCCCAAGTGTTTATGTGGGTTAGATAACTTTTAAAAAAACTAAAAAAGACGCAAATAGGGTCCGCTCTCCTCCGCTAACGCGGAGAGCACAGATTTTAGACAGGGGAAGGGACTCCAGGGTGTGGCTCCAGTGACGCATCCGTGTTTAAATTGCCTACATCCTGGAGTTCCTCCTTGTCCAACTAGGAAGCACATTAGACGCGGATCTATAATCGAGACGAAGAGATAAGACTGCAGTTACATTCATTGTATGTAGCTACTCGCCACGCTGGCCCGCCGCGCCATGCTGTGGTGACCCCCCCCCCCGGACCCTATTTGCGCCCTAAAAACTAACTCCAGAGTGGGATTGCTACCTAGGTAAAGGAAACGATATCGCAAAGTGTATAAGAGAAAATGGATCTATCCTAATGGAAGAGGCACTTCATTCTGATTGCTCGAAAACGGCGGTAAACTACTTTACAAACAAATAAGGCGCTATGAGGAGTGGGGTCACCCTCAAAAACTTCAGTAACACGAAAAAAGAGCCACGAGACATACTCTTAATGATGAAAACGAATAAACAATAATGTTGCTGCGTTGGAGCGAAGACGGAAGAGGAGCCGGCTGTCGCCTGCACCCGATACCAGGTTCCTGGTTCGGATTTCCCGCCCAGGCCAACCAAGCCTTCCATCCCTCCGGGGTGAATTGGTACCAGACTTGTCTGGGAAGGATAAAGCGCTGACTTGTTCATGGGCTGACCACCGCAAGTCATTGCATGGCCAAATACGCATTCAACTCGCCTCCACGACATCCCGTAGAAGCAGAATGCGTGGCGCATCCCAAAGTGGATTGAATAACGCCAACGTTTATCCTTTTTTATTGCTGCGTTTTCTGCTCTCCTTCCTCCTTCCGGACAGATACGCTGAAAACCAAGGGCAGAGTCAAAATGCGCCGCCCAAACCTTGGTGTGTACGGAGCGATGGACATATAGGTACTTATACCAAAGTATAGGGACGGTATAACTAGAGTTGAGGGTTAAAGCAATATGAACCCAATTGGCCCTGGCGCAGGCGAGCAACTCGTCCCGCATCGCGCCGCTTGGCATGACGTCGCGCCGCGAGACCTCCTCGCCTCGCTTCGATTCCCTCGCCGTGGCTGCGTCGCGGCCACTTCTGTTTCTGTCAGCTCTCCCATTTCGATGGCTTGCCAACTGGACGTGACCTCTGTGGCTGTCGGCTGGCTAGTAATCAATGTCAGAAGATAGTTGGTGAATTAGTAGAGGGAATGGTGGTGTTGACGGGGTCCAACATCGGCTGAAACTTAGAGAAATCGAGAAAAAGGAAACGGATTGGGCTGAGCGGTGAATCTGAATCACGAGTCTGGAATCGGGTGCACACGACAGCCGGCGACTCCTCCGACTGCATACCACGCTCCTAATTCAATGATTAAGTTAGTAATCATTCAGTATAACTTCATCGCATTAGGTGGAAAAGAATAGAATTAACACTGGTTTCATCCATTTGAAGAATGCTAGAAAGTGCCCGTGGTGGCGCAGTGGGAGGCGGCGTCGATTATAGCATACGCTCTTGATCCAGGTTCGTAATTTGGGTACTAAGTATAGACCAATACCAATTCAGACTACCTTCACGATTTTCCGATAAAGCTAAATACGTAGCGCATCCATCCCAAACAGTGTAACTAATGCCGCCATTTACCCTTTAAATGCAGTGCTGGAAAACCTTTGCAGGAGCTTAATAATCCCTTGCGTATGTACGATTATATATTTTGAAACAAAAAGACGAGTTTTGTCGTAAACTACGGCCAAAATGAGTGTTCTTCGAATGTTCTTCGAATTTTCTGCTTTTTTCAGTGACTTGCAAAACACACCATCACGCTAACAGAGCTCCCGGAAATTCAGTGGTCCTCCAACAGAAGAGGACGGAACGCTACATCCCCCAGAAGTAGAATGCGTGGCGCATCCCAGAAGGGATTGAATAACTCCGTCCTCAATCCTTTTATAGTAGTACGACGTCTAGCAATTTAGAGGTTTTTATCGTGGAAATTGCTGCTTTCTGAAGATTAGATGTGTAATAGCGGAAAATCTGCAAATTTTCAGTCTTTGGGGGAAATCTATTTCCAGCTTCACGACATCAGTTTTTGGCTGCATCCGATAGGATCTCGGAAGCTTTCGATGTTTCCTTCGTTCTGTCTCCGACCGGGAGCGACGCCCAGCAGTTATCGTAACGGCGCTTCGCCGTTGTAAAAATCGAGTGACCTCGCCCGGAGAGCACTGGACTCCAAGTCTTCGCATTCACCGAAATCGGAGGATGTCGTTCTTGTCCTCTCTGCACTATTTCGATGACTTTGGATTTTGAACCTATTTTTGCCTTTTTGAAGACTTTCGCGGTTAATGTTCTTAGTGTGCCGTGCTCCGTGTATTGAGTATAGGATAACCATTTTCGAATCGAATTCTTCTAGGCAAGCTTGACGCTTTCGAAATCAAACTGAACACCTTCAAATCAAATTAAGCATCTTCACATTAGAGAGTCCGAGAGGGATAGAATACTTTTTCAATCAAAGATAACTGCCACGATCTCCACTTGATGCTAGAGAAAATTCTGTTTGTATGGAGTTACACACACACTTCCAATAAAACAGTTGTAGAAATCGAACTTATCTTCAGTTCGTTGCTTCAACTGGGCTGCACCTACTCTCAATCAAATTAAAGTGGCAGCGAATTAGATGAATGTGGGCGACGCGATCTCTTCCTTAACAAGCTAAATATTGCTGCCTTTCTGTGCCCTGCAATAAGCTCTAAACCACAAATTTTCCTTGAAAATTTTTAGAAAATTTCAGACAATGCGTTAACGTATTAGGCAGCTGAATTTAAAATAAAAAAAATAAATCGCCAGAAAGCTGTGCCAACATTTCCTTTTTAACACTCTTGGAGAGCATGTAGTGTAATGTGGAAAAAGCTAGTTATAATTGTACCATTTTCTTTGGTTTTAGTTTGATCTCAAAAGCACCAAGCTTACCTACTAGATTTGGCTTGAAAAGTGGCCAATCTGACGTGAAAATTGCATAAATATAATAAATATCCTCCTGAAACTTAAGTGCTTTCGCCTTCAGTGATATATGAGACTACGATCTCCAAATAAAGCAGCAAAAAATGCTGAATACAAATCGGGAGAGCAAAATGTTAACTTTCTGTTCTTTGGTGCTGTTACTGAACATTCCCAAGCGATCTAAAATTAGAACCGGCCATTTTGAAGGCTAGAACATTACATGTTGAGTTCTATATTTCATTGCTCCATATATCATTCGGTGTTCAATGGGAAACCCATTATTATTGAAGATTTGTCGTCCAAAAGATTTGTCGTATCGTCGAGCCTCATCAGCTGCATTAAATGAGAGGCACCATAGTACAGTCACCATTTGAGTGCTTTGGCCTTGAATTCGTTGCATATTATACTTCACCTCAATGTCGGTGCGGTTCTTTGCCAAGGCCTCTACATCGACTTCTCCTCTAATTTTTCTCGCCTCTTGGGAAAATCTTAGCTTTAGAAGGGCTTCAGCTTTAGTTCTCGACTGTATTTGTTCTGCAGATAATTAAACGCCTATGTATTCTAATTAAAAATAAAGGCGGGGCAGTGCACACAATGAACGACTGCCTGCGCAATGTCGTTCCCTTTTCCGGTTCCGGTGAGCGTCAGGAGGTCAGCAGAATGCTTCGCAGCATCGGTGGGGTGTGTGTATCCGAGACCGCTAGAGGTCATTCTGGCATGCAGGCTGTATGCACGGGATGATGGAAGCGTTCAGAGAGTTGTTTGCCGAAGATGACGTAGACATGTGCCATCAATGATTTCGCAGTGCGGCTCGCCCACTTTAGCATACACAGCAGTGACAGAAAGGGATGCCTCAGTGGGTGCTGTGGCAATTCTGACGCTTCTTCGTAGGGCTCTCCATTTTAATAGCGACTGTTCTGCTCATTGCAGTGTACCTACAGTGTTTGCTCTCACTAGTTGAAGATGAAACAGACGTCGCCTAATAGCATTGAACTCAAGCACAAAGGTTCCGTACTCCTTTGAAAGTAAAATATTGTACAAAGAAACAATTCACGATTTATTGTAGTCTACTTTTTTTACTTGAAAAAAGATACCTACTTGGATGGTAGGGGACTAACTAAGGTCGCCCATTTTTATTGCTCCCAGCAGTCTGCTTTAATTATTCAAAAATAACTAAACCCGTATGCATATTTCGTTGATATTGACCGGATCTGGTTAATGCAAGGATTTTCTCTTTTGTTATGTGTGAGCCTTTCTTTCTTTAAAAAAATCATTGCAGTTTTTTCTTTTCCGCAGTCCTTTCCGTATGTGTTGCCGGTGTTTCATAAGCAGTTGCCGTTGCTGCCTGTTGCAATATTTTAGAGCAGTGCGCAATGATATATCTTCTCCTCGTTTTTTGGAGATTTGGCTAGAAAAATTGCGCTGCACTACGTATTTTGTGAATAATTCACGTATCTCGAGATATTTATCTATTTACAATATACAATACGCTAGCGATTGATGGTAAAAGTTGCGACGAGAGGAGATAAGATGCAGCACAATCTTCGTCAAATATGGTTACAAAAGTTTGAAACCCGTTTTATACAGCAGGCATCCTTGTTGATTGGGAATTAACGTTGCTATTCAATTTTCATGGACTCTAGTAGTACTGTCTTTGGAGGCGGAGGCTGTCGCTTTCACTATGAATCAAGTTCGTTACTTTGGGTCGTTTCCAAGGTAACTAAGCCTTCCATCCCTACAGAGTTGGTAAATTGGTTCCGGACCTATTTGGGAAGAATATTGCACGGCTTGTCTGTTGGTTGGCGTACTCAAGTCATTGTATTATTATATATGTGTATATTTATATATAGGCCAAATAAGTATTCAAACTGCCGCCGCCAGGTCCCGTAGGAGTAAAATCTGTGGCACATCTTAAGATGGGGATTGGCTTACATCGCCGTTTATCCTCTATTCTTTATTCAGTTTTCATGCTTATCTCGAAGCATCAGTTCTGGCTGAAAGTCTTGCAAGTCGTTTTAGGATAAAAGATAAAGAACATCGTTAATCATACCAATTTGGGATACTACACGCACTCTACTACCTCATATCGTGGAGGTGGTTTGAATGCATATTTAGCCTATACATTGACTTGTGATTGCTGGCCGATGGATAAGCCAGCACTTTATCCTTCCCAAATATGTAATTCTGATACTAATTCACTGATCCCGGAGGAATGGAAGGCTTGGTTGGTCTGGGCGGGAAACCTGGAATAATGAACCCGTGATCTGGTACAAGCGACAGTCGGAGCCCTCTCCATCTTCCCTACCACGCACCTGCAACTCGTTTTAGCTTTTGCTAGGTAATTTGTAGTGGCTCTGGCTCCAGTCGACCGATCAGCCTAGGAGAGGGCCGGAGGATCTGCGTCGTCTAAAGTTCAGCGAGAAATAAACGCGTTCAATCTAGATTCGAAAGCAAGCCCCTAAGTTTGCTGGCAGAAGATCTGTAGAACAGTCATTTTAGGATGTTTAAATTTTTTTTCAAAGTGAAAACTAAACAAAACGGAACTCAACATACCGTGCGCTGTCATATTCCGAAGATCATGTAGAGTCGTTGGCCTTCGCACTACTAATCGAGTAAGCGTACGACTATCAAGAGGGAGAGCTTGGCGTGATGTCGACGCACAACATACAAGAACGTTCACGTAGAAATAGAAGAATTTTAGGACCTTCCAAACATTTTAGGACCAGACCAGTGTACGGGTTCTCTTCTGGGGCCCTTTAAGTCTTTCTATTCTAAACAGAAAATATCATCGTAAACGGAAGAAAAGTTGCACGGCTTGTCATGGAGTGAGATATCATCCGACGTGCCATCCCATTTCGTGTGTTAGTCTGTCTTCTTGAATTTTTGTCTTCAGGAATGTCCTCATTTTTTCAGTCCATTGATTTTGCTTTGATGTAGCTTTTTAGGAGTCCTAGTTGATTTTAAACAATCTCAGAGCAATGCACCCGCGTAATTTCTGTTCATAAACCATTTCACGTCAAATTGGACACTATTCTAAGCGCGCTTGACGTTTTTGAAAACAAGCTGAACCTCTTCCAAATCAAAACATGCTTCTTCCACATTAAGCTAGAGACTCTTCCAGACGACCAGAATATTTTTTTGTTCAAGAAAAATTCAAAAAAGAAAAATAAGTGAACCCACTGTCTGAAATTTCATAAAACCTTTAATTTTTCGCGAAAAAGTGATGGTTTGCAGCTCGCAGGGAAGGAGCAGTTTTTATAATAATTTCAAAAGAAGATATTGCATCATGCTCTTGCCTAGTCCGTCGCGGTTTTCATCTGAGTAATAGAAAAAATTCTGTTTACGCGGAGTAACACGGATATAAACGGCAGAACAAGAGCGGTTGTGAAAAACGCGCATGTCCTCACATCGCTGTCTCATGTAGGCAGCATTTGCATTGTCAATCAAATCAAAATCGCAGCGACCTAGACGACTGCGTGGCAGATCCCTTCTCTTAGTATTCCTGAAAATTGCTGTTTTTTTTGCGCTCTACACTGTGCTTTTCACCACCTGTTTTTCCTTAAGAATATTTTCTTCAAAATTATAAAATTCAAAAATTTCTCATTTATTGGGGCAGGCAGATGAGTTGAAATGCTTTAGAGAAGGTCATACTAAATTTTTCTTGGAAGAAAAACTACTCTAGCATTCTAGAAAATCCCCTAATTTAATCTGGGACGCTCGTATTGATTTACAAAATGTGCTGTATGACTTCACAAGCGTCAAACTTGCTTAGAAGGGTGTCCAAGTTGGTTTGAAAACTGTAAGTTGAAACGTGACTAATTTGATGTGGAAATGGAAACTATTTTCATGTCAACTTGCACACTCTTCTAAACAATTTTAACGCTTTTAAATCAAACTGAACATCTTCCAAATCAAAAAGAGTCTCGAAAGAGGTTAGGATAATTTTTGTCCAAGGAAAATTTTAGTATGACTCTTCGAAGTTTTAATTCACCTACCCAATAGGTGAACACACCGTTTTAAATTTCATAAAATTCCCATTTCTCTAAGGAAAGTAGTGGTTTAAATTTTGTTTTAGAGAGCAGGATGGTGTTAATTTCTTAGTTTCAGAGGAAGAGATTGCGCCATGCCGTCGTCCAAAACATCGCGATTTTGTTCGCATGTTGGCAGAATTTCTGTTTGCATGGCTTTCACACCTGTAAACAATGCAACAAAAACTACTGTGATGAACACACATACCCTCACTTTGGCTTCATGTAAGCAGCATTTACACTACTAACCAATTAAAAATCGCGACGAATTTCTTGAGTGCATGGCGCGATCTCGTCTTTTCAGACCCAAAAGATTTCTGCCTTATGATGTTTTAAAACAACATTTAATTAATTTTTTCGCAAAAAAACAATAAAATTCCTATAAAATTACACTAACACTCATTTGGCTGCCTGAATTAAAAACTTCAAAGGAAGTTATACCAAATTTTCCTTTGGAAGAAATTATTCTAACCGTCCTGAAGAGTCTGTGGTGTCACCTGTAAGAAGCTCGATCCGGAAGGCGTTCTCCTTGATTTCAGAAGCATCAAGTTCGCTTAGAAGGGTGTCCAATTTGATGTGAATATGGCATATCCATCTCAGATCTCGCTATCCAAACTGGCTTTTTATTAAAACTGTTTCCAGAGTTTTTCGCGGGTGATTTCCTCCTTCCTTGTTCCACGCCGATGTCGTGGTACATCGAAGAGCAAGAACCAGTCTACCTCGACTACAATGCTACCACTCCACTCGACTCGACTGTGAAGAAGGCCATAGCCGAAGGGCTTGAGCTGTGGGCGAACCCGTCCAGCAAAAACCCCCAAGGTAAGGATGCTCTGCACATGCTTTTGGTGTTGTTCCACACGAAACCGATGCCCTATTTGAGCACTGAAAGCGAAAGAGGCTATTGAGAAGGCCAAGCGGTCCCTCGGCGAACTACTCCACGTTTCCGACGCGGAAGTTGTCTTCACTTCTGGAGGCACCGAAGTACGCCTTTACTGCTTGCTCCATTTGCTGGGACCAAACACTTTTTTCAGGCCAATAACTGGGTGATCTATTCAGCTATTGAAAGCTTCAAATCCGCGTCGCAACGTTGCAGTGACGTTCCTCATGTAATTTCGTCAACTATTGAACATCCTTCTATTCTGGAACCTCTTCGTCATCTGCGAGACAATGGGTCCATAGGTGTGCAGGCTGTTTCTTTTTATATCAGTTTACATTCTTAATCCTAGGTTTAAAATGGTCTCACTAAAAGCACTAACTCTCTTTTACTTATCTGACATATCTCTTACTCGTCCTTATTTATTCCGGGTTTGGCTGCCAGGCTTATGGCTCTGAAGGTGTTGCTAAGCCTAAAGATCTAAAACAAAGCCGTCGAAATAATGAGTCTCCTTTGCGGTTTTCCATGAATTCTACTTTTACGTGGTACAGTAGAAACGACAAGAACCCGTTTTGCCCCATCAATGGCTTGCGGTGCTCAGCGGTGAGAAAAACCAGTGCTTTATCCTTTTTGGGCAACTCATCGCTTGCATAGCTAAGCCAGGAACTGCACCTGAGATGGATTCGAACTGCGGGCCGAATCTGACCTACTTACTTACTGCACAAAATTTAGCCATGCTTCTAAAAGGAGTGTTGTACAACTGAAAACAAGTTTATTTAGCCAAGGACGACTGCGTAAAAAAGGCGCGTATAGCATCGAGGAGGTCCTTCCTGGTAGTTTTTTGGATGCGTTTCAAGGCATAGCCAGAACCTACAGATTTCACTTGTTTTTTGGATACTTAAAAATTGAGACGGATCGGCCAGTTTCCTTCTGCTGTAACCTAGCGGCAGTGCGAGTTGTTTGAGATCTTTTCCCACTACCAGTTACCTTATATTAGGTCAGGACATTCAGTAACACCTGATTGCTTCCGTTTCTACATCTGGATACAAGGTAATCTATGGCTCCCTATTACAATGCTCGAAGTCTTTCTTCATGACATTCGGGTTTATTTGTGCCTTGGAGGCTTTTTACAAAGCCGTTTTCGGTATTTTATGAGGGTTACAGATTTTACGACTTTGTCCTCATTGACCTCTTACTACACTTTGTGTCTCATATAACATGTGTGGGTACGTGTGGTGGCGCAGTCGGAGGAGGCGCGGGCTGTAGCGTGTACCATGAATCAATGGTTTTGGTTCGAGTCCCTCCTAGGCCAGCGAAGCCGTCGTTCTTCAACGGATGGAAAATTGTACCAGAACAAGTGCTCCGACACACCTAACGGCGTGTCTCGCACTTGCGCGCTTCGCGCGACTTTGCAGCATCACTGACTGGCCTATGGAAACAGCTTTTGTAAAACACAAAATTCGCTAACATCTAGGACCTGGTGTGTGCTTTATCGGCATCAACCCGGCCAGTAACGTCATTGGTTTGTGCTGCGCACTACTTCTGTCCCTCAGGTTGCTCCTCCACAACGGTTCTCATGCTCAACAGCTAGCGTTCACAGATATTGTTGACATGTCTTCCGAAGCCAGGTTCCCCTCTCTCGTTTCTTCCTGGATCTAACTGCTGGTCCGCCTTTACTGGTCTTCCCTCTCCCTCTTTAGTTCCCCACTTTCCTGGTCCCAACTCCTGGCTCACTTCTTTGTTTCCACTATTGACTCCCTTCCGGTCTTTTCTTGCTGGTTTCCTTGTCCTGGTCCCTCCTCCAGGTTGTTCCCTTCGTTCCTGGTCGCTCTTCTGGTTCACCCAAGAGGTCCCCCTTACTGCCCTTCTCCACCACCCCTTAGTAGTCCTGATATGCTCACGGCAGACGTCGGTGACACGATTCAGAATCAGAACGCTTGTTGCGCGACGTAGGGGACCAGTCTTCTGGATTCCCAAACTCAGAAGACCCGTCTTCCCAATCCAGATGCTCAGAAGCGCGCGCAGTCGCCGCTGTGTCGAGCATAAAGAAGCTGTGCATATGGCAGATTCCTTGTTCCCCGTATGCGCGACATCGGTGTCACATCGTCTAAACCCGGTCTTCCTTACTGGTAATAGATTCCCTTGCTGATCCTCCTCACTGCCCCCCCCCCATTATTGGTAACTCCCAACTGGTCCCTCCTTATTGCATAGATCCTCCTTGGTGCTTCCTTGCTGAACATGCTGGCCTGCTTCATCGTTCCCCATCGACCTCCCCCCCCCCCCCCCCCCCCCACCATCGTGATGACTCCTCGAGGCTCTCGCTGTGAATGATGCGGCGCATGTCACTCATATTAGATCACTCGACCGCCCAGCTGTGGATGATGCGGGTATCCCACTTAGCTTAGATCCCTCGACCGCTTTGCTGTGGATGATGCGGCGTACCTCACTTCGGTTAGATCACTCAACGGCCAAACTCTTTTATATATAGGTGGTAGTCTGGGTCTAATAAGTCGCTTCATCTTTATTGATTGGCAACCGCAAATTTTTGTGTAGGCCGAAAATACGTTACAGTTATCGCCACGATATCCCACTTACTAGAACGCACGGTGCATCTTATAAGGGGATTGGTTAGGGTGTTGACATTTATCCTTTGTAGCGTGGGCGTATATAGTGCAATCATCAGGTCGAGTCAGCCTCAATCTGAAACCGACTTCAGATGAGATTCGAATGGAATCCAAGTAAGGCGCCTGGCCCATGCTTGATACCAGACTTGCATGGGAAGGGTGAAACCGATGTGTCGGCCGGGTATCGGATACGGCAAATGTATGTACGCGCATGCTTGCGTGGCATTAGTTAGTTTAATTAGTTTCATCAGATTTTCTTCATTATTTTTTTATCCGGCATGCAATGGAATTTACTTACCAATATAATTACGGCTTTTAGTCACTGCAGTGCCCCACCTAATGGGCAGGTCAGCATTTTCTCCCAGAAATGGGAGCCGGGGAGTCAAAATCGCTGGTCGCCTTTATAATTTTGGTGATTTTTTCTCCGCTAGGAATGCCTAAAAGTGAAGAAATAAGTGATAGTCAGAGGAGGCAATATCAGGGGAACAGAGTATATGGGGAACTGTGTCCCAACCCGGTTTCCCTTCTTTCTTTAGCTATATGTGCTCCTGCGTTGTCTTGAAGAAGCAGGACAGAAGCCCATCTCGGCCGTTTTTATCGAATAACGTCCGTCGGATTCTGAAGTTGATTACCGTAAATGCTGCCGGTGACAGTGTCCTTGCGGGAGCAACTCGTAGTAGAACATTCGTCGCGAACCCAGAGCAACACAGGAGACATTTCTTGGGTGAAGGCCCGATTTGGTTTGCGTCGGAAGGTCTTCTCCTTGAGGGAGTCACATGGCGCGATGCGTATTGGAATTGCAGAGGACCCAACGCTCATCTCCGTCATCATCTTCTATATTCATCTCTTCTAGAAACTCCTTTCGGTGCGGGCGGAGATGGAGGAACTGACAAATGAATACCCGGACAAACCGCCTGGCATCGGTGAAGACATGAAGATAAACCCATCGGCTCAGAACGTTTCTGTTGCCTAGGCCTGGAAGAATCTGTACACTCGAACTTCGCCGTAAGATGCTAACATTCGTATCCCCTTTGACAGCGCCGAGGATGGCGGAGTTTTCCACTGTGTGTGGGTGCCCTGACCGAGGCTTGTCTACGAGGTCGGTGTCTCCTCCTTTGGACGAACGGACCAGCGCTTGGCGTTGTCGATGGAAGTGGCATCCTCTTCCGGTGCGCTGTTGATGTTTCGAATGGTTGCCGTCGCTCCAGTGCCTCCAAACTATGCATGGAATGTGTAGCTATCACGAAAAAGTTTCGAGAACGATCTGCAATTACCACTTGGTTGATCAAGGCCACCGATCACAGATAGAAATTTCTGGAACCTTCACAAAATCGGGAGATGACTCTCTTATCAGCCCTATTTAAAAAGGTTTGATAATTCGTAATATAATAATAAATAGTAATTGAAATTTAAAATTTAATAATAACTGATAAATAATCAAAAATGGATTGATCATGCTGAATATTTTTATATCCAATGGAATGATAGTCACCGTTAGTCACTCCCTCTGTGGGATGAGCCACGCATTCTACCTCTGTGAAATGCGGACGAGAAGCATAAGTGACACTGACATTTGCAGGGGCCAGTTGATGAACAAGTCAGTGTCACTTATGCTTCCCATACAAAAGGTGGGCGGTAAGATATTACAAATGCAAGAGGCCATTTTTACAGGGTGCGCCAAAATTATGGCGAATTATCAAGCACATGCGCAAACAATTTGACCTTTTATTCGGAGCATCTGCTTTTTTCGTGCTCTTATTGTTTTAATTGAGTCAATTAGTTTATGCTCACCTCAGTCAAACATAACAATAAGTCGTTTTTCAAGATAGTCAAACGTTCGTGCCACCGTTCTTAAATCATTGAGCTTTACCGTTAAGGCTTCTCGGCACGCTACATTCACCACCGTCTTGGAGTTCATCAAAGTATTATGAATAGGTGGGCGCGTGTAGCGCAGTCGGAGGAGGCGCGACTGTCGCGTGCACCCGATACCAGGTTCCTGGTTCGGATTTCCCGCCCAGGCCAACCAGGCCTGCCATCCCTTCGGGGTCGGTGAATTGGTACCAGACGTGTCTGGGAAGGATAAAGCGCTGACTTGTTCATCGGCTGGCCACCACAAGTCATTGTATGGCCAAATACGCATTCATGTCGCCTCCACGACATCCCGTAGAAGTAGAATGCGCTGGCGCATCCCAGAAGGGATTGAGTAACGCCGTCCTTTATCCTTCATCCTTTATTATGAATAGGTCACCAGACGCTAAGAAGACCTGGGAACCGAGGATGATAGATCCGGACGGGAAAGACACGTATCTGTGACAACTACGGACAACATTAGGAGGGTACGTGAACGAATTCGCAGGAAGCCGGCGCACACGGTCCGCCGGTTGTCGGGAAAATGGACATCATGGAGTCGTCGTTGAGAAGAATCTTCCGTAAACTGGGACTTAAGGCCTACAAGAAGACCCACGTGCACCTCCCGGACCTTCAAACAGGAAGGAGTTCCAGCTCACAGAGCAAGAATGCTGCAAGACTGGTGCAAAGGCAACTTTCCGCTATTCATCAGCTTCCACGAGTGGCCATCCAACTCTCCGGATTTGAATCCGATGGGTTACACGGTCTGGCCAGCTCTGGAAGCCAAAGCCTGCGGGAAACCTCACCGCCTTGTGGATCCTTTGAAGAAAGGCGTGTGATGAGCTCAACGCGCCTTACTTGCGTGCCGCCGTCGACGCCTTCCCGAAGCGTCTCAAAGTCTATATCGATGCCGATGGAGATATCTTCGAATCTCAATATTGCGTCTAGTTTACAATAGACAGATAAACATTATCTCATCTTTGGTTCCTCGAAAGTACCGCATTTTCTCTCTCGGCGAATTGAAAACCTTGTCGCCATAATTTTGGCGCACCCTGTAGTAGTTTTTAAAGCTGTTTTCTGTATTACTTTAACGTTCGAATCTGATACCAATTCATCGACGAAGATTGAAGGCTTTGTTGTTCTGGGCAGACCTATCGAATCAATTCGGGTTGCACGCGGTAGCCGTCTCTTACTCCGGCACCCTACTGCCAGTTTACTCCGTCACCCTACTGCCAATCAAGTGTGTAAGATTTTTAACCTGTCTATAACAGCAACATTCATTCGTATTTCTATTCGGTGCCTATAAGCGCCAAAAAACCGTTGACCATAGTGAGATATCTTCCCCTAAACGTTGCGCCAGATTTGTTGTGACGCACACCACCGCACATTCCAGAACTCAGCCTTTTGACCGTGGACCCGGCCAGCGGTCAGGTGGTGCCAAGCGATTTGGAGAAGTTGCTTTCGCCTTCAACCTGCTTGCTTACGGTTATGCTAGCGAACAACGAGACGGGAGTTCTTCAGCCGATCCCGGAACTGAGCGTTGCGGCCCGGCGTGCCTCAAAGAAGCATGGTGGGTGCGCTGTTGTGATTTAAGGTCGACCAATTGTTTACGCGCTTACGTCCAGGCATTAGTATTTTTGTTCACTCGGATGCCTCGCAAGCCGTAGGAAAACTCGACGTAAACATTGCTGAGCTGAAGGTGGACGCCATCACTGTCGCTGGTCACAAGGTGAACTCCACTGCCCTTGCCTCAGTCCGTTTCCGTCAGTTGCATCTTTTGATTTCAGTTCTATGGTCCTCGCAATGGCGCTTTAGTTATGCGGTCGCAATACGCCACCCAAATCTTGCCGATGCTTCGTGGTGGAGGTCAGGAGCGGGGTCTTAGATCAGGGTGCGTGAACGCCCAGAACGGGACCTATTTAGATTTACTGCATAAGTCGGAAGCAGCTCCAATTTTTTAGGACAGAGAACACTCCAATGATCATGGGACTGGGAGCAGCAGCCGCCACCTTCAGTCCCAAAGTGGAAGCACACCTTCGCGATATTCGCGACTACTTTGAGCAGCGATTGCATGTAAGCATGGATTCAGAATCCCTAGAAAGAACACGGGCGATCAGATGAATTACAGGAGCTTGTGCCAGAGGAGCATGTCGTGCATTTCCAACATTCTCCGCGACTACCAAACACAAGCTCGGTGGCGTTCCCCAAGTACCCGAAGCCTAGCCCGGATCTCGTTGCGAAGTACGTTACTTCTTCTGCAATGAGTTGACGAGGACAAAGTATGGATATATCACACCAACCTGTTCTGTCTCTGCCGATCTCCATACCGCGGATCCCCCTCGTTACAAGGGTGTTGGGAGGAATTCCACATCACGTTCAGTGCGTCCATTGAGAAGTGAGCAGTTGAAAAAAAAACCCTCGCGAGGTACGCCAAAGCGAAGAGAAACGGGTGGTGGATCGTGAGTTTTGGGCGCTGGATTAGTAGAAGAGCTGGTAGGCCTCTGTATTAATGTTTTGCACGGAGAATACTGGAATTGTGTGCGAAACTCAAGGCCCGTCGAATCTCAACTACCCCTAACTAAGCAGTAAGAAGGGCAGAAGAATCAAGGTCTGCACATTGTTATACAAAGGAAGCACTAGGTATTGTCAAACAACGATGATGACTGAAAATGACGAGCCTATTTCCTGTGTTCGTTAAATGGATAACCGAAGAAGGCAGATCAAGGATAGAAGGATAAAGATCGCTCCTTCTCTTATTAGGATACGTACAGTATCTTCTACGGGGTATTTTGGAAGTAATTCAAAAGCGTACCTAATCTATGGGCGCATGCTAGCGCAGTCGGAGAGGGCACTGGCTGTTGTCTGCATTTTGAATCGAGGAACATGGTTCGGCCTTCCTGCTCAAGCCAACTAGCCTTCCCTCCCTCCGAGGTCAGTAGATTAGTGCCAGACTTGTCTGGGAAGGATAAAAGACTGACTTGTTGATCGACTGGCCACCGCAAGCCATTGTATGGTCAAATATTCAGATTGCCTTCTGCAGAAGTAGAATGCGTGAAGCATCCCAGAAGGGATCGATAAACGCCGTTCTCTATCCTTTACGCTTCATCCTTACAACGACTTTCGGTGGCCATCCGATGGACGCGTCAGCATTTTATCTTTCCATTCAGGGCTCAGTGCTAGTAGCAAGTCACCAAGGTGGGATGGAAGACTTGGTTGACCGGGCGGAATCCGAACCAAAACCTCGGTTCGGCAGCGCTACAACGCGGCTCACTGTCATTCACTTGAAACGGAATATTCGGCTATCATTTTTGAGAATAGTAGGTAGGCGCACGTATAGAAACGCAACGGCGTTCTGTTTCAACATGGTTTCTCTGGGCCTTTCTTTCTCTTTCCTGCTGCAATTGATAGTATGCCAAGACGATTTCTTTCAGGTGCAAAACGTTTTACGCGAGTACTGGAGCCGCATGCCATTCTGGTGATGTGAGGTGAGTTATCAGCGGGGATCTGCGTAAATTTTTCTGAGAAAAGCGGAATACGGAACACGGAAACCGAGACTGAAGTCGACATAATCCATCATGTTCACTGTAAAAATTTCAAGAGTTTAGCTTAGTACTATCCTGCTAGCGCGCATTGCTTACGTAGTTCTATACTCACATCAGATAGGTATAGTCGTCAATTTGGTCTACATGGGATGGATGGTCGCATCAGCCCAGTCGAGTCGCATCGAGCGGGCGTGCCACCCAAAGCGTGTGTGGGCTCGACGACCTGATTGGATGGCGCATGTTCGGTCTGTGCTCCGATCGGCCATGATTGGCTAGTGCGTCATCCCATCCCTATGTAGGTTTGACGACCAGCACCAACTTTTATGACAAAGACAAGGTCCTGCTTTACATCGTGAATGATAGCTGTGAAACTCCATATCAGGCAAAAACAAACGTGGTCTTCGGCGATGCTTTCGGTTAATCGCGTTTGAGTTTTGCAGTCAGCCATCTTGTTATCGTAGTTGTTGAAACTGAGTGCGCATCCACAAGCAGCGCTGCATCCAGCTATTCGTTCACAAGCTCGTGGTTTAGTGCTGTGCTGTTGGCGTGCGGAATATCAAAAGAGGTGGCTGAAAGAACTGTTCGATTCAGTTTCGGAAGGGAAACAACTAAGGATGACGTAAGTTTAGGAGGTCTTCAGCCTGAAAATTGTTCTTGAATATGAAACCTTCAGGTCGACCGAGTGGTGAAGGAATTGAAAGCGATCCTTTTCCTGGCGAAGCACGGCAGTTCTCTGATGAATGTGATAAATAAGGGGCCCGTGCCTGGATTTTGACTGTTACGCGGTAGACATTAGAGGTCCGTATCTATCACGTTCGTAGCTATTTGTGACGTTGTTAGTACGGCCATGCGATGGTTGTGGTGCTGCCTTTCCATTTGTTTGACACGCTTTATGTTTGCATACTGTTTGTTACCTTGTGTGGTGCTGCGTGGTGAAGATCACTCTGCTAAGATGAGCTTTATACGTCCTGTTTGCCCTGCAGAACTGAATCGTAGTGGTTGTCTAAACCGCCTTTTATATCTAGTTCCCTCAATTTCCACAGAATATGAATTGTCTGATGATAAGGGACATTGGAAATTAGCACAAGATAGTGACGAAATCCAATACACTTTCTCTCATATTCAATGAAGTTAGAAATGCTTCATGCTAACTCTGCCTGGGAGGCATTGAGTCTCTTTAACAACATGCACACCTGGATATGCGACACCTTCTGAAGGGATTTCAGGCTGAAAGCGTCATTACATGAATCCTTGTCACCAGTGAGCTTTATCTCTTTTTGTGAACATTTGCAATAGATGCAGAGTGCTACTTCTGTAGAGATACTCGCAAGAAAGAGGAAGACTGCTGATTTATCTGTTTGTTTATGCACGCTAGGGTGCGCTTACAAAGAAAGTAGACATTGGATCCGACACCGATTTTCCGAATAATCGGATGATTCGGGTGGGCCATTTTTTCAAACCCCGGATCTTCGGATGATTCAGATGAGGGTCATTTTGAAAACCCCGGATTTTTGGATGATTCAGATGAGGGCAATTTCGAAAACCCCGGATCTTCGGATAATTCAGATAATGCCATTTTCGGCCGAGCCGGATTTCGGATATCCGATTCGGATACAACCGGATAAGTGATAGGGGCACGCAACCTCTTAAAAATGGATGTAGATGTATGCCGTGGAGAGCAACTTTGTTGCCACTTGTTTATTACTGACTGGTTTTTTAACCAAAACGCAATGGGAAAGCTGTTCAACATAACGATGTATAAACGTTTAACATCAGTGATACACAGACACAAAGTGCATGAAACAGAAGCACTGGTGAAAATACGGACAGCGTATAAAGGCTGCAGTTTGCTTCCATATATGGACAAATGAGATCAGCTTCATAGACGAAATCCAATTGAAGACGTTCCCTTTCCTCCGAAACAAGAGTTCCACTCGAAAACGTTATCATATGCCCACTGCTTGCTTGCCTTTCCACGTCCATCAGTTCATCTTGCGGATTTCAATCTTCCTCTTCTTCTTCCATCACATCCAGCTGTTCGTCTTCGTCAACTTCAAGTTGACGTGCTTCGAAGTCCTTGAGTATGCTGGCCATCTGTTCGACCAGCTTGATTTTTTCCGTCGAAGGTGCCTTGTCTAAAGGTGGGCCACACTTCAGCGTGAACAGGTGGATCACCACTCGACCGTCGGTGGACATTGTTGGTGTTAGGTACTAGAAAACCTTCAGCAGACCTCTGATTTCCAGATGACAGGCAAAGAAAGAGTGTATCGATGCCACTTAGGTCAATTTCCTGGATCCACAGACTTTCTCGTTTTAACCACATGTGACGTCACATTATAGTCTCCTTTGAAAATCCGAGCATGATGGTTTTACCCAAGGTCATTGACCGATGTATAGAAACACTGAGAGGAGCCTGTAGCATTTATACACTGCCCGTATTGTGCCCAGTGCTGCTTTATGCACGTTGTACCTATGTATCACTGGTGTTGAATATTTATCATGTTGAGTACAACAGCGTGCAGCTGGAAAATGCGCAAAAAAATCTGAAAATGATATAGACGTAGAATCCCTCAAATCCCAACCAATCAGTTGGAAAACAGGAATGCAGCAGCGCATGAGATCAAACCCTCGACCTTCTTCCCATGAAACAACGTCACTACCCACTGCGCTCCGAGCTGCTTGCCTTCAGATGCATCGCGGGCGTACAAGACCTCCCAACTCGTGAGGCGCCGATTCCACTATAACTTCAAGGATCCCCTATTGCCCGGGTTTAACGACTTGGCAGAAATGAAACACATTTTATGCTAATTGAGGGGTGGAGATTATTCCTATTTAATAGGATGACTCCCAATACCCGTTCAGACGTACGCTATCAGACCCTTTCCTTGTGAGAGAAATCCCGCCAAATGATTGCAAATCTGGCCGAAAAAGTCAGGTTATCAATGGCGCAGAGTTTGTCAGCAAGGCAATTTTCGGCCGAGCCGGATTTCGGATAATCTGAAACCGGATAAATCCGGCTGGATATCCGAAAAATGCATGATTCGGATCCCATGTCTAAAAGAAAGTAAGTGAGACTGAGTGGCTAGTCAATCTAATATCGGAGAAACAAATAGAGAAGGAGAAAATATATCATAGCAAAACATCGCTGCAACGCCTGACATCCTTGGGACCAGCCACTTGAGGCGTAAAGTTACGAAGAATTTCTATCAAGACCCTCAGCATTATTGGTTCCATGCTGATATCAGGGGCCGGCTTATCCCGCTATGCGGGGAGTGCTGATGGGTCCCACAAGGCGTCGATGTTCGATCAATCAAACAATCGAGCAAGGCGAAATAGTGTCTTTGGTTATTCCTATAGTTATCTATCACCAGGAGCGCAGTCGCAGTTGTCGCAGCACCCGATTCCAGATTCCTGATACTATTTCTCCGCCCAGGCCAACCACCGATTCCTTCGGGGTCGGTGAGCTAGTGCAAGACTCATCTGTGAAGGATACACAACACTGACTTGTTCATCGGCTGTCCACCGCAAGTCAACGTAAAGCGAAAGACGCATTCAAACTGCCCCCACGGCAGCACATCGTTGCCAAAACTTGCCGCTGACGTGCCGCCTTGGCGGTAGACGCGGCGCCGCCAAAGCGGCAGCGGCTGTAATGATTCAAGACATTATTGCTTATGCAGCTGCTTTGCCGCTCGACAGAGTTCTTATCAGAGGCAAGATTCATCAACGACTTGCAGCAATTTAACGGAGAAAATACAGCCGAAATCCCTGATAGCGCGTCTGAAATGTTTCACCATATCTTACTGCATATAATTCGTTTAATCCGTGTGTCACGTTGTCAGTAACGGGGAGGGCGACTGAAGCCAAGAGATGCCTACAACACGGCGGCGTATGGCGATTTTTCTTTCAGCTTAACCACAGGCGATTGCTAGCGAACTTATAACCTCGGCGGCGGATCACGCAAGTTTTCGATATATTCAACAAGCAGCGCGTCAAGGTATGAGTGTGGATCAAGCGCGGGGCGTAGAGATTCAGAAGGCGTATCGAAGACGTTGTTCAATGTGCATAAGGACTCGGAAGACGTGCCGCAGACGTCATCCAACATGCGTTAGGATTCACAATGCATGTTAAAGACGTTGTCCAACGTCTTCAACACGCGCGGGACTCGGAAGACGTGCTGAAGACCTCGTCCAACGTGCGCAGAGATTCAGAAGTGCTGCAGATGTCGTCCAACGTGCGTCAGGATTCGGAAGGAGTGCCGCAAACGTCCAAGTTGCGTAGGAATGTCGAGTAAGGGGGAGGAGTATGAGGGGACCAGTGAAGAGGGGAGGAAAGGGGACCACTAGAGGGGAACAAGGAAGAATTTTTCCTCAATATCGTCAAAGGTTGGGGGGGGGGGTGAAGAAGTAGGAAGAGTGGCTATGGGATTAGGAGGAATATTGCTGCCGTCGGACAGTAAGCGATTCCCCAATACCGAATAATTTTAATTATGTTTCTGCAGATTAAGCACTTCAGATTGGCCCTCTCATGACCTGTTTTTCGCCATGTAGAGAACGAGCACATCGGCGAATAAATCGCGTACATGCCATAAAGGGTGGATGAGGTTCATAGGACCAGTGAAGATGTTGCCCTACCATATCCTACTCCACTAATCTACATAGTAAAATAATTTAACAGGTTTTTAATGTAATAAAAGTAGAAGGCCTAAAGAAGAAGGGAAGATGATTGGGGTCGTTCTATTCTCGGGGTTTGGGGGCGAAGCCTCCAACCAGGGTCAAGCTTGAGGTTCGGAAATCGAAGGGCGGGTCGTACTCTTATGGTTTTGGCAGAGACTTCTCTCTTATTTTTTCAGGTTTTTAGGCGATGTTTTTGATTCTTAGTAAATTGTTTTTTCCAGGAATGTCTACGAAAGCGTGGAGTCTCTCCTTCGTTCCGCGAGGTTGTGAAAATCAATATAAAAAAGTTTCGAGTTTAATGATTGTATTACTCGTAAAAATAAAGATTTTCTGCACCAGATTTGGAGTCATTGAGAAGTTTCCTCTTTTTCAGGTTTTTTTTCTCACGAAATCGTGGACGTGACAGTTTTCTGCCTGAACGAGCGACATCCACGTCCTAAATTGCAGTCTATAAAATTTAGAGTGTCGATTACTTGGAAAAATTAAGTGCTTTTCCTACAAGATTTTTGGAAGCGCTTTTCGAAGCGATGACGGGATGGCAACCGGAGGATGGGCTTGTCAGGGAACTAATTTCCCCTTTCTGCAGGAAACAGCATCAGAAAGAGGAGTTGTTCCCAATAAAATTTTAATCCACTGTTTGACACACTAATAAAACCTGTTTTTCTGAAACGATCTTCTGTATGAACAAACGCTCCGATTTGTATGTATCATTTGCCGAAAAACTTCGACTCCTTTAATCACATAGAAGCCACTATTTTTACAATCTGCATTTTAAAGAATAGTATCCACACTTCTTATAGTTTTAAAAGCTCTGTGAATTTTTCAGAGACGTCGCACAAACTCCGAAATATGGTATGTTACGTGGAGCCGTTGCGTTCTCCGATATCATGGATCGCCACTGAGGATGGTCTTCTCGAGGAAAAAATTTCTATCTTCTGAAGAGAGAACACACGAGAGTGAAATTGTGCTTCATTGAATTTTAAGTCATGAATATTACACAGTAAAGAGCTAAGCTTTTTCGCAGCGAACTCCGATGATTAGGGCGGACAAAAACGCTTTATAAAAAGTGTCTTCATGCGGGGCGGAGGGGGGTTCGATTTTCGGCACGTATTTTTGCGAAATGGACCCGAAATCGGACCACCCGTGTCGCGCATGAAGACCGAATTTTTGAAAACTGACTCCTATATAATGAGAAAGGGCTCTTCTTCAAGTTTTTGAAAAGCTAGCGGAATTTTGAAACTTCGAGAAACTTGTCGAGTTATGAATATTTTTGTGAAGCCACTTCAATTTTTTTCGCACAAAAATCGAACCAACAGCCACGCGTGACGACTCCTCTGTTGGGAAATGATTTTTACACGGTGGGAAAAGGCGTTTTGTCTAATTCTTGAAAAGCTAGAATAATTTTCAAAATTCGAGAAACCTACTGAGTTATGAAACTTTTTGTGAACGTTCAGTTTCATGCTCCGATGACATTGGTGCAAAGTCGACAAAAGGTCGATTCAACCTGTTCTATCCAGAAAATCATAATTTTTCATAGTGAGTTGATCAGGACTTTGAGGTTCTTGTGGCTGGATTTTATCCGTGTGGGTGATCCGCTTCGGCTAAAAAATAATTTTTTTCATGAAAAACGAGAATTTTGTATGCGATGCATCCTAATCTTACCTTCATTGCAGTGGAGAAGCTTAGTTTTACTGTATATTAAGCACGACTTAAAATTTGATATGGTACAATTCCACTCTCTGTCGTCCTGCCCTTCAGAAGGCAGAAAAATTTTTCCAACGAGGAGTCCATCCATATTTCAATTGCGATCGATCATGTCAGAGAACGCAGTAGCCGCACATAAACTGCCGTAACTCGGAGATTTTTTGGGGCTTCTGGAAAATTCGTAAAGCTTTAGTAAATGTGTTTTCTATGCTTTAGAAGGCATGTTCTAAATGTAACATCTTCCATTGTGGTTAGTCTGCGATATTCAGAAAAATAGTTTTTCATGAAAAACGAGGATCTTGTATGCGATCCATCCTAATCATACCCTCATCGCAGCTCCGCCATCGCTGCGGAGAAGCTTGTTTTTTTTTGTTGGACGATACACAGGGCTTGGATTTTTGTAGGCTTCATTTTGATTTTTTATGATGTTTCCTTAGGAGGACAGAACATTATTTCCATGGGAATTCCATCGTCCCCATTCGTTTGCCGCTCCGTGGTCGATTCGATGCGCTTCAGAAAAAATCTAGGAAAAGCACTTAATTCGTCGTCAGAAAGTAACACTCAAAATCTACCACTATATAACTGAGTTAGCGATCGATGACGTTTGAGTGAACTAACGTAAGTGAGGTCACCTGTATCACCTGTCGTCCCGTTGATCATCGACTTGCTCGAGCGGGCGCCAGCAGCGTCCCCATTCGTCCCTGTCGCGTGCCAGAGTGGTCCAATGGATCCTCCTCGCTCGAGGGACACGAAGAGCGTCATATCGGTCGTTCAGGGCTTTCACGAAGAAGTCCGACCAACGCGTTGGTGGGCGTCCTGGTGTTCTTTTGACATCCCGCGGAATCCAATCTGTGACGGCTCTCGTCCAGCGGGTGTCTGCGAATCGCATTACGTGGCCGGCCCACCTAATTTTCGACGACTTGGCCCATGCGACAGCGTTTCTGATCTTCGAACGTCGGCGAAGCTCGGAACTTCGGAGGCCTTCTCTCACTTGCGTGAGTCGTGTCACTCCGAGCATCGTCCTCTCGATTCCACGCTGGGCGACGCTGATCGCGTGTTCAACCTGCTTTCGTATAACCCAGGTCTCTGAGGCGTGTGTTAGGGCAGGAAGAACAGTGGAGTCGAATAGGTGGGCACGGAGTCGGACGTTCTTCGTTTTCTTCACGACTTCTTCGACGCTCTTGAAAGCTCCCCAAGCCGCTCGTTTCCTCCTGCTCAGCTCTGGTGCTAGGTCGTTGGTCATGTTGACTTCGCGACCCAGATACACATAGCTGGAGCATTCGGAGATGTTCGTTCCGTTGAGCGAGAATGGGGCATCAGAAACCCATCCGTTCTTCATGAACATCGTCTTCGTAAGATTCAGCTGCAGTCCAACGCTTCCACATACACGATCGAAGTCGGCCAGCATTCGTTCCGCCTGACTGATGCTCGGTGTTATGAGCACGATGTCGTCAGCGAAGCGAAGTTGGTGCAGCTGCCGGCCGTCGACCTTCACTCCCATGTCTTCCCATTCTAGTTCGCGCATGACGTGTTCGAGGGTGGCGCTGAAGAGCTTCGGGGATATGGTATCCCCTTGTCGAACCCCTCTCTTCACGTCAATGACGAAGTGGGATACGCCGCATCATCCACAGTGGGGCAGTCGAGTGATCTAACCTAAGTGAGATACGCCGCATCATCCACATAGGGGGCGGTCGACTGATCTAACCTGAGATTCGCCTCATCATCTACGGTACCGTCGGTAAACGTTCGCCAAAACGCGGCCGGCGGCGGATTAATCCGCCGCCGGCCGCGTTTTGGCGAACGTTTACCGACGGTACTGTACAGCGTGGGCAAAATTTGCCATTGAACGTGAGATGTTGCTGCAGCAGGGGAAGCGTAGCCTTTTACTGCTTAACACAACAGCACCTACGAGCGTTTCTGAGCGTCCAGATTCAGAAGTCGAGTTCGTGCATTAGCATGAGAAGACAACTAAAGGGGTAAGGGTAGAAGGGGGACTTCGAGGGTGGCGAACCGACAGCGAGGTCGATAGGAGAAACAATGAAGCAGGCCAGGAGGTGGCACCAAGAATGGTTTAGGCAATAAGGAAGGATCAGTAGAGAGTTACGAATCCGGGGAAGGGGGGGGGGTAAAGTAAAGAGAATCAGCAAGGGGATCCATTACCATTAAGAGAGACCGAATTTAGAGGATGTGACACCGATGTCGCGCAATGGGCGTTCGCTCGCCGTCGTCGTGTCGTGAGCGTGGGGGCTACTTAATTGGGATAGAGTAGTAAAGAGGATCCCGAAGGGGAGGGGGAAGGAATCTACCTGGAAGAAGGGAGATGGAGGTGGGACCAGGACGGGGAACCAACAAGAAGGGAGCCGTAAGGGAATTCATACGAGGAACAAGGAATCTGCCATATGCATATCCTCTTCATGCTCGACACAGCGGCGACTGCGCGCGCTTCTGAGCTTCTGGATCCAGAAAACGGTCCCCTTACGTCGCGCTACAAGCGGTTGATCCTGAATATGTGTCACCGACGTCTGCCGTGAGCACAGGAAGACCACTAAGAGGGTTGTGGAGAAGGGCAATAAGGGGGACCTTTAGGGGGCCAAGAGAGCGACCAGGAAGGGAAAGAACAACCCGGCGGAGGAGCCAAGACGGGAAAACCAGCGAGAACAGACCAGTAAGGGGTCAATAGTGGAAACAAAGAAGTCGGCCAGGAGTTGGGATTAGGGAGGTGGGGACTAAAAAGCGGGAGGGAAGACCAATAAAGCCGGACCAGCAACTAGATCCAGTCAGAAGGAACGAGTGAGGGGGAACCCGACTTCGGAAGACATGTCAACTATATCTGGAAACTCTAACTGTTGAGCATGAGAGCGGTTGCAAAGGAGCAACCTGAGGGACAGAAGTACTGCGCAGCACAAACCAATGACGTTAATGCCGGTCCGGAGAGAATGTATATGATGAAGGTTCCGAAGGTGAACGGGTTGATGCCGATAAAGTACGCTTCATGTCCTAGATTTTAGCGAATTTTGTGTTTTACTTTCCATCGGTCAGTGATGCTGCAAAGTCGCGCGAAGCGCGCTAAGAATTGAAATACTATTTCAGAGCACAATTTCAGATGCAGACGTCGCTCCTTCAGGTAGAAAAATGTGTCGTGTCCATGATGTCCTGAAAAAAAAACACCTGCACAAATTAACAGTGATGATTGGAAGACTGCTACCAGAAATTCTTTAAAGAGTCCAAACATATTATTCAAAAGTTTAAAGTACTTTATTGCGCTATTAAAGTATACATATTTTGTTCAGTGACCTCTTTTTATTGTTCTATTGTGTCGAAGCCGCTCCTGAAAATAAGAACCTATTAAAGGGCTCAAAATGCACATAAAACCTTGAAGAGATCAAGATATATAACGAACAAAACAGTGGAAGAAAAAGGGTGGGTCGTACGAATCCCGCTTCGAAGGGGGGGGGGGTCGTAAATTTTCAGCAAAAATTGAAGCCCACGCTTGACGCCCCTCCAACCATACGCTGCTAGGTCGCTGGACGCCTGGTTGCTTGACAAGCCGCGCTATCAGGGATTTCGTCTGTATTTTCTCTGTTCAATTTCTGAAACTCGTTGATGAATCCGGCCCCTGGATTCTAGCTGACCGTGGAGGCGATCTAGAATGGAAACTGATGGTGATAATGAAGCCGCGTTGGCAATAGAGTGGAGCGAGGATGATTGCCGCGCCAATTCGTGAATTGCCTCCTACGCGGCAGTTCTCCTGCTTGCCTCGTGCCGCGTTGCCGCAAAAAAGTGTGCGGAGGCCTTTAACACCGTCGTTTATCCTTCTTCCCTATCCTTCTCCCGTGAAGCAATGGATGTGAAGCCTATGGCGGAGTTCTCATACATGAAGCCGTACTCCTTGTGATGGGGATGGGAGAACAAATGCATGGATCTAGCAAGTTCTTGCCGTTGGAGAAGGCTCAAAAGACAATGTTTTACATCATTGACCCGTATTTCTCCCTTCTCCCTCCAATTTCGTTCCTTCACATTGCAAGACATCCATAGTTCGACGGTTTTTAGGCAATTGTCCTTAGAAGAACTTATCTCTCAATGCATTCAGTTCAAGCATCTGACAATAAAGATTTATGAATAGTCATGAGATTTTGGTTCAATGGCTTTCTATGATATCACTAAGGTTACATATTTTCAATAAAATTTCGAAGCATTTGATATACACCTTGCTGATAGCACAACTCATAATATTATACATTTCACCACTAGATTTCAAGTTGACCAGTAGAAGACATCACATGCATGGGAACTCAGCAACAACACCTGAGATGCAAGCACTTGAGCTACGTAGGAATAATGCTGATTCGGATGAATTGAGAAAAGAGCTACGCAAGACGTCATCGCAGTTTATGCCGAATCAAGCCCTTCATCATGTCGAACGTGTTTCCATTGTCACCAACGGAGAATATCTGGAACGGGTCATGGGCACAAGTCATAGTAACAAAGCTGTGAATAGAAGAACACAAACAAAAGCCCAACTGAAAGCTAAAAGCTGAGGCTAATACTGCAAACACACCTGACTAGGATTGCTTTTGCTTCGAACTTGAAGATAACCACACTTATCTAGTCCTCGAATGATTCCCTTCTCTGCCAGCTGTTCGATGGTCACCTCTTCTCGGCTGCAAATGTCCATTAAAAAAAGTTTTATAGAATTTCAGTGTGCTCACTTTTGGAGTACGAGAATTGAAAATTTTCAAATCATACATGCTAAATTAACCTTTAATAAAAAACATAGAAAGCGTGTGATTCAACAAGAGAACACTCATTTTAATTCGGAAGATGTTCACCTTGATTTCAAAAGCGTCGAGCTTGCTTTGAACAGCGTCTAATTCAAGTTGGAAATTGTATGTGACCTGTTACCTAAGTCTAATAGCTTGTTTGCTGCCTAATGTTGAGTGCACTGTTGTGCAATAGAAGAATAAGTAGATGTCCCACAAAGCGATTCACACACAAGTTCCCCACCGTACCTGTGAAGCCAGAACTCGTAGTACACTTTGAGCACTTCCTTCTGCCCCTTCATCTCGTGCATGTTCATCCAATCTGTAAACCACTGGCTTATGAGGACAAATCGAAGACCGACACCGCAACAATGTAAAAGCAAAGACACACATTCGAAGCGGTTCAGCGTTTCAGCGATCACCTCCTCGATGGTGAACCTCAATGAGCTTCCTTCGGGGACCATGTCGTTCAGGCATATTGTCGGCTGCGCATTAGACACGTTGATACCACACCCTGAATGCGAGATGATAACCAGTGAGACAGACGGATTCAGCAGAGGGACGCACCAATTGATATCAGCAAGCCGTCGTCGCGAAATCTCGCTGAGGCGAGAATGCCGCCGACCTTGTGGGACCTATTGAAGTAGAAGTCGTTCGGCCACTTGATCCTTAGCGGAAAATCCTGCAATCTTGTCGCTGTATCGCGTAAAGACAAACATTTAATTCGACAGCTGTGAAGTGAAGGCGACGCTCACGTCCAGACCACTAAGCCTTCGGACAGCGTCCACCAGTGCGACCGCAAAGATGTGCTGCAGAAAAGAGGGAGTCTTCGCCAGCGACGAGGACTGCGGAATCGAAGTCGAGACGGTGAACATCGCAGCTCCGAGAGGAGACACGAACTCGTTCCCTCCTCGACCTAAAAGTTTCCAGTATTAGCACTCAAATCGAGTACAAGCGAGAACACCAGCAGACATACCTTTTCCATGAATCTGGCGCCCAGCAACGACGACCGCTCCATCACATGTAGGGATCGCGTCGCAGAAACTGAATAGATCAATGTTAAAAACGGATGGGGAATGTTTTCTGGTGAAGCGTACCTCGCATTGACGTCCATGGTAGTGGTGGCTACAGGAACGTACACAATCACACGCCCCAGGTTTCTTGTTCGAAGGCGAGAGAAGTAGAGTGACAGATCGAAACCCAGATCGGGATAAGCAGAATTCCTAAAACGTATTAAGGATGAATACGACAGAAAGGAGATTCACGGAGTGTGGTTGACTTTCTGACGCTCCATCCGTGTTCAACAAAAACGATGAAATGCGCGTAAGCAGACTGCAAGTCACATGGCCTTCGACTAGGTGACGAAACCGGCAGAGAGGATAAGAGCAGCTCGGGGGACCTTTCAAGAGCGTCGAAGAACTATCGAGGAAGACAACTCATGTTTTAAACAACCGATCTGGCCCCGCAGCGAGTCGAGGAGGCAATTCTCGGAGTGACGGGATTTCTGTAACGAAGCGCTCCGTAGTTCCGAGCTTCGTCGACATTCGAGGATAGCGGACGCTGTCGCTGGTACAAGATGTCGAAAATTAGGCGGACCGCTTATACCGCTCATGCTATACATTTCGGTGACAAATCCCTCGATTGGTGACACAACTGCCTCGATTCTGGGATCTCAGAAAAACACCATGACGCTAACCAACATCTTGGTCCTGCATCCCCATATGGAGCTGTCGACGAGAAATGCTATAATCCAAGATTTTCACGGCACGCATTATCACGCGACAAGGACGAGCGAATCGACGATGAACGTGGCGGCAAGTGAGCGATAACGGTACAATAAAAGAATTTATGCAAAATTGAAGGAGCAAATGCACGCGAATGAAATGCTCAATCAGAAGATGAAGGCTTGGTGATAAAGCTGAATAGCTTTTCAGGTTCCTAACCTATTTGTTTGTCGCGGGTAATTCTTGACCACATTAAAATCGCGCCTATCTGGAATAACTTGTTGCGGGCGTAGAACATTAACCACATGGAAACATAGGGTATAGGGATTAGGCCTAGTGTAAGGCATTCTGAGAAATTTTGACTAGTATTTGGCCACACAATGATTTGTGGTGGCCTGGCGATGGATAAGTTAGAGCTGTGTCCTTCCCACACAAAAGTATTAACTCTCCGACGCCGGAAGGACAGAAGGCTTTGTAGGATGGGCGGAACCCGATCCAAGGCCTATTCAGATTGCACTACCATACACATAGTTGAGAGCATAACTTCAAAAGAACAGAGTTATATGAGAGCGGTATATAATGAAACGGACAGTCAAAGTCCGGTCATCTGAAGGAGCAATGAATGAGATAACGTGTGAGAACCAAACCTCCGACCTCCATCACACAAAGCTACGCCACTATCTACTGCTACCCGAGCGCTTCGACAGCCCTACTCCTTCTGTTTTACAACTTGGCAAAGAAAGAAACACATTTTCGAAGTGAGGGGTGGAGATTCTTCCTATAAGACTCGATCTCCCCGTTCAGGTATAGGCTTCAGACCCTCCCTTGTAAGGAGACAGTCACTAAACGGGAAACAGTATGATTGGAATGATAGGCTGGTAGTACGAACATACAAGTCTTCGCCGCGCGCGCGGCGTCCTCTGCCGCACGCGCGATGAATTGCCACTGACGCGTCGCTCCTGGGTGGGCTGTTTTGGGGGAAACGGAGCTCTAACAAACTCGCGAGTTATGCTGTATTGTATCTAGATATGTGGCTTTTAGAAATGAAGCTTCGTGCCATGAAAGAATACAAAATCGTTGCACAATAGCAGCAATTGCCTATTGCTTGGATTAGGGCCGCAGCAGTCGCCGCGGCTGCCGCGCGTTTTTATATGTTCAGCTTGCTCCCCGGAATGATAGGCTGGTATTACCTTCACAATGGGGTTTCTGGTGAATATGTATGTAATTGCTCCATAGAAATGGGCAGCTGGCGACTGCTTAACAGAAACAGAAACTGATACCAGCGAATTGAACACATACCTTTGCAGTACCTCGATGGGAAGAAGGGTTTCGCTCGCCTCCGGCATGCCCTGCTCGACAGCCTTTTCCGCTTTTCGCAAAAAGAGCTTAGGGGTTTGACCTATTTCTTCTCCATAACGCACACCCTGCAAATGAACGGCAAACTAAGGAAGATTATCACAAGGCAAATCGCACTCACCATCAAGCTGTCGATGATGGAAGGCTCTTGGGCAACCATTACACCTGGTGTAAGCGAGGGAGGAGTGCACTCGGTGATATTCACACCAACACGGGACAGCGAATCGGGTAAAATACGACTCCCTACGAAATAAATGAATCACGGCACGACATACTGCTCCAATTAAGCCACGAAAAAAATATACCGGGAGCTAACAGCTGTTCGGAAGTAGCGTCAGAGAAAATCGCGGAGGCCTGGTGAGCACTGTTTTCCATGTACAAGAACAAGGGCATGTCTGGAAGTCAGAAGGTATGGTAATATCGCTCATGAATTGTGACGGTCGGCCCAGAGCTAGTAATGAAGCCCGAACCTTTGGCTTTGGTCAAAACCACAGAGTAACTCATGCCGCCAGCAAAATCCTTTGAATGGAAGGTCGCATTCACCTAGAATGGCGACTTGCGAGGGGTACCGTAGTGAGATGCTGGAGAACTGAACCAACCTGGCCCTGCTTGGACAACGTCTTCAATGACTTCTTCAGAAAATGCTCAAAGTCCTTTCCCATGGATATGCTATCGCGAGAACCGAACGCCATCCGAATCATGTCAGCCTGTGAAGGACAAAGCGAATCAATCCACGGCAGAAGTTGCAAGACACCAACAAGCGGCTGTTGAGGACACTTTAACGCAACTAGAAGCGCCGTTACAAAATACCTGTTTCTTGGTTGATCCACAAGTAGTTAAGCTTGCAAGCAGACGATTCTGGCACACAAATATGATCTTTCCGGCCTGAAGAGCAAAGAGTAGTTTTTAGTAGCAGTTTGGGAAAATAGATAAGTGATGAATTACCTGATTGAAGTACAACTGCATGTTGGCCCAGGAACGGTCGTCCAACTCAGATGTATCGGCGATAATTAGACAAGCCTTTAAAAAATGAATGTTACACAGTAAGGTTTGATACCTAACTAAATACAAATACAGCTGTCGCTTGGAAAACTTTCGGATGAAACTAGAAGGGAACATTTCAATTACCTGATTTAGAACAACAGCCAATAAAGGGTTCTCAAAATGGGAAATGCAGTTCCGAAGTGGTAATAGAGCTTTGTCCTCGTTCACATCAAGAAATATAAATGTCTAGTTATCCCAACTTACTCTTCCTATTGATACTGAAACACCGATAACTTGTTTTCGTGAGTTATTCACAACTGAACGTGGACACCCTGCCGAAGGAATCGTTAAATTGGCAAAACCAGCCTCATAAGATAATTCCAGTGGACAATTAAGTAAAGGTTAAGTAACGTGGGGGGGGGGGGAGGGGGTAAACATATAACGCAGCCCTATACATTTTGTATTGCAATAAATTTTATTTTTATTATTTTATTTTATTTAGACGTGCAAATAATTACAATCACACGCAATGAAAGCACAAAAAATCTAACACTACAACACAACGCATAGAAACGGATGTTTGTTGTTGTTGTTGTTGTTGTTGTTGTTGAGAATCTTAAAAACCCAGAGCCGGCCCTTGGGTTGAAAGGGAGCACGGATAGAGTTTTTGACCTTGGAGAAGTGGAGTGTCCTTAAGAAATTGAGAATTTTATGCAGTATTGATTGCTCTATAACAGTGGTAAATTGAGCCAAGTCACTGACGATGTAATTGGGTGATCAATGCCTTCTTACGAAGGCGGATACCGCTGAGCTACATTGTACCAACAAGTGGAACTACACGGTATTTCTTTAAAAACAGCCTATGCATCCACCACAATTCTCCTTGCACAAGAAAAACTCAGCAGTTTTGCTCCTATGGACTGTATTCATAGCTCTGCCCCTTCGTGACGATGACGCACCTTGACCTTGTTTTTAGATCAATACATGAGAAATCCTCACAAATAAGTGTCGTTCACTACAAAGAAGATGGATATCCAGTTTCTTGCCGAGCAAAAGCACTGTCAACAACTGTGATTGAGGAGAGCTGTGAGTGGCAAGAACAAGGCAAAAAATGCATACTAGCTTTGTTGAAACACCTTCTAAGGACAGGATCTGAGTAATTCTCCCATTTTCTCAGTAACGAGTGTAGGATCGTATGGAAATAACTAATAAAAGAAAATTTAACGGTGCTACAGTGTTGGAAATCATAAACAAGGATGAAAGACGGCGGGTATTGTGGAGGCAACTTGAAAGCAATTTGGCCTGCTATGAATTGGGATGGCCAGAAGTACACTAACCTTTCCTGACAAATCTGTCATTAATTCGCCAACCGCGGAGGGATGGAAGGTTTGGTTGCATGGGTGGAAACCGTCGAAGCATGAATAAATTCGGGGTGCATGCGAGAGGCCGCGCTTCCACCTGCGCTACACGCGCCCAGAAAGTATGATACCTCAGGGTAATTGCCACCTTACTTTCGTGTGGTCGAGGAAAAACGCTGAACCAGGCAGCCAACTCAACAAACCAGACAAAAGTTACAACAGGAGCCACATCTGGGTTCGCTTTAGCACCTCAAGAGTAGCGAGAATCGAAATAGGTCTTTCTACAATTCGGTGTATACTTTTGACTCTCGTTGGTAATCGTTTAGGACCATTGGGCAATTACATATTCAAGGATGAAATTCTACATAGGCTTCTCAGAGGAAGAAGCCACCTCTGAGCGAATACAATTGCGGGAAAATGGACGAGAAAAACATGTGCAACACACGCGGTCGGAATTGAAAACCATTATATTTGTATCAAAGATTCTTTTTCGGCAGTCCATGATAGCAAACAAAAATGCGGTGTCCTAAAAACCTAACACTGCTAACGTGACCCTAAACTTCTCACCAACTTAGCTAAGGGAAAGGTCTCAACTCTAGTTGTAATTTGAAGTTCGAAAAAACGTTTTTTGCGTGTAGTGGCGTAAAACGTTCCGATTTTTACCTTACTGACGATGCGACAGCCTTTTAGAGTTGAAATGTACGCCAAAGCATTGAATCGCTTTGGGGCTTAACTTTAAGAAAGTGCTCTAGTTACTGACGATTGTTTGCGGAACTTTGAACGGTAACTAGTCCTACGTCTGCATTTGAGCTGTTAGACGTTTTAATGCAAACGACAGCAAAAGGCAAAGCAGAACAAATGCGATGTGATTAAACAAAGCAATATATCGAACAGTTGCATGGCGCAGTCTCGACACCGCTCTTCTGATTATCTCTTCACTTCATCTCACAACTTTCAGTTTTTGGAATAAGTGCATGTCCAGAAAAAAAGGGAGAGAAGTTTATAACCGCATGTGCGCGCAAAAAAAGGAAGAAGAGGAGAAACAGATATATGAACGGGCTTACAGTTGTGGGCTCGACCCATGGCTGCTTCTTCATTGCCTCTGGCGAAAGGTGGAACACTGTGTAGCGATCCGATGGCACCAGTCGGGACAACGAGTTCCTTATTCTCGCATAGAGATCGTCATGCCCTCCGGTGTAGACCAATATCTGGATAACAAGGTCCGTCAGTATGGACTTTATCACATCGACTCTTTCGGAAAGAACTCACCGATGGAGGCTTGCTCATCGCTCGCTGGGAGCGGTCGACCGACGAGTGGAACTTCCTCGTGGGCGTGTAGGACCGTCGAAAAGAGTCCCGCGAAAACAGCGACCTGTCTGCAATGAACACCTGATCATTAGTCCGATCGAGAGCGACAACAATGGAAGCAGAGCACGCGAGATGAGCGAACCCTTGGTCTCTGTCTTCGCAGGAACTCCTGATAAGAAAGCGCCTGCTTACATTGGGACCGCGTGCAGCAGAACATATCGTTAGTGGACGTTGAGGGAAGTACATTGGTTGAGAAGTGGAGTCGATTCCTTCGGGAACAATTGGTCTGCAGGAAGCTGGTAAGCGATGGAACCCCGGCAACAACGGACGAAGCACATCGATTCACCAGCACATGCTTCCATACACCGGTCATCGTGTACGGAACAGCCGCGCCCCCCGAGTGCCAGACGATCTGCGCGTAGGAACGACATGCGGCCCACCGTGGACCACAAAGGGCGCGGTTGGCAACCGCGATGCTGCGAGCCATGGGCACCACTTTCTCGTAGAGGCACGGCTTCTGAGCAACAGAAGAGCAGTGGACTCTCGAGACGGGGAGAGGTCGCATTCCATAACACCTTTTTTTGGATTCGCGCTGCATTCTGCTTTATGGGATAAAGTGAAGGCAACTCTAGACAGAATCGGGCCCACACAATGAAATGTAGTGGTTAGCCGATGGAGAGGTCGGTGTATTATTCTTCCCAAACAAGTCCGGCACCAAATCACCGACCCCAATTAAGACTTGAGGACTTTTCCCACACAGATATATTGGATGGTTCAGTGGATTTATAGACATTGAGTAGACAACACCTTAATCTGGTAGAGAAATAACAACACTGGCTACAACAAGCCAAACCATTTCGCACCCTTTGTTGAGCGGGGCGATGGGGGAGGGGCGGATCGTATGCAACGACGACACGCTTAGGCCTATGTTATACTTCGGCGACGCTGTTGTCGGCGACGTCGGTGACAGTGTTACGCGGGCTGCCACGCAGTGCGTAGCAGCCCGCGCAACACAGCGTCGCCGACGCGTCGCCGAAGTATAACATAGGCCTAAGCTAGCGTGGGTGCAATCGGGACCCGGAGCCTTGATTTGTGGCGCACGTGACGGTCGGCTCCCTCCCCGATTGCATCACACGCTCACCTATTTTTGGTGGGTAACCTTTCATTGCTCAGGTGTCTCCCCAAGCAGTAAAGTGGTATCGAAGTTGGATGAGGGGCCAGCTGTCGCGCGCACACCCAATCGGGATTCTTGGTTCGGGTCCCGTCCATGTTAACGGAACCTTCCATCCCTCGTTGAATTGGTACCAGGCTTCTTTGTTAAGAGTAAATCACTAACTTTGTTTACCAGCTGGCCAGTGCAAGCCACTGTATAGGCCAAATATTCGCGGCACATTCTTCGGCACTAGTGTACTTTTTGTACCGCACTAAATCTTGTTCAAACTAGGTCTACTAGGTGTAATCTGCCATGGGAAGAACGAATATCATAGTCGTTTTTTGCGGAAATCGCGTTATATTAAGTTAGAATCGCTCAAGTCCTTGCGAAACAGCGCGCGTTGGTAAGAGACGCAGAGTGCATCTCCTACCGACACTATTTCGCCGTCTCTAACCGGCAGCAGAGGTTAGCCGGAGCATGAGCCTTGAAATCTCGAAAAGTCTTGGAAGCTCTGTTCTATGTTCTCCTCCTCTGACGCGGAGGAGAACACAGAATTCGGCAGGGGAAGGGACTCCAGGATGTGGCTCAAGTGACGCACCTGTGTTAAAATTGCCTTGATACTGGAGTTCCCTCCCTTGCCCAGTACGGAAGCAAATAAGACGCGGATCCCTAGTTCTATCCCCTCATCCCCCCTGGCCCGCCCACCCCCAACCCCCTGCGATTGCTCGAGAGTCTAGTGGCTGCCTTACGAGATAGTGGAGACGCAGACGTTTGCCACGCCTCTGTTTAAAGGGCGGGGGATAGAACGCCACTCCGCCGTCGCCATGCCTGTGCGCCACGGCATGCCCCCTCCCCCCTCCCGTCCTCGGAGATGGCGGCGCTGGTAGGAGGCGGAGTCTCCGCGTCTCTTACCAGCGCGCGCTATTTCGCAAGGCCTTGAGCGATTCTAACTTAATATAACGCGCTTATAAGGCATTTCCGCAAAAAACGACTATGATATTCGTTCTTCCCATGACACATTACCCCTAATAGACCTATTTTGAACAAGATTTAGTGCGGTACAAAAAGTACACTAGTACCCCCAACGATGTGGGTATGCGTGGTGCAGGGGACTTTTCGGAACCGTCCTTTATCGCTTCTCATTTTACAATTAATACTAGCTCTAGAGGACTATTGCGGCAGTCTAGGGCCGCCTTATGCTGGTCGCCTTATGGCGAGACTACGGAAAATCCTGCCAACTTGGTGGGAAAATTGTTACTACTAATCTCACTTCGTGAGTCTTATTCATGCTTTGCGGACTATTGCCACTTGTTGTGAAGAAGAAGACACAGTCGTGCCACTGTTGTGAAGAGAGCCCATTGTAGATGAATATCTTCTGATAATAGGATGACTCGGATAACGTCGATTTCGCGAGCCTCGGATTTTTGAATGGTTCGGATCTGGATATCCGAAAACGGCTCATTCAGATCCAACGTATGCCCATACGGAACATGACCATCTCCTCGGGTTTGATGTCGGCAAACTGGCTGCAGTTTATGTCGACCTGCTCCAAACGGTCTGCCACTGGAAGGGTAGAAAGGCTGCAAGAACATGGGCATCCAAACAAACCTCGAACGAGCAGGAGCAGCCGAGGGAGCGAGCAGTGGACCCTCGTGCATGCGGCAATACAGGGAAAATGTAGCGGCAGCATGCGCGCGCCACGGAAGAAACTGCCCCCCCCCCCCCACGTCCGAGTTCGCCGCGCGTCGTTCTCGACGCAACGTCGGAACCGGTCCCCGTCATGCGTAAGGTCGGATATTGCGGCAGAGGAAGAGATGGCACTTGGAGTTCGGGAAGTGGAGAAGGCACTCGGCCCGGACCGGGGTGTGTACTACACCTTGGATCCGAATGCATCACTTTCGGAGATCCGGTTGGGATATCACGATCCGAATCATTCAAATATCCGAGACATGCGAAATTGCCCGTATCTGAACCATTCAAAAGTCCGGGGTCTGTGAAGCTGCCTTTATCCGAATCATCCAAAAATTCGGGATCCTGAAATTAGCGTTATCCGAGGGGCCCAACTTTTGAAACCCGGATAACGGATAATTTTGCCCAAAAATGACCGGGTAACGGAAAAACGGATAACGAACGGTCAACAAAAATTAAAACTATTTTAAAACCATTCTTTCTCCAATGGTACGTCGCTAGTTGTAACACTGTCCATGTCACATGTCAAATAAGCAATACTTTACACGCTTGTTGGTGTTTTTTCTTCAAGGCACGTGGTAGTGCAGTCGGAAGTGCCGCTTGTCGCGTGCTCTCCGACTCAATGTTCTTGGTTGGGATTTCCCCTCCAGGTCAACCAAGCCTTCCATCCTTTTGGGCTCGATGTATTGGTACCAAGCTTGTCCGGGCAAGATAATGCGCTGAATTGCCCATCGGCTAACCACCGCAAGTCATTGTACTGGCCAAATACGCATCCAAAGTGCATCCAGCATATCATCTAAGAGTAGAATGCGTGTCGCTTCCGGCACTACCGTCGTCTTATATCCTTTGTTCATGTTTTTCAGCTGCAGTGAAATCACTCACCATGGATAGATACCACGGGAATTTCTGGGCTTGGGTGGGGCAGTCGTTAAAAAGAGTCGCATTTTGTTTACTCTCCAATTAAATTTAACACTAATTCTTACCCAGATCGAATAAACCCTCTCTCTTCTGCTTTGGAAAGGGTAAATAGTAAATTGCTGCTGGTGCCAAGCATAGTTTCAAAGAACGCTAAAATGTCGTTTAGATGCGGAGTATCTGGCACATCTTAAAAAGAGGTGATTTGTATGGGCGTTTGTCCTTTTCTTCACTGGTCGACTGGTTTTTTCCAGATCGTACGTTATGCTAGAAGGAATTTTGGTAAAAACCCCACAAGTAGAAAAGAGCAAGAAAGTGTTCAGCATTTCGAAACGCGCTATGAGAAATTAGATAGTCTAGTCTAGTTATAGCATTGAGAACTCTGAGAAGGCACCGACCTGGCATTGCAAGCCTGTTTCGACTGCCAGAGGAAAAATCACAAAACGATTCTTTAAAATTGTCCTTATATATATATATTTTTTTTGTAATCACAAGCTTGCCACATTTTGTTGTTTGTCATCCGGCGAAAAATCCCCGGATAACGAACAACAAAGCGGATAGGCCAAAACCCACCGGAAACCGGATAACGGATAACGGTTAATCCGCTCATCCCTGGTGCGTACCCTCTCCCTTGCAACTAGTGCTGGTCACTTGGCTGCGCTCAGTTTAAACCGAATTCGCGTAAGCATTTCCATTTTATCCCAAATGTGGCCATAATTTCTTTAGCACACGGGTTAGCTCGGTGGTCTTCAATCCCAGCGAGTCCGCTACGAGTCGAAACTGGCTTACTAGGCGACATTTTTTGCCTTTTTTTTAAAACCAGCCGGTGACCAGCAGTAAAAACGAGCTTCATTCCTATGGTCTTTGTTAGATGCGAAAATCGTTGCGTCGAGTTGGCAGACATCCGTTGTTGGTACGGACTCGCCGAAGGCCTTCACTTATAACAGTTCATGTGGGGTCAGCGTGTTGATGCCGGACTCACAGCACTGGTTGGCTACTAACTGGTGCTCCAGAAAATTCGCAAAGAGGCAAAAGAAGCCAGAACGGTCCATAAAACTCGACGGCGAATAAATGATCCGGTCCTTTTACAAAATCGATATGAATTAGTTGCGTCCAAGTTCAAGGTCGCAAAGGACACCACTCTTAGACGTCGTCGTCGATCTCATTTAAGTTGGTGGCATCCAGCACCAATTCTGAAGCTGGAGGAACTAGACTGTGACAGTTGTCAGAGTCTAGGTGTTTCCGCGGGGTTCATCGCTTCTCCGGTCCGATTCAAGCCATTTGAGGCATGAGAGAGCTTACTCAACACTCATTCTCTCAACTCAAGCAACTGATTCGGAAACTAGGAAATTCGGAAAACACTCTCCTGGCGGCCCTAAGCCACACTCGAATCCCGAGGCAATTCCCTTGCCAGTTATAGCTGGATTGGTGTTGTCGTCGGTGGATGTATGTATGTAGCGCACCCAGTAGTCAGTCTCGAAGAGGAAATCCACTAGCTGCTCACATGCTCACGCTTTCCGAAGAAGCCTTAGCCTTCTTTCTCGGTTAGCTAACCCTTTTGTTCCTCCCAAGACAGAAGCGTTTCACCCATTACATCCGTTACATCCCGTTACATCATTTGCGCTATCAATCAAGCAAACATCGCGAATCGTTGAGCGAGTGCATGGCGCATTCTCGACAACTGACACTCGACAGACCTTCGCTTCCTTTCACAAAAACTCAAGAACGACTGCGATGGCATGAAAAATGCCATAATTTTTCCTGAATCGAAATACAATTTTAAATTTGTCTGTACGCTGGTGCATCCGGTTTCGACGAAGTTTGAGACATGTGTTCTGAACTTAGATGAGTTTAGTTTGAATCTTACCCATTTTGCTTCATTTTATTACTTTTATATATATTTTTTATTACGTTTTCATTTACTTGCGTAATAAAGACTGGCTGCTGAGCGGGCTTCGCAGGATGTAAACGAGTTTGATCGACCAGAGAATAGTAGTGGGGAGAAGCTCCACCTACTGACCAGCGGATCGCTAGAGCGGCCATGGGTTGTAGCAAAGGCCTTGAAGGAATGGAAGGTAAGAGAGAGCAGCAGAGGAAGGGTTTTTCGTCCAAAATGGAACATGTGGCGTGGTTACCTGCAAACGCCGACTCGCAGATTGAGTGTCTGATGCGAGCGGCTCCGAGCGATTGTGGACTGAGTGAGCGGAAGCGGAAGGCTGAAGAAGACGTGTTTTCGAATGTTTGTCTGGTTTCCAGAAGTTGATTATCCACCACTCATGCCTACTCGAGCATCCAATTTCCGAAAGTCTGTGCTCGAACACTTTTGAATGTCCAAAGGAGGAAGCGCTACTCACAGTCGTCGTTCCGAAGATCTTCGCCGAAGTGACCTACCATCGCCGAGTGCCGTCTCCGAGTGGCCGCAGGCGCAGGAGCTATGGCCTAAAGGGAGGATCAGTGGCTGGACAGCATTTCAAGCAACGGGAACAACCTACGCTCTTCTCCTTTTTCCTCAGGGTAGCGCCGTTAGCGACTTTCGGAGGATGGGAATTGGCCATCGGAGGACGATTCGCCTCTCTTCGCAGAGGGTTCTTGCTGAGCACTTCGGCCGCCTCTCCGCCATTCCCATTCGGCATGCTTCCGAGCGTTGGCGAAGTCGCGCGTTCGCCCAGCTGAAGTCGCTCGACGTATTCGGAGCTTCCGAAGTGATTCTCACGCCGCTTCTTTATAAGCGCAACTGAAAGCTATTAATAGAGATTGGGTAGGAGATGGAAACGGGTAATTTCCAGTTCATCCTCTTTGTGACGAATAAATACAAGACATTTCAGTATCTCGTAGATGTTGGGTGCTACTCGTTCGAAGCAGCATGAGGGATCAGGCGATCCTACAGCTGCCACTTGGTCTCAGGAATTTGCAGCCTTTTATGGCGGTTGGTGAGAAATAGTAGTGAAATCGAACAAACTTTGTCACGGCACCTACAACGCAGTAGCGATTTCTTTGGCAAATTGTTTACAAATAGAGGGCCACGACACAAGGGATGAGCAAACCTTCGCAACCACAAATCCCCTTTTATGGACGCTGAAACACGAATATCCACTAGATTACAAGCTGTTCAACTACATCAGTAGAGGTAAAAAGCTCTCCATATTCCGGAAACTTAAGAGCAATCCTGCTTAGACATCTTTTTCGGAGGACTTAAACCTTGACACATTTTATTTCCCCCTGTGCGTCACAAATCCTACATCGACGATTGACGAAGGTATTTAAGGTCATGCTTGGCGCACGAGAACTTTTGTCTCAATGTATCTAGGCAGAAAGCGCTGGCGCATTACCTAGAAATTGTAAAATGGCGAGCCAAATTATAGTGTTAGCAAGCTTCTGCCCTGGAATAGGGATGCGGGAACACGCCAGCCCATCGCAGGCAACCAAAGCCCGGACCGAACAAATTACCCTACCCATGTAGGCCACATTAACAACTAGTCCTCTCGCATCCATTCCCTGCCAAGTCATTGCGTCACTAGCAGTTTTTCACCCAGCAGAACCTCTACGACATATGGCGTATCGTTATTTCACTGCTTGGGATGCTCTCGAGCTGCGTTAATTCAACTAGTAAGGTTTTTTTTCTCAGGCTATAACATGGGCAAATTCAAAACCACCCTTTCTCCTAACTTTGTTTATGTTGTAGTTTTTGGCTAAAATAAATCAATAAGTAAGTAAACAGACAAGTAAATAAATAGATAAACAAATAGTGCTACACATTTTAGACAGGCGAGCGATACGGGCCGCCGAGTACGCACGGTTTTATAGGCCAGTATAAAGGTTTTCAGTGAAGTTTCGCATTACAGCATGGAAGCTCTAGTTCAGCGGAAATGGTAGCAGAAGTTCTGCGAGAAACTAAACTCACTGTGCGAGGAGATTTCCGTGATGGGCCTTGGCGAAGCGGCGAAGTCGGAGTCGTCCGCGTACGGAATGTCGGCGGTCGATCCGTTGCACCTGAACACGTCCACTTCAGAGTCTCGCCGGGAGATTGGCAGCGGCAGCTCACCCAGTGCCGTCGAGGTGCCTGTCCATCTCCTCTATGGTGATCGACGGGGATATCTCCACGCTGTCGCTGTTGGCCTCGGAAGAAGCACCCACGCGCGAGTCCATTGGAAGCGGAGGTTTCCTGTACAACAACGTTCATTTGTGAGGCAACTCAGGGGCTTCCCAGTCGGCTAGTAGGCTATCGTCTAGGTCGAGACTAGGCACATCCAAGTAGCGCTTGGAGTGTGCAAAACAAAACTGCGCAGAAATTTCTTGTTACCAATGTTTTACACATGTTGATGCACATAGAAGAGAGCACAGCAACCCGAATTTATTTTGACTTCCTGAATAAAAATCATTAAAGTCGACCAGCGCCGCTCGTCGGAAGGTGTAGAGAAACGATAAAAAGTTCTCTATAGTTGCACAAAAAGGTTCTTGTTCTACGTAGTCGTTGACCAAGATTGTTATCCACTTTTGCTGTAGATCTTTACGACTATTTCGAGCTCTGGAAAAGGCGAAACTCGCCGAAACGTAAGTTGGGAAAATGAATTTGGGAAATACCTTGGTCAATGACTCTTTGCGAGCGTTTATCAAGAGCCTTTTAGGGTTGTCAAGAATTCGACTTCGAGGTTTCGTGAAAGTAGTTTGAATAAAACGTTGCTTACAAGCTCCTTGAAGAGCTGATGGCACTGACCTGTTGCACATTTTGAGCCTAACGATCTATGTGATGTGGTCGGCAGCGAGAATTCGGGAAAGCCTGGTCTTTTTGCTGTTTTCTGAAGCTATTGCCAAGGGTTAGTTTCGTCGTTTTCATCCTTGATAATACGCGCACATCTACAAAACTCTATTGGACGGCCTGCATTTCTCGCATTTTTAGCTGCGCCTGTGGTTTCTGGAGCAAGCTAGAACCCAGAAACAGAGATATTACAAAAATGAATGTGGCCTTTGCTTCAAGCGAGAGGGCGTGTTCAACGAAGATGTTGAGGATTCCTGATTTAGGATGAACGAGTCATTGGCTATTCAAAGAGCATGGGTATGTTGAAAGGTCTACAAGTCAGTGCAATGAGGTGTGCGCTTATTTTGAGAATGCGAATGCGAATTTTTCTTACAAATCCGCCCAATTGCATCCATAGCATAAACAAGTTCCAGATGATGATTGTAAGGAGGGGAAGTTCCCCCAAAAGTACGATCGGCAGTACAAAAGTTGCACAAGAACACGTTGGGGGACTGCAGCACAACGATAAAAAGTCAATGATTTAGGTACATCCAGGCAGAAGGTAGGAGGATAAAAGATGAAGAACGGCGTTATTTAATCATGTTTGGGATGCGCCACGCATCCTACGTCTACGGGATGTCGTGGAGGCGATTTGAACGCGTATTTGGCCATACAATGACTTGCGGTGGCCAGCCGATGAACAAGACAGCGCTTCATCCTTCCCAGGCAAGTCTGGTACCAAATCACCGACCCTGGAGGGATGGAAGGCTTGGTTGGCCTGGGCGGGAAATCCGAAGCAGGAACCTGGTATCGGGTGCAGGCGACAGGCGATGCCTCCTCCGACTGCACCCACGCGCCCATGGGTAGAAGGTATCGGTACCCTAATTTGCTTAGAGTTACATTGTTCAACGGGCTATATGGAAGAAATTATGCAGCAAAACAACGTGGAATCGAGAAGAGACAAAGCATCCAGAGTCCCAAGCTGTGTGGTCGTTCAATCACCAGACGCGCTGTCGCATGTGGCGGTTGGCCCAAAATTGAACGTTCCGCTCGAGTCATGCGTTTTCCTGTGCCGTAACCGCATGGGATATACGGAAAGTCATAAAGAATCCGGAACGAACATCAACGTATTGGTCGAAGTCTGAAGTAAGGATCTACCATTCTGCGTGTTTCTAGGGCCACAAGGAGCCACTGGGCCACTCTGACTCGCAGGGACGAGTGAAGAGGTTACTGTCCTGCACTTGAGTAGTTTGAAAACCAGTGGGACGGGAGGGAGTACAGTGTGATCCAGCGAAAATCGTGGTGAAACGCCTCATAATCAGGTTGTTTGCATTTAGCGGAACAAAAAAAATAAAATGAATATAATAAATATTTAATAAAATGAAAACAAATTCGGTGAAACCAGTTCTGCAGAGAGGGCAACCTGGATTGAGAGAATACAAATAAAACTTTACCCCAGCGGAGCAGATTCCACTTGTGTCAGAGGAGGTTTTGTATCTGCTTCAACCGCCTATAGCCTTCCTAGTTATGATGCGGTTTGTTTATAGCGGATCTTAAGCGGGTGTGTGTATGAATAAGCTGATTAGGCTTAGTCTTCGAAGCTGCAGAATGAAGTTTCACTGCAAGCGTGGCCACGTTATTTCCTCCCCTCCGCCTGTTGACGTCCCACCTAAGGGTTTCCACTAAATACGTCAGCTCTTCTAGTTAAACGTGTAGGGGAGCCATCAGACGAACGATAATTTGGGTCCGCCTCCAAACAGTCACGGGAAAGCTCCGATATTCAGGTGAACAGCAACGGAAATTTGAGGATAGAGCGCTGCTCCTTACCAGTCACCCAGCAGCAAAAATCTTAACCGTTACTGAACGTAATGGTCTTGAGATATGCACCACATGCAAAAGGTGCCACTACAAAACCGGCTACCATGGCGACGTGTCGGGCACATGTTGAGTTTTTAAGTTCATCGTCAGCATTAGGTATTCTCTGAAAGCATTTGATCCAAGAATACCTGCAGATGGACTGCAACATTCATATCCTAGTAAGGAATGATAATTTATTGGTCCAGCAAGAGGTTTTTTTAAAGTCAAACATCGAAACATCGAAACAGTTGACCACCGTAAGAGGTATTCCAATACAACCCCCATAATGGTAAGGTCCTCAGTTCACCTGCCTGTTAGGTGACGTTTCGCTGTCCCTCTATTCGACAGCGCTCTATTTTTTATTGCCCAAACTGGCCTCCTCTTGCTTTCTTGTTGTGCCACATCTACTTTTCTTGGAGCAGTCGGACTTTGATCTTGGATGGGACACCCCAGTAGTGCCTATTTAAATTTTGCGCAGCACCCTGGCACACGGTCTAACCAAGCTGGAGCTCCTCAATAATTTGGTTATTCTGCCATCGGTAGGAGATCACTGCGCTCACCGAACAGCAGAGATATATTGACCTTGTGCAGTTACGGAAGTCAAGTCGTCTTCGAAGAAGGATAGAACAGTCAACCCAGGTCGAAGTTTGTTGACAAATTTGTCAAGGAGGAAGGCGCCAATAGCTCATGTCTTTGGCTGTGCAGTAGCGGTAGCGTGCCTGAGGACAATTCACTCAGGATTTCTTACTCAATGCAAACGGAAGCCAACCGGGCCAGTCACCTCAGGTGGAGACCTGAAGCACTCAGCTCCCGCCGCCATGACTTCTCTCTGACTCCTCAGCTCTTTGTCGATGTTCGCAATCTGGTGCTGCACCGTTATCTCCTTCTGCACAATGCTGCTTAATACAGCCTGTTTGATCGGCTACCGTTACTAAATGGTAACAGGCCCCTTACATATAGTGTTGTGGAGGAGTTGCAAGGACTACTCCACGAATAGGATTTGGCCACAAGGCAATTCTGACTGCCAAAACGAAGAGCTCATGAAAGTGGTGATTCACTAGAGATTTCGTTCATTCGTTCAAACAGACGGTGCCGATGAGGTAGAGGATTTTTGGTGTATTCAGATCTCGCTTCGATCGTGCCGCTCAGTAGCGCTTCACTGCTTCACTGTTCTGCTGACCGGACGGAAATGCTCTGCGCCATTGCACCATCGGCGCTGGCGCTGAAGACTTTGAGCTTAACTGGTTCACTCATTTGATGCTGATCTCAGAGACCGGCTCATACCGTTATACACGTGAGTGTGATGGGTCCCAGGAGTTGAATGTTGTGTTGGACCAAACAGCGCCGATGGTGTAATGGTCAGCAGTAGCCGCGGGTTCGAGTCCCGGCCGGAGCTAGAGTTTTGACCGCAACAAGACATCGTTATAATACCTTACATTCAGCCACTTAAGGCTTAAAGCAAATGAATGAAATGACTTCACTGTTCGTCTGTTCTTTAACAACTGTCGCCGTGCGTAGCCTATAATAGCATAACCGCAGCAAAGACGGGATTTGAGCATTTAATGAAGCGGTGCAATGAAGTGCAGAATTTGTTGTGTAAGCTCCCTCAAACGAAAGCTGGAAATGGTCGGAAAGCACCCACCTTACGCTTGAAGGTATGCGATAGGACTGCTCAAGGGAGCGGAAAAACGGTGGCAGAGAGCGAGACTGGTCGAAAAACTGCGCAACCTGCAAGAAGAACAGTAACGGAAAGCACTACGACGTTGTAAAGCTCTCACCTGAAATTCGAGTTCGGGCAGCAGACAGCTCCACGTTTTCTCAGGCCTACGTGTCTCGGCTATGCAGGAACGGTGCCTTCGTCGGGGAGAACGACACACGCGGCTGAAATTCCGTCTCTAAGCTGCCAAGTGACAAAAACAATGACGAAGTTACAAGCATTTCTAGGAAGCTGAATACGTAGAATTACATCAACACCTCTAATACGTCATACGAGATACATAGCATACAGCTCGTACGGCTTCCCACTATCTCGTATACGAATAATGACGAGGCATAATGTGAGCAATTTATGATTTTGCCATTTTTATATTTGTCCTTCGAATCGTTAGAGAAGTGTAAAAAAACTTTAATAGATTATAGGTCGTCGAATTCTTGACCGAAATAGTTTAAACACTATGGGAAGAGGAGCAGCGATGCATAGGGTCTTCGTTGGACCGATAGGATTCCGTGATATGAAATGTCTGTCGCATTCCAGAGCACTCAACGTCGGAGACTCGGAGACGGATTAATTGCCACGGAAACGCTAACAAACGCACATTACCGTTGGCGTATTTCTTTCACTTGCGCAAGCATCCTGAAGCTACCTAGAAAACTGGAGAGCACTGGATAATCTGGAGGCAGCGCTACGTGTATCGAGAGTCGCTCTACCGCGACGTTTAGGTAATCAGGAATGGGAAGGAACTTCATCAGCAGACTTCCCCTAAAACGTACCATAATGATTTGCCGCAAAGGAAAGGGTCTATTTTAGTCCTCCAACAACTTGTCGCTGCCCAAAACATCGTTATAAGTAATCGAAAACATAAGCAACGACATAATATCAGTCTTATGAATGAGGAAGTAAAGTGAGTAAGATAGGGTATTCGTTGGCTAATCTCTTCTCACCATCAGTGTGTGCCGTCTATTATGGAATGTTGTGGAGGCAACTTGAAAGTGCATTTGCCAGCCTGGATCCGAACCAAACCTACATACATACATAATAAGTGTGCGCGGACGCCTTCCAGGACTTCGCTACCATTTTCCACGTCATCATGAACGCCTACCGATTATCCTCTCAAAAGGGATTTGTTTGCTTATTCGGGTTAAAAACTCTAATTTTCAGGGCTATCTTCCTGAGTCCATCGTTCCTCGAGCGCTAAATTGTATCGGTGCCAAGAGAGAAGTGCTGGTCGCACACGGGATGAAGAAGTGATCCGCGTGACGCAATGAGGGTGCGAGAGAACGAAACTTGGCGTTACACGCATCGGGCATCCGAGAGGATGCATCCGGTATGGCGGGTTTTCCAGCCTTCGAGAAACACAGAGGATGTTGTCTGGTTAGGCTACCGAAAGAAGCGGCTACCACGCAAAACGTTTCGACGACAGCAACTGTCTATAAACCCATTCGGTGAAGCTGTACTGTACTTTTAAAAGGGTTATTAGTTGTCTAACTCAAAGCCAAATGACAAATCACGCCTTCCTTTATAGACGACTTTGAATGCTATGAATATTTCTAATAGTAAGAAGTAGCGTGAAGAAGCAGCTAAAGATTGATGTTGAAGAAAGTGATATTTCTCCGTGCTCAATAGAACTGGAAGGTTTACATATGTCTGGTGGTAAGTCCAAATAGGCTCACCCTTATGTTAATCTAGCGAGGCCGGCACAGAATGGATATTGTTGATAAAAGCACAAAACTATATGCTAAGTGAATAAAATAAAAAATGAATAAAAAAGAAATAAAAACTAAATACTATAAAAAATGAATAAAAAAGAAATAAAAACTAAATACTACCCTGATATTTGTTGCAATCATTCCACCTAAGGTCCGTCAGAGCGAGAGAATCAGAAAAGGCTCTGAATCAAATCTCAAGTTGCCCAAAGGCAAATGAGGATTTGATTGCCTACATATATGTCTTAAAAAATGTATACACTGTTTGAAAGGTTATAACTTTGCTCACAGTAAAAGTACTGAAGAAGTTAAAAGCTCATATGAAATCATGGGATAATAGAAATTTTCTGACATTTGAGCAGCAGGGAATGTGCCATGCACTCGTCTGAAAGTTTGCATTTTACAGTCAATTGATCGTGTTTCGCTTGAATACATGCCATAACTTCTTCACAAAGTGGCCGTTTCATTAATTTACGTTTCTTTTAGGGTATAAAACTTAAAAACACAGTATGATTTGTGGAAAACGCAGGGTATCCTAAAAATGCGGGTAGTATTTGAAAGTTCTAACATTGCAGCTAGTGAAGCTCTTGAAGATGTTTGAGACTCGTATGAGAGCGCAGGGTAAGGCAATTACTGTGGCACGCAAATAGTCAAGATTGCGACATGCCCTCGCTTGAAGCCTTGTATATCGGACTCGATTGAATGTGCAAGGGGTGGCTGCTTGTTAGAATCATGTTACTACTTGGCCAGATTAGTATGTGCTGTGCTTATTTTAACGTTATGCGCCGCCCAGTAGCTGCAATTATGCCGATTAACCTCTCCATTCAGTTTGACTGATGCTTCATAAGTCCACAGAGTGTCATCTAAAATGGGGTTCCTCTCATTTAAATTGTGCAATCGATAAACTCGCATGTCACGTATCTTTCACATTATTGTCAAGTTCCAAGCGTTAAAAGAAGCACAGCACAGGTTAATCTGGCCAAGTAACAACAAGATTGTAACAAGCATTCAGCCTATGCACAATCAATCGAGTCTGAAATAAAAGATTTAGGCGGAGGCATAGCGCAATCTCGACTACTTACACGCCACAGAAATCTCGCTAGCCTTTCATATGAGTCTTAAACACCTTCAAAAGCTTCAATAGCAACAATGTTAGAACCTTTCAAATTGCACCTGCATCTTTAGGATGCCTTGCTTTTCGAAAGCCGTAGTGTGTTTTAAAGTTTTAAACCTTAAAAGAAACACAAATCAATCAATAGGCCACTTTGTGAAAAAATTATGACAAGTTCTCAAGCGAAACACAATCAATCGATTGTAAAATGCAACATTTCAGACGAGTGCATGGCGCATCTTATAACACTTATACACTGCGACCAGAAAGTATAGGGACACTTAAAAATTGTACTTTTCGTACGCTATTCGATATCAATCGACCTGAATTTTTTACTGCAAAATTCGTTACGGCAAAGAAGTTTGAAGCAAAACATTTTAGCAAAATCGGTTTGATGCGAGATAAATAAGAAAATAAAATATGGAGACACACCATTTTCAATTGACCAGAAAGTATAGGGACACTAATAAAAAACAACTTCATTTTCAAGATAAAAAACAGTCGTTGATAACTAGTACTCAATTGGTCCTCCGCGGTTCATTGCAGCATCTACAATTCGGGCTGGCATCGAAGCAGCATGATTTCGAAGTGTTTGTAGAGGAAGTTCATCTCAAGCGCGTAGAATTGCTGATCGAAGTCCTTGCAGAGAAGAATATGTCTGGTTATGCTCGTAAATCTTCCTGACAAGGTGTCCCCAGATATTTTCCATTGGGTTCATATCCGGAGAACATGCAGGCCAGTCGAGAACTTCAACAGAATTTCTTCTGAGGAAGCCTTTTGTGGATCTGCTGGCATGCGGCGGTGCATTGTCCTGTTGAAAAACCCATCACTGGCCAGCATTCTGTTGAAGGAATGGGAGCAGATGGGTTTCCAACAGTTGCTGGTATTCATCTGCGTCCATCCTTGCTGACGTGAAGGCAAGAGGGAGCTTTCCTTCTGCGTGGAATGCCGCCCACACCATAACTGTGCGGCCTCCAAAATTCCTTCTTTGGAAATACTCCTTCTCCTTGCGTAAGTCATGCCAGTAGAATCGGTCCCCATCTGGACCATCAAGGTTAAAGCGCTTTTCGTCCGAGAAGATCACCTGAACTATGAAATGTTAAAATACCTAGCGTCAGAACTGACAACGCAAAAAATCTGCCTTAGTCCAAAGACGTCGTTTGTTCCTAGAGACGAACTCGAGCCTGTTCCATTTGTGCGTTTCTGTCAAACGTGGAGCAGAACGGAGCTGGATATATACAACATTCCCATTGCGTTTTCAGCAGCACCGAATCGTTTCTTTCGAGACTTCCTTACTCAAACTCTTGCGCACTTCTCCCAAACTGATTGATTTATTGTAAACCATTCGCACGATTTGCCTCTCGTCTCGAGTCGAAAGAAGCCAGGGACGTCCTGAAGACTTCCTCGAGTGATATAGATCAGGACTGCGTAGAAATTTGCTAATAACGTTCTCTGATCGTCCCAGTTGAGTCGAAATTTGGCGTATGCTGAGTCCTGCATCTCTGAGGGCCTTGATTTGAGCTTGTTCCTCTATTGATAGCATCGATCCGCGACCCATCCTTACAATGAGCAAATTATGAGGCAGTATATTGCATAGCAAAATAGTTTTCAACAACGTACCTTTCTCCGCGCACCTTATTTGGTGGTGTCCCTATACTTTCTGGTCACTCAAAAACAGAGTCCCGTCACGTGATCCTTTCCCGTTCTTTGCCACCTCGGGGGATTTTGCCCATTTCTTTCGTATATATGTTTCTTGCCGCGAGGAATTCCATAGTATAATTTTCAGATCAATTCCTGCGGGTAGCTAGCAGAATTACGCAATTTGCTGGTGTCCCTATACTTTCCGGTCGCAGTGTATGTCAGGAAATTTCTGTTTTCTTAAGCTTTCATATGAGCCCTTCTTAACTTCCTCAGTACATTTACAGCGAGCAAATATATTGATTTATTGATTTATTGATTTAATGCACATGTTTGTGCGCTACACAAGAAAGGAACATCAACGAAAAAACATTTAACGGAATGATATAACGATATCAGCTTTCAAACAGTGTATGCTTTTTTCGAGACACCCTGTATAATAGACATTGGATCCGACACCGATTTTCGGATGATTCGGATAGGCCATTTTTTTTCAAACCCCGGATCTTCGGATGATTCAGATGAGGGCAATTTCGAAAACCCCGGATCTTCGGATGATTCAGATGAGGGCAATTTCGAAAAGCCCGGATCTTCGGATGATTCAGATGAGGGCAATTCCGAAAACCCCGGATCTTCGGATGATTCAGATAACGCCATTTTCGGCCGAGCCGGATTTCGGATATCCGATTCGGATACAACCGGATAAGTGATATAACAGTGGCACGCAATCTCTTAAAAACGGAACACATCAGTAACTCCGCGTTTATTTTATTGACCAATTAAAGTCACGAGCGCACAAAGCAGCTTGGAGCGCCTCACCTTGAATTAAGTGTTTATATGCCCTCGTAGCAAGGCACATGAATGCCCAGTTACATTATATCTGGCCTAGCTTAGTTCACCAATGGAGTGGAACACACCAGCGCTACGTAAAAGAAGTCGTATTTGGCTGCCCCTCCCCAGAGCTACTTTGCGCTTCCAGAACAAACAAAAAACAGCATTAAGACCCCCAAAGAACCAATACCAACTCAATAGTGAGTTGGTAATAGACAGCGAAGTCTTGTAATGGACAATAATGAAACGATTACGAAACGTCCCGCAAGAAATTTCTCGTCCTTGAAGTTACAGTGGAATCGGCGCCTCACGAGTTCGGGAGTCTTGTACGCCCGCGATGCCGCCGGCGGGTAGCGGCTCGCAGCGCAGTGGATAGCGACGTTGCTCCATGAGAGGGGGTAGAGGGTCGACTTTCTGTGCTGTTGCACCTTTGCATTTCAACTGATTGGTTGATTGGAGGGATTCTTACATCTATACCATTTTAGATGTTTGCTGCGCAGTGTTCCCAGATGTATGCCGTAGAGAGCAACTGTGTTGCCACTTGTTTATTACTGACTGGTTTTTAAACCAAAACGCAATGGGAAAGCTGTTCAACATAACGATGTATAAACGTTTAACATCTGTGATACACAGACACAAAGGGCATGAAACATAAACACTGGTCAGAATACGGGCAGCGCATAAATGCTACTGGCTCCTCACAGTTTGCTTCCATATATGGACAAATGAGATCGGCTCCATAGACGAGATCTAATTGAAAACGTTCCCTTTCCTCCGAAACAAGAGTTCCAACCGAAAGCATTGTCATATGCCCACTGCTTGCCACCCTTTCCACGTCCATCAGTTCATCTTGCGAATCCCAACCTTCTTCTTGTTTTTCCACCACTTCCAGCCGTTCGTCTTTGTTAACTTCAAGTTAACGTGCTTCGAAGTCCTTGAATATGCTGGCCATCCGTTCGGTCAGGTTGGTGTCATTCCCTTGGCCATACGTTCGGTCAGGTTGATGTCATTCTCTCTTGAAGGCTCCTTATCTAAAGGTAGACCACACTTCAGCGTGAGCAAGCGGATCACCACTCGAGCATCGGCGGCATTGTTGATGTTGGGTTTTAGAGAACCTCCATCAGAACTCTGATTTCCAGATGACAGGCAGAGATGAGAGAAAGAGTGTATCCATGCCGTTCAGGTCAATTTTCGGGATCCCCAGACTTTCACGTTTTAACCAGTGACGTCACATGGTCTCCTTTGAAAATCCGAGCAGGATAGACTGAGAGGAGCCTGTAGCATTTATACACTGCCCGTATTGTGCTCAGTGCTGCTTTATGCATGTTGTACCTGCGTATCCCTCGTGTTGAATATTTATACATCATCATGTTGAGTACCACAGCATGCAGCTGGTAAATGCGCAGAAAACAAACACTGAAAACGGTATAGACGTCAGAATCCTTGAAATCTCAACAGCTGAAAAGCAGGAATGCAGCAGCGCATGAGGATCGAATCCCTGACCTTCTTCCCATGAAGCAACGTCACTACCCACTGCGCTCCGAGCTGATTGCCCTCAGAGGCATCGCGGGCGTACAAGACCTCCGAACTCGTTAGGCGCCGATTCCACTGTAACTTCAAGGATCCCCTACTCCTCGGGTTTAACGACATGGCAAAAATGAAACACATTTTATGCTAACTGAGGGGTGGGGATTATTCCTATTTAATAGGATGACTCCCCGTTCAGACATACGCTATCAGACCCTTTACTTGTGAGAGAACTCCCGCCAAATGATTGCAAATCTGCTCGAGACAGTCAGGTTATTAACGGCGCAGAGTTTGCCAGCAAGGCGCGCTAACCTCCTATTATCCGATTTTTATCCGCTTTTATCCGAATCATTGCGTTTTTCAAGACCACGGATCTTCGGATGATTCAGATGAGGGCAATTTTCGGCCGAGCCGGATTTCGGATAATCCGAAACCGGATAAATCCGGCCGGATATCCGAAAATGCATGATTCGGATCCCATGTCTACTGTATAAGGCGAAAAAGCCGAATAAGTGTGCCCAGGATGTAAACTAACTGGACCACCTTATACTGATTTACTGACGCAATATAAAGCAGTCGACGTATGGTCAGGAGAGGTGTGACCTCAAACAGAGGTTCTCGGTTCGAGTCCGGTCAAAGGTAACTAAGCCTTGCACTCCTCGGGGATCGATGAATCGGTGACAGAATGGTCTCGGAAGGATAAAGCTCTGACTTTCTCAGCGGCTGGCCACTGCAACTCAAATTGCCTCCACGCACCTAAAAGGAGAACGCATGACATATCCAAAGGTCTTGATTGATGCCGGGTCACAAAAGGTGTCGGCTACGCAATGAAATGGGTTTCGTGTACGGTTTCATCAGGTTATTCCACAGGTTCTTATTTGTGTAGAACCTACTGATACAGGATTCATCAACATGCGGGGTAGCAATTTCTTCGAACTCTCTGTATCGATTACTACGTTGGCCGGTATGGTGAATCCGCGGTGAGACGCTACCGGCGGTATCGTTGATGAATCTGGCCACTGGCGAAGAGACAAGGTAGTGTGAATCTTAAGAAAATATTTTCTTGTTTTGTCGAGCTTTTTTCGAGTCTCGACTTATTCACCAAATTAAAAAAAAACTTGGCTGCATGCCATGAAAGCGATGGAGAACTACACACATACATCCCACCATATCCCAATATGCTTCAATAGTCGGAAGGAAGCAGCAACAAGCAGTAGGCGTTCTTCTGTTTAAATGCTACCTTCCAGTGGCCTAGTGGCAGTGAAGGAAACGTCTGTGAAGGTAGGAGGCAAAATGAAGCAAAACATTTCGGCGTAATTCCAGGAAACCCGTGACACATGTCAGCCAGGGAGCGTAAAGTAAACCAGTCGAGACATTGAAGTCCGAATGCACTACGTACCGCGGAATTCTCAAAGCTGGAGGTTTCATTGGTGCACTTGCTAGGCCAATTGAAAAAAAAAACAGTTAGGCGAGAGGGCAACTCAATCGCAGACTGGGCAGAGCAGCCATTTGAGTTAGACACACTATGGGGCTAGGATATTCAAAAAATGTAAGCACCCTTTGAAAGGCGATAGCTTTTCTGCAAGCTAAGGCACTGAAGAGATTAGTAGGTCGTACGAAAGCGCAAAAACATGGAAATTTTCTGATACATGAGCGGCAGGGATCGCGCCATTCACTCATCTGAATTTTTGCATTTTTCACTTGTCAGCTAGTGTTTCGCCTGAATACTTGTCATGGTTTCTCCATGGCGTGACCGTATATTGCTTTATTGACTTCCGCTTATCTACATTGTATTGCTTTCAAACAGTGCTTACATTTTTTGGGACACCCTGAAGAATGAGTCATGGTTCGTCATTCAAGACCAAGAATAACAAGGGTTACGCTTGGAAATTTCGAGTAAAAGTTGCCCTGCTCACTTTCAGCAGAAGGTCTTTCAGGCTGATTGCACAAGGTATTTCATCGAATTAGGCCATCTTCTACAATTACCCAGTGTGCTGAGGGGATTACAGAGATTCTTTCAATATTAGTCGCTGATTCGGCTTTCGGAGAAGTAACCTTAAGCGAACCTTTAGCACGTGTTCTCATTCTGAAACGTGGGTCGCTGTCACTGTTTATGAGAACAAAGGCTTCCTGTGAGCTTCTTTCGGTAGTCCGACAACGCTTATTGGTGCCATGACATCACCTAAGACACCTTTCCTATCTGACGTAGAGCGCACCTATCTAGTTCGGATGGGTAATGAAGCAACTGATGGACCCGTGGTACCTTTACCTTACAAAACTGCAGAGAAGCTGGTCTTGTAAAGTAAATGTAAAGTTTTGCTTCGGGAACGGATATCCACCATTCTTGGCCCTTCAGCTCGAAGCTCTTTTAGTCTTTACCCCTTCATGTCATAAATCCTCCAGAGCGAGTTGTAATCTGCAGAAGCTGCATTTCTGGCTCCCGTAGAGATTTTAGTGGTGGATGGCGGTCCACTTTTCGTCTAGCAGTCCACAATTTCATGGCCCAATAAGCATAATAGATTTGTTCCAATATGGTATTGCTGACAGTAGAAACGAAGGATCGATGAGAGTGGCGCTCAGCTGCAGAGTAGCGAATCAATTACAGACCCCGTTCAATAAGGGATTCTACGGTATCTTCTGTATTCTTATGTTCCATCGTTCATTTCTATTCATCTAGAGGGGAATAGAAACTCCAACTGGGTGTTATCCTTACGATAGAGTAGCACGAAAAGAGCTGGAGAATACTACAGTCTCTATACGCTGCAAACTGGTAGAAATACATTCCCTGTATCGTACTCGATAGCAAAACATACACGACCACGTTAAAATGTAGTGAGCGACTGCAGTGGCATCAAAACAATGGAATAACCCAGGGGTAGCGGGGCCGCTAATGAAATTTCACATATGCAACAAATATGTAATTACCATGCTGACAAATAATTGTGTCTTCTTTCTACTGAGTTTGACAGCGTTAGCTGTTGCCGGAATGCGCCACGCTTTTTGTTTTAAGACCGTACCTTGGAGACGATCAGAATATCTGGCGCCAGAATACCCCATGTGATGTGAGGCAGTGCTGTAGAAGCCTGTGCTTGACTATTTTTAGGTAATATCGCTGTCAATCTACCGACATCATAGATATGGAAGCCTTGGCTAGATTAGACCTGAGGGAACCTATGGATTATTCGCGGTGCCATGGAAGATCAGGCATCTTACGCCATTTATTTGTAAGGACTGAGACGTCAGAATATGTCTCGTCCAAAAACAGCTAGCCTTTCTCTTTACGATGTGGTGACCACGCCGTTCTGATGCTGAGCCTTTTTCTCAGAAGGAAAGCTAACGAGCTACGGGCGTGATAGCTGCTACAGACTAGGTTATACTGCATACTACATATGCAGAGTGCGTTACGAATGATTTCAGCTCTATCAAGCGGAATCTCCATCTGCAACGACCGTAGTAGCGGAAACCAAAATGTACGATGCGTGAAGAAACACAGATTAACTCTGCAGGCGTCACCTTAATGAAAGTGTGACGCATTGTCCCTTTGCTAGTAGGGGTCTACTTGCTCTAAAACATTAACGTTCGTACTTTAAAACGCTAATTAATTGCTGAAATCGAAATTGTTCAACTTGTAGAAGCTCAGAAATACAGCAGCTGATCTCTACAAAAAGTATACTAGGTGGGAGACGAGGGTTCAATCCGTTTTTACGTGAAGCTAGGCACATTTAAAATCAAAATCACCCCTTTAAAATTTACGAGGACACTTTCGATCTTCAACCAAATACTCCGGTGGTGACCAAAACAAATTTTGGATTAGAAATTATTAAATTTATTTGAACACTGATAATTCACCAGACCCAAAATGAGGATTATAATGTTTGGCTTTTATAAAATTTTTCATCTACAAATTTTTAAAAAACTTATTACAACGGGGAAAAGGCGGCAACTTCTCGGTGTGTGATGAGAGGAGGTTGGTTGCGCCAAGCTCGTGTAGCATGTTATCATTTTCAGTTGACTGATGGCTCTCGAAAATCTAAATACTAAATCTGCTTTCGGGAGAGTGAACTTATTCAACGACGCAATAACAAAAATTTGTGAAAAACATACAAATGTGCCCTATGCATTTTAAAACAAGTACCATTTATGCTATCAACGAAATGGACAGGGTGACGAGCAAGAGAGAGTACATGGCGAGATCTCCTGTCTTGGTACGTAGAAAAATTGCTACGTTTCTGATTTTAACATAATCTTAAGGACATATGTAGGTTGAGTCATAAATTTTGCAACATTTCTATTTTTTCTGCAATTCAAAGTGAACCCGTTGAAGTTTATACTTTGTTTGAAAACCTGTTTCCTCGTGATCATTTCGAGTTATGAATCGTTAATTTCCCTTGCGTTTTCAAAAAGGTTTATTCGCTAGAACAATGACCACTCAAAGTGAAAAAGTGTGGGATTTCATTTTCAATTTGTTCAAACTCGGCAGCAACCCAGCGACGGAGGTCAAGCACATTTAGGTAGTCACCGGCAGGTTCACTCCTAACCGAATAAATTATTGGAGATGGTATCAGCAGTTCCTTTCCGCCCAGAAGGGCAACAAAGACAAACCACTTTCGGGAAGATCAACTGCTGTGAACAAAGGGCGTCTGCGCCAATCCATCAAGTCGAATTCTTCTCAAACCGCACTACGACTGCCCTCTGATCTCCACAACTCCCAATGAACCACCGCTCGTCAGCTGCAGAAGAATGAAAAGTCGCCAAAATCGCCCTCGTCAGTGCCTCATGCTTTGATGGAAACCCAAGTAAATCGCAGTGCTTCCGACTGCCGAGAGCTCTGGCACCGGATCATGCGAGGAGGCCTGGATCGAGCCCTTGCAAGCGACGAAAAGTGCTTCATTGCAGCTGCAAAGCCGGAAAGCAATAGCAGAAACCCAACGAGCTGGGGGTTCTGAGGTCAAAACCGGGGCTCCACTGAAAGAAGGTCCTGCTGTGCGTTTGGTGAATGCGTAGTGGTCCAGGGCACCGATAGCTGCTCCACGTCAAACATCTTCGACGCTCGCTTTGCCAACAACTCGTCTAGTACCAGCAAATATTAGGGGAGAAAGAAGTCGATACAAGGCAATGCTTCATCCACCAGAACAACAGCTGACTTCAGACGCTGGAAAAAAATCTAGGAATTGGGCTGGACCAAAACCAAGCCACGTCTGACTGCCATCTGCTTCGGTCGATGGATCACTTCATCAATGATAGGCGCTTCGCCGAAGTCGATGAGGTCACGGCGGTGGTGCACGACTTCCTTAGGTCGAAACCGACCAAATTCTACGGAGATGTAATCCACCCAGTGCATGAAAAGCGGAAGAAACTCATTGAGAATAACGGTAACTACATCGTTAAATTCAATCATTTTTTTGTGATATCATCTTATTTTTGCTGGAAGGCAAATTTTGTTGCAGAACTTATGGCTCAATCTAATAGAAACAATAAAAGAATTCTACGAAAATGTGGAACCACAGCATTCGTTTATCAAGACAGAAATACGTTCTCAAAGGAAGCCAGAAAATAGTAAATTTGCTGTTGCTACATAGTAGAATTAATAGTAAATGTAGTAAATCGTTATTGTAATTGATAGCAATTTTTAAAACCAAACGTAGCTTGGCCTCCCTAGAGAGTGTTTCGTTTAATTTGCAACCGTTGCGATTTTGAAGATTTTCCGTCAGATTCCAAAACTGTCCAGTTTGTCGTGAAATGGTACATACAAAGGTGGTGCAGCAAAGCTTCTCTGGCCCTGTTCTGCGGCACACCCTGTGCACCATCACAATGCTGGGGATGCCTTTTATTGTGATGGACGGAAGAGAATAGGCCCAAAGACGAGCATTTGGCGAAGCGCGCAGGGTGGTCTGCAGGGATGAAGGTTTTTGGAGTTGAAATTGACGCCGGACCACATCCAGTGGATGATGTCAACTGACGCACGTTTCATCTCATCGTCTGCCTTCTTCACACCGTGGCGTCGACATCCATCTTCAACAGAACTCGATAGCGAGACCTGTCGCCCGAGTGAATCTGCCAGCATAGATGACTTGCCGAGCCCATGGAGCTCTTTCCCGAATCCATACCGCTGACGAAGATATGGAATGCTTCGGGTCCCGCTAAGTCAGGCAGATTCGTCAGAAAAACATCAGAGGCCACCAGCCCGTACATGGAGACCTAGCCAGTCCTCCACTCATTGGCTGTGATAAATCCGATTTGGAGACAAATGAATGCACATAGAAGACATCGAGAGGAAGATGAGTAGAGAGCGCTCTGGGAACTTCTGAGACATGATGTCCTAATCGCCTCTACCACACTTTATATTTCGGTGCATCGGCCTAACCAGCCAGAATCTACCGTCACAAAGTGTGAGGGTGACAGAGACTATTAAGACCTGATGTCCCAGAATGGCGGGGCCAGGGGTTTTATCAAGACGAGGACGAGGGCGAGTAGACGGAATAGCTGGTAGAGTATGTTTATTGCGGCAGGTATACAAGAGATGCAGCCTAACAGCGGCTGTACTGAGAAGGAAGAGGGTGAAAGGGGAAAGGAGCCAAGATGGGGCTCTCATGAACAGGAAGGGAGGACTCCATCCACAGTGAGGTCGCTTCTGCACCATATAACGATACGATAACATGGAGTCTTTAGATTCGTCGTCAACAACCTAGAAATCTCCAGCACTGCAATGCTAGAATAATTTGTGGAGGGGAAAAGAATTGATTCAGCTGAAGCAGCGGCTTAAAATTTCTGCCTAGTGCACGTCTAGTTCCAATGACTGCAATTATTCCAGCAAATAATATGTCTTTCGCATGTTCGACGAAAGAGAAAAGTATCCTTTTCACCGCATATTCCAATTGCAGTCCAGCCGCATCCGAAACAAAAAGCACTGGCTTGGATGCAATAGAATGCAGCATATGCAGTAATTCAGCTCGGTCTTTAAAGAAGTGGCTCCAGTGCAGACTGCTAGATGAGAGGCTATCGAAGAGGCTAGGGCGATTTCGAGCCATTAGAGAACCGGGATAAATGGACGATGACGAGGAAAACATCTGAGCGAATCCCATCGCTTCACTTAGGGACCAGGGATAAGCGGATCATGGTCACCTGCGAGACATCAACACGCTCTTAACCGAGAACAGGCAGCCGCTGGCGTGCTCCTAGCGGTGAGTGCAGGGCGTTATCAAGAAGAAAACAAGGATAATTAGATTCCACCCCGTCGCTCCATCCGAACGGGCTAGCGTGACGCGAATCTCTCCAGATGTCATTCGGAATGGCTGTCGTCATCACATATCCGAAAGAATAGGAAGACGGTTATAGGTTGACGATGCTGAGTGGCTACGTCGAGATGATCAGCGGAGGAACGTATGTGCTAGCCGACAAGTTTAGGACCTAATATAGAGATCATCTCAAAGAACGGTGGGTGGGGAGTGGTGGTAGCGTAAAATTCTGCTGACGAAGGAGGCCTGAGAGAGGCATCTGGTAATAGGAAGTGGGAGGTCTCGAGGGCGTTCTGCTGAGATTATTTTGATCCTTCTACAATCTGCACAGCTCACTTTTGAGGGCTTCAAGACAGATAGAAATAGCCTTATGCGATCGGATTTCCACCTGCTCATGTATCTGCTAAGCTCTGTACCAATTTCTGGCAGTCACCTGAGCGATCGAGGCATTGAGGGAATAGATGGCGGATAAGAGGATCACATGAATACTCTCTTCAAGAGGAATATGTTCAGTTCTAGGAAAGCAATACTTGGCGTTAAGACCAATCTCCCCGGAAGCCATTTCGTGGCTATGCTACCATCATCATGTTCTGACAGTGCTACATTTCGGTTGAGCCTTATGTGAGGAGTCCATTCTTACCGAATTTCGGTACATTACATAATGTACTAGCCCACACTCTACACATTAGATGCTACATCGTTATCTACATTAACTGATCATAAAGGCAGTCGTTATATTAATGAAAACGAGAATGCAGAAGCACTTGCGCAGTATTTGCTAGTGTTTTCAATGCAGGCTGTTCTTCCAGTAAACCTCAACTGGGGAAGAACAGTTATTCTCGAGATTTACTCACTGGCTTGTATTTTTTGCATTGTTATCCTGATGATGTGTCTGCCATACTAGAAAGACTTCAGCCATCAATAAGAGACCCCTACGATGGTTTTCCGCCAATATTCTACCGCGGGTGCTACCTCTCTCTCTGCAAGCCACTAGCGCACTTGTTTAACCTTTCCCTTATCTTCGGAGAAGTTCCTCAAATGTGGAAACATGCCATAGTTAAGGCTATTTCCAAATCATCGAGGATTAGCGATCTTAGTAACTATCGACCTATAATTCTAACGCCTGCTCCAATAAAGGTAATGGAAAGAGAAGGAAAAGATGGTTGGGCGGACTTTCGTCAATTCCTCACGAACAACATGGCTTCTTATCAGGTGCTTCTACTACTACTAATCTGATTGAAACCTTGTATGATTGGGATAAACTTATTAGCAATGGCAAGTCCGTGGAGGTCATATGCTCCGATTTTTCTAAGGCGTTTGATAAGGTATGCCACAGTATGTCGTTAGGAAAACAGCTTTGCTGGTGTTCGTGGTAAACTGCTGGAGTAATTTAAATCCTATCTACATGATAGGTTCATGACAGTTGAAGTAGGACACTCTTTTTCCATGAAATACAGATGTCCTAGAGAATTAGCTCAAGGGGCAGTCTTATCTGTCTATCCAATTCTTTTTTGATGTACACTCATGATCTGCCAAAAGCCCTCAAGTCTCATTCTGCTGTCAATATAAAAGCTTATACCGACGATATAAAAATATACGCCACATATGTTTCAAGGTTCCTAGCGGAGAATCAAAACTCAAAGCAGGTAAGGGCTTGGCTTTTATGCCTACGCATGGACGATTCCACACTACTCTGTTACAGTGGGAGAGGTAAATCGTAGACATCACGACGAATGCATAGTAATCAAACTTCGTTCGCACAGAATACAAGGACACTTTCACGCGCATTTTAACCTCTGTACTGCTAATAGGCTGATATAATTTGCTCTTGTTTATGACTCTGTTTGCTGATATCACTGTGTCTGCGGTTAATGCTTTAATAACAAAGGTAATTGGGGTTTCAGTGAAAAGGACTTCGTTACATACACATTTCTCTAACCTTCTTATCTTCGCTTTTGTTTCTTTTTCGTTTATGTAGACACCTATATGCTAACATTCGTCGGAGTGATTTTTGGTAGGTTCAGTTCCTATGGAAGCAATACCGAGGGGAAGCGTAATGTAGCTACTTGCTCGCTTTGGTATGATGGGAAATTAGACCGAACTTCAAGGAGCTTCGCTCTCGTAAAGTTGCTCTGCTTGATTTCTTCACTCACTCGGAGTCATGCCATAGCTGTACTGAACTCCAAGCTTCTCACTTCTGACGCTTACGATAATCTGTTTCGCCTAAACTTTTCCCGTAAGTATTTCGCCGTTATCGCCCACTGTAACAAAGTAGTGTGAAATCGTCCATGCGTTGGCATAGCTTTAATATTGACAGCAGAATGAGACTTGAGGGCTTTTGGCAAATCATGAGGGTACATCAAAAAAGAATAGGGGATAAGACTGCCCCTTGAGCTAATCCTCTAGAACATCTGTATTTCATGGAAAAAGAGTGTCCTATTTCAACTGTCATAACCTATCATGTAGCTAGGGTTTAAATCACTTCAGCAGTTTACCACGAATACCAGCAAAAGCTGAGCTTTCTACAATAACAACATGCTGTGGCATACCTTATTAAACGCCTTAGAAAAATCGAAGGTGATGACATGCAATTGCCTTTATACTTGGAGGACTTTCTTTCTGACAACACTTGCGGCCTTGTGGCTGGGTCGTTAGTGGGGGAGAATATTCACCTAACGTCCGAAACATCCGAGAGCCCAACATCAGAATTTGCTTCACGTGTGGCCTGCTGTTCGTGAGCAGTGACCTCTCCCTAACTTCGCCCACTTCTTTATGTGAATAAGCTCATAGTTGTGGATCTCAGTTCGAAAGGGGTTTGCCTACTAACACAAACTACAATGGCGACTAGTTAACATCATTTTCTCACTGTATGTACTGTAGAATGGCGCAGTTTCCAAGCGCAAAAATGAAGGCACTGCAAAGAAAAGATCTAGCAGCGTGAAGGGAGAATTTCTTCGGAACAGAAATGTCCAAAACAGGTTTAGTTATTGCGCCTCTCTACATTGTTTATAAATTTTTAGTATTTATTTCCTGCAGACATGTTTTTTTGCGGAATGTCAAAAGAACACCAGGTGGGCGTCCTGGTGTTCTTTTGACATTCCGCGGGATGTCAAAAGAACATCAGGACGCCCACCAACGCGTTGGTCGGACTTCTTCGTGAAAGCCCTGAACGACCGATATGACGCTCTTCGTGTCCCTCGAGCGAGGAGGATCCATTGGACCACTCTGGCACGCGACAGGGACTAATGGAGACGCTGCTGGCACCCGCTCGAGCAATTCGATGATCAACGGGACGACAGGTGACAGGTGATGTTTTTTTGGGAAAAGCTGTACCTTAAGTGTTTATTTCGTGACTGGATCGGTTATTGGATTGCACCATAAACGTTGAAGTGTTTAACAAGGTTGTTGCGTACTTCTGAGTGCAATAAATAAATAAATAAATAAATAAATAAATAAATAAATAAATAAATAAAAGTTCTCTTACCGAGGCAAGGAGTTGAAACCTCGTTGGTACACCGCGTTAAGAGCAGTCTCGCTGACGAATTGATCTCGCACGTCTTGCCAAGGACGTGCCTCGCCTAGATAGAGCTGTTCCAGTAGTGAAAGTGGTCGCTGAAAGGGATTACTATGAAGGGCATACTGAAACACTATCGAGGAAAGCAAATTTGCGACACCGGGCTTCTGCCTTCTTTCCCGATTTCATGTTGTTAACTGTACATTTGTGTATGTATGTGTTCCAGAAACCGGCGCGCACCAGAAGACTTTTTCCTTATTACGTTCCGCACAATCTGCTTCAATCTAACAAGGGCTAAGGGCTGTAGAATACCAACCGTAACCATTTTCACTTCAAATTGAACACTTTTAAAATCAAATAGGTTACTCTTCTAAGCAAATTTGCTGCTTCTGAAATCAAAGCGAACTCTTCGAAATGGAAATGACCTTCAGGCAGGTTAAACTCAATAAGATGGTTAGAATAATTTTTTGTTCGAGGAAAATTTGGTATAACATTCTTTGGAATTTTTTAGTTTACGTGATTCAATAAGTGTAAAAATTTTAAAAAATTTATTTTTTGATAAAAATAATAAATTAAAAATTGCCTTAAAGTACAACAAAGAAGCAAGCATACGGCACAAAAAGATCAGATCCATGCACAAGAAAAGTTCCCCGCAACTTTTACTTGATCTATAGTGTAAATCCCACTTACATAAGCCATCATAAGCCATCAATATAAGGATAAGTGCGTTCCATCCAGTTGTTTTTGTTCTATCGTTAACAGGGTCACATGCCATGCAAACATAAATTCTGCTCCCAATCGAATAAAAACCGCGACATCTTGGAAGAGGGCATGGCGCAATCTCTTTTTTCGGCACTAAGAAATGACCGCTTACCTTCTCTTTAAACGAGTTTTCTCAAAAACGAAAATATTATAAAATTTCAAACAATGTGTTCACTTATTATGTAGATAAATTAAAATTTCAAGGAAGGTTATACTAAAATTTTCCCTGACCAAGAATTATTCGAACCTTTGAGGAGAGTCTCTAGTTTAATGTGGAAAGAGGCCGTTTTGGTTTGGAGGAATTCGCTTCGATTTCAAAATCTTAGCCTTAAAAGATTGTACAATTTGATTTGAAGACTGTTCAACTCGACGTAAAAATGGTTTATATTTGCTGTTTAGTGTTATTTTAACATGACGTAAAGAACGAAAAAAACACAAAATCAGTAGGACCCGATTTCATAGTGCTCTAAATTTTGAGAGCAAAATTTTACAGGCGAAGCCTAGAAGAGTGGAAGGCGCGCAAGAAATTTCGTCTAATGTGGTGACGTATTTTGTTTTCAAACTCAGGATGGTTGTGCTCTGGCTCAAGAACTGCTCCCGAGGGAACGAGCGCTTCAAGGAGTTTCCAGGAGTTGTAAAATAGTGAGGAAAACGAATACAGTGTGTTAATGGCCACTCAAAAGACCCCGAATTCAGTGAAAATCAGAAAATCTTCTTTAATAGCGCTGTGGGCAGCGCAACAAGGGTATTCCACTGACCTGATTGAGATGAGTGAGGGACTGGGCCAGCGGAGAGGCAGCTCTCAGAACACTCTCTGAGATCTGGTCATACGGTATCGTGACAGCTGAAACGCTCAAGTCATAGAGTCGGCTATGAGAAACAGGCGAAGTGTGGGAGCGAACGGCGACGAACTGTGCAAGCTGTCGATGAGCCTGGCGTCGGTGATGTTGTCGAAGAGGGCGCCTTCGGAGAACGCGTAGACGACGTCGATGAACCGCTCCAAGGGGCAGGAGTGCAGCGAGGCGTTCACATATCGATGCCAGCCCACCCGGTCACAGCTCGAGTCCAGCTGAAAGCTGACGGAAACCTCGGAGTTGTAATACACCTGTCGTCTGAATAGCCCGAGTCCTTAAAGACTACTCGCCATAGAACTTCTAACGAAATACGTTTTTAGAATGAACCCAAGCAACATTACCCCAAGCCTAGTTGAAAAATGCTATAGAGGAGTTCACTTGAAGTGAACGCCTCCTAATCTCCATTTAGGAACGTGTCTTTCTAGGAAAGAATTGGAGAATTCATGAAAGCATTTGTCTAATCGCAGAAACCCAGGGAGATGAGGTATGTCTGCCGAATGTCTATGCCAAAGCCGTTCAGTTAATCCATGTACAATGATGAAACACCTGCGTAGCATAGAGTCAACAAAATCGACGGAACCGCATTTTCAGCCTTACTTATTGTAGAAATCTCTCTCGAAGTTTCTGGAAACATGTCCCGAAGATAAAACGCAAGGGTCTAAGCGGAAAAATGGACAGGAAACCATCAGAAATCCGTTAACCGGAAGAGGGTCATTTGCGGGAGTAGGCGATAGGGTCCGCCAACTTATGGCAAAGTCCTGACGACGCGAGAACATTTTTTGTTGACATTTAGCGAAGCTCTTGTGTGCCGTGAATAGTCAGTGCAACGACAGAGCCCCAGAAAGGTAGTCGTCTTGTGGTGCGCCACGAATTTCACTTCTGCGCGAGATCAGGACAATCAGTGTGTGTTCAACTAATGCATTGATTCGAGGTGTCTAGCCAATACGCCGCCGTTCACATATCGAACTTAGAAAACAGGGATGTCCGTATGTTATTTAAAATAGCTTCTGGACTGTGTGATGTGCATCAGGGGTGCACACGAAATTCTGGGCGTTAAATTTTCTTAACGAAATTTTTCAACGGAAAATTTTCGTTAAATTTCCGGTAAATCGTTAAATTTTGTTAAAAAATACATTTAGATGTAAACCATTATTTCAACTGAAAAAAAACGAAAACCTTATACGTTTCAACTTCAAGAGGTCAACGTTTCCTAACGTTCGAGGAATGAGAGCTAACGTTCAAGGAATGGAGTGTAACACTGCAATGTAAAATAAACAAATCATCATCAACAAACACAGAAAAATAAACAAGCCTTCAGTAAGAAATTATCAACAGGGTATAGAATAAGAACAACTATGGAATTATCATTCTAGGCAAGATGATCATTGGTAAGGCATCCTGAAATGTGCGATCAGGCAGGTACCCGAAGTTCCACCCTTTGCTAGTTCTTTTGTTAGACTGTTCTACGAACATGTGCAATCTCCCTGCAGGCACCAGCCCATTAAGTACAGAAAGAATTAATAAAAATACAGTAAAAACCCCTTCAGTGGATTGTTAACACGTTGACGAACGCACAATTTTCGAGTGCCTGGTGTGTGGGACCAATCATATTTTTGCAACGTCGGGACAGTGATACGACGTCGTGTCACACGGTCCCACACTGCCGAGAAGGTGTGACACGCCGCCTTCGTGTTAACGTCCAGGAAATATAGCTTTCCAAGTTTTTGTTATTAGCGTTTTTGTAAAATAGCCTAAAATACGTCGAGTACGTCCAGCGGCCGAAAGCATTCGCTTCGTCTCGACTGCTCCAAGTGGGCAAAAGTATTTAGAGATGAGCAGCGCCAGGTGAGAATAGGCACATCTTACGAGGTTAGACCAGTACCTTTGTGAATTCGTTGACCTGCTTGGGGACTCGACGAAGAAATTGTTCTAGCTCCAAAGTACATTAAAGGATAAGGATAAAGGATGGCGATACTCAATCCCTTCTGGGATACGCCGCTCGTTCTAATTCTACGGGACACCCTGGAGACAATTGCTTGCGGTGGTCAGCCGATGAAGAAATCAGCGCTCTGTCCTTCCCAGGCAAGTTCGGTACCAATTCACCGACCCCAGAGGGATCGAAGGCTTGGTTGGCCTAGGCGGGAAATCCCGAAGAAGGACTAGCAATCTGGTATATGGTGCACACGACAGCTAGCACCCCCTCCGACTGCGCTACACGTGCCCCCAAAATGTATTATTTCTAAAAATTCAAAACGAATTGAATTGATAAAAACAACAAAATATTCTTCCTGATTTCAATAGTTTTCCAGGAACAGTCCTAATCGGGAGGAAGAGACCTGCAACATTAGAGAATACTGCGGGTAAATGTGATAAACTCACTGAGAAAAAAGTCCGTTAAAAATTCCGTTAAGTCGTTAAGCCAGATTTTACCGAAAAATGCCGTTAATTCGTTAAATGCGTTAAATCGTTAACCGTTAAATGTGCACCCCTGATGTGGACGGTACAGCTTTCTATAAAGCAGTTTCGCCTGTAACCAGGGACGGCAATGTAAAATTAAGCTACGGCAAGCCTAGAACTAGTGTTCGAGCCCACTCATTTGCAGTAAGAGCGGGATCGGCATTTATATCCCTGAGCACTGGGCTAGGCCACTGCTCAGCCAAATTTCTTGCTTTCAAGCCACTGATCTCGAAAAGTATTCTAAATTTTCAAGGTCTCCCTCTTATGTTTCATCTACTTCACAACTTTGTCTCTTTGTCTATTTTTGTCCTTAAAGCGATAGAGTCTGCTACCGTTTTTCTTTTCTCAGGTTTGTGCTTCATTGTTCACTTCTCTCACGACTGTTTTATACGTGGTAATAAAGGATAAGGGATAAAGGACGGCGTTACTCAATCCCTTTTAAGATGCGCTACGCATTCTACTTCTACGGAATTTGAATGCGTATTTGGTCATACAATGACTTGCGGAGCCGTTAACAAGTCAGCGTTTTGTCCTTCCCAGACAAGTCTGGTACCAATTCACCCACCCCGGAGGGATGGAAGGCTTGGTTGGCCTGGGGGGGGGGGGGGGAGTCTGAAACAGGAACCTGGTATCGTGTGCAGGCGACATGTATTCCGGAGTTTTGGAAATTCTGGGTAGCTCCGCCGAAGACCTCTCTACATACAGTCGTTTGTTCTGAGCAAGGCTCTGCACCACTTCGCGGTTATCCTCCTCTGCTTCAGAGTGCTTCGTGTCAGAATTCTTTGCTTATTGTTTATAGCAATGCCGTCGTAACCTAACACCTAAATTTCAACTTTGTTGTTTCGAGGTTCAAGCCTCAAAGCTATATGACACAAAAATCGGGCTTTTCTGCTATCACGTAAGGCAGACCGTCTTTCTGGCTGTCTTACACTTCATGTACATATATGCAAAACTACATGTTCTTTTCTAAGTGAAGGTATCCATGAAGCCATGTAGTACAAAACTTAAGTAAAAAATGAAGGAAATTTTCAAGGCACTAAAACAGCGGCAATTTTCGGTCCGACCTAAATCACAACTTTCAATTGCCCTTTATTTACTTCCAGCTACATATAGCGAATTGGAGACTCTATAGCAAACATTGTAATATAAGGAGAACTGTCATTAAAAAGGAATATGTACTCTTCTTTTCTACCACCTTGACTTCCTAAAGAACATGAAGTCGCAATTTATCGTAGTCAGCATCCACTTCTAAGAAGGTTCCTTATAAGGTGTGCTTGAACTAAGCCTAGGGCGCTGATTAATGATGCTCAATAAAAGGTTTTTCAAAGAAAGCTTCACAATATCCCTTCAGATCTGCAGAGTTCCTCCTAATGTTCAGAAATGGCTAGCATGCAGACCATTATTCAAAAGCTGTCTTTCAGAGATGAAGTGCAGCGTTTCGAGTTGGACCCCACCACTGAAGAGCGTGTAAACCAGGGGTGCACATTTAACGGTTAACGATTTAACGAATTTAACGAATTAACGACATTTTCCGTTAAAATCTGGCTTAACGACTTAACGGAAATTATTAGAAATTTAACGGAATTTTTAACGGTCTTCTTTCTTAGTGTCTTTATCACATTTATCCTTAGTATTCTCTATTGTTGCAGGTCTCATCCTCTCGATTAGGACTGTTCCTCAAAAGCGCTATCAAAATCAGCAAGAATAATTTGATATTTTCATGTATTTGTTTTGAATTTTTGGAACTAAAGCATTTTGGGGGCGCGTATTGCGCTGTCGGAGGAAGTGCAGGCTGTAGCGTGTACCCTATACCAAGTTTCCGGGCCTTTTTTCGGGGTTTCCCGTCCAGGCCAATCAAGCTTTCGATCCCTCAGTGAATTGGTACCAGACTTGTCTGGAAAGGATAGAGCGCTGACTTCTCCATTTGCTGGCCACAGCAAGTCATTGTACCGCCAAATATGCGTTCAAATCGTCTCCACGATATCCCATTGAAGTAGGATGTGAGGCACTTTCCATAAAAGCGACTGATTAACGCCGTCCTTTAACCTAATCCTTTAATGCATTTTGGAGCTAGACATTTTTTCGCCGAGCCCTCAGCACGTCAACGAATCCTCATAGATACTCGTCTAATCTCCCTGTAAGATACGCCTATCCCCACCTCGCGTTGCTTATCTTTTGCTTTTGCTCTTCTGAACACTTTTGCTCGCTACCTGGAACAGTCGAGTGGGAGAGAATGTTTTTGGCCGCTGGACGTTTTTTGAACAATTTTAGAAAAAACGCTAATATAAAAAATTAGAAAAGCCACTTTTCCTGAACGCTAACACGTTGACGACGAGTCACACTTTTTCGGCAGTGTGGGACCATATGACACGGTCCCGAAGTTGCAAAAAATGGAGTGGTCTCAGGCACTCGGAAATCGTGCGTTCGACAAGGTGTTAACATTCCACTGATAGACTTTTAATTGTACTTTTATTAATTCTTTTACTTGATGAGCTGGTGCCTGCATTGAGATTGCATATACTCACAAAACAGTCAGACAAAAGAACTAGGAAGGGGGTGGGGGTACCTACCTGAGGCAGGATTCATCAACAATTAACCAGTGGGTATGCGGGTGATAAGGGTTAGAGATAAGATAGGAGTCAGGCAGAAGTAATGCAAGAGTCAGAGACGCAGGCTTCATTGTGGGTATCTCTACCCCTTATACCCGCGGGTTAGTCGTTGATGAATCCGGCCCCTGATCGCACATTTTAAGAAGCCTTGTCGGTGATCATCTTGAATGATAATTCTATATTTGTTCTTATTCCACACCCTGCAGATAATTTGGTGTTTGTTAATGTTGAATCGCTTATTTTACATCGCAGTTTTACACTCCATTCCTTGAACTTTAGCTGTTGACCTCTTGAAGCTGAAACATATAAGGTTTTTCTTGATCTTTTCAGCTGAAATAATGGTCTGCAGCTAATTGTATTTTTTAACGAAATTCAACGATTTACCGGAAATTTAACGAAGACTTTCCGTTAAAAAATTTCGTTAAAAAATTTAACGCACAGAATTTTGTGTGCGCCCCTGGTGTAAACGACAGTTTGAGAGAGTTTGCATTGAAGAGACTCACGAAGACACTGCAGTAGGGCACGGCGTCGACGTCGGCCATCCCTGCGGTGATGGTGTGCTCGGCCTCGGAGCGTCGTTCGGCGACGAAGAACACCCGGTTATCCGACAGGGACGGCGGTGCCACACTGCCCTTCACGAAACGCCACTGCGACGGCCTCAAAGGCTGCAAGACCCAGGCCTTTCAGGATGTCTGTCCGGCCCGCATGAAACGATAGCGAACCTACATCGGCCTTTTCGCAGGTGACCTCGGACCGCTCGTTCCGGTACAGCACGGATCGGTTGTTGTCGCCGACGGTTAGCTGCGGATCGCTGGAAAATCGCAACAAACCAGTGGCTGCCAATGGCGACGGGATCGACCTGAACGGAGGGAGGATTTCAGAAAGGGCAGCGACAAGGTCGTACACGGACAACCCACGCGATGTGTCTGCAGACGAGCATAAGGCCGTCGTTGTTGACATGGGCTAGGAAGTCGGCCAGAAAAGCGGCCAACTTTCGTCGCCGAGCCGTCTCCACCACTGACGACACCAGCGACCAGAACAGCCCAATCATCTCCACATTGCACCGCGCCTTGGCCCGACGAAGCCTGCCTTGGTCTGAAGAGTTTCACCATTAAAAATGTAGGAACTTTTGTACCACGCCACTTCGGAATAGGATGCGCACAGAGGTCGGTACAAAGATCGATGAGATAGAAGTACCTCCAGACAGTGAACGCGCAGCTTAATAGAGATCGCCAACGCTAAGATTTAGGTTAGTAGAACCAGAATGAAAGTTGAAGATAAGCATCAGATGATGATGAAGGACTGGGAACATCAGCTTGTAGATAAAGTAAGGATTGAAAATATTGAAGGGTTGGTGCGTGGTAGCGTGGTAGCGCAGTTCGGTTACTGGCTCTTGATTCGCGTTTTCCGTCCGGTCTTCTATCATTGGGTCTGTGAGTTGGTGCCAAACTTGTCTAGGAATGAGAACACCCTGACTTGTTCGCAGGCTGGCCACCGCAAGTCATTGTATAGACCAAATACGCATTCCAATGATCAGATCGAAGCGCCGCCATTTATCCTTTCATTTTTGATAACGTAAAGAAGGAACTAGCACAAACGACCCATGTTACACCACTAGCATCTCAATAAGAGTGCTAACAAGGAAAGTTTTCCAACTCGTGGTGAGCTTTTGAGATGCTATTCTGACAGGATGCAGAGCCGTGTGAATGGAGTCGAGAATTACAGTTAATTTTTGCCGAAAGCTTTTTCGAGGACCAGAAAAAGAGGTGTGGAAACGAGTGGGCAACACTCACCAACCCCTATAACACCCCACGAGGTACCTCGCTGGCGCCGTGCCCTACTGCAGTGCCTTCGAAAGTCGGTATGGCCAACTCTTTCCTTGTCAGAAAAGTGAAGTTCGGTGTGAAGGTGGAAGGTAGGTAGTCTGTCGACAACCGTTCAGTTGAGAATGACATTTTTAGTACATTTATGTACCGTCAAGCCTTATTACCATGACCTCTCGGCCGCACTGACGGCTTCTTAGCGGCTTCGCTATGGTAATAACTTCTCGTTGTAGCTGCCACCTGTGTCATGGTTTGCTCAGGAAGAACATCCTAACTACGTCGATTGGGGCAAGCTGGAAAAAATCGAAAAATGAACGCCATCCACAGAAAATCGATAATTTGACCAATATCGATTGATGGCGATCGATACCTCACAAACGAACTTCAGATTCGTGCTCAGCAACCGCGATTACCACAGGGCTGGAGTTTTCAGGCTGGTAGAAGAAGTATGGGTAATTTCCTCCATTTCTCCCCATCGTAATTTGATCAATATCGATTGATGGCGATCACGGCGGGGCAACAGATCAACAGCATCATGAGCCGCGGCGGGATCATGACAAATTCCATGTATAGAATAAATAAATAAATAAATAAATAAATAAATAAATAAATAAATAAATAAATAAGAGGGTTGGGAGCGGTGGCTTGCCCTTAAAAACATCTTCATTGCTTTGACTGGTCTCAGAAGCAGCTAATGAACTGAATTATTTAAAGAGCTTCCCACTCTATGAAGAGAATGTCTGGCATCCTCGAAGACGATCCAGCTTGAATCGGAGCAAACACCATTTCATAAAGGACACGCCTTACATTCGGCTCAAACGACGACTCTACCGCGATCAGAATTGAGCTCATGATCACTCGTGGGCTCAGAGAACAGTTTTTAATGTTCGAATCTGGGCATGTAAGTAACCTAATCATTGGTCTGAAGAAGTAGCTCTTCGGACAGGAATTTCATGTCCCACGATTCAATGGTAGTGAAACGATTAAAGTCTGCGCTAACCAATCCGCTTTCGGAATGCGCCACACAATTCACTCCCACGCGATGACCTGAAGGCAATTGGAGACCTGCTTCAACTAGACAACAAAATGCAGATACTAACTATGGACGCAACTGGAAACTATGGACGCATATGGTTCACCCTTTCTGAACAAGGTTAGTATCAATCCACCGGCTACAAAGAATGAAGGAAACGGTTAGGAAAGGAGCGAGCGAGATGTGTAGCCAGCAGTGATGTAATTGAGATTCGACCGATAGTGGAAATGTTTCGCTTGGATACGGGGGCGTTTGTACTAATTAGGATTCATTACAGAGGTGGCTGCAAGATTAAAGTGCTAAGTGAGGTGAATATCCCACAAACCCCCGACTGGTATAAAGTGTGTATTACTTCAGCGTTTTTCCTTGAGCTATTTAACCAATAATGTTTTTATTTTTGTTATTGTTACTGCTTATTACGATTGCATAAAGGGTTGCTACGTTAGAGAACAAACAGTAATACTCGCCCCAATGCGAGAAGAAGACACAGAAAATCAGACCAAGCAAACACTGGAGCGCTTCGCGCAAACGATTATACGACTCGACTACATAATTTCAATTCTAACCATAGGTAACACATTTTCGACACGGCCTTTGGATTCTTTCAGTGACAAGGGAAATTGAACGTGTTTTAAAAACCTCAAATACAAATTATCTGTCTTATAAATGAAAGACATTGGCCGCGCTTTGGTTCCTGGATGAGGAAGAGACCCCTTTGCAGAGCTACCTTTACGCAAGATTTCTTCGTCTTATCGATTCTGTAAGACCGGAATCGGTGGTGAAGGATAATTGCCTAAGCACAAGGCAGATGTCGAAAACTTTGCGGCGAGATTCCAGGGACAAAGCAGAGGAGATATTCATTTCTAATTGATGCTTTCGGAGCACGCGAATATAGGGAAACCCCCGTTCAGAGAAGCTTTCCAGTGAAGTTGTTCAGTACTTCCTCCATAACAGAGATATGATTACAGACACGCTTGAGTCAACAAGGGGACAAATACAAGTCCTAGACACCTTAAAAAGAACAGATTTCATTACAGCGGATCCTATCATCTAAAATCTCAAAGATGTTGGAAGTTCGTAACATAGCCGTATCACATTTAGCTCGGACATGCTTTCCAAAGACTAAGTTATTGCTTTAAGAAAACCTAAATCCTTAACGTAGTTCCCAGCCCGTCAAAGAAGGTTTACCTCGGCTGCCGTTTCGGCGCATTCCCCTTATTTAGAGACTGTGTGCTATTATTTGTCTATTCTGCCTGAGACACTGAGCTTCACTGATGCTGCTGAAGGCGGAATGTGGCACTGTTGCAATCATATGAATCATTATAGAAAGCGGAAGTTTGCAGCAATCCAACGGCATAAGTTTTGAGAAAAGTGCGAAGAACTCCTTCAAATGAGAAAGGGGTGCAGGCAGGAAGAGCGAAGGAAAACTAATGGAGGACTGTGGAAGAACCACTCGAAGGCAAGCCGGATGGCTAAAGGATCATGAAAAATTCTCGAGTTGAAAGGCTGGAAAAGGAGGAGGCCCTCAAGCATGTTAGAAGCTGCAACAGGAAGTACACCAATAAGAAGAAGAAGACCAGCCACCAATAAGTTTGGTGTATTCAGTTTTCTAGCCCGCTTCCAGAGCAGAGCTTAGGAGTTCTGTGGATGTGGAAGCGACAAGACAAGTTCATAAGTGACGGCCTTCAAGAAGCAGAAAAATAAGGCTCATCCACATAAGACAATGTTGAGCATAGCAAAGCTTCGAAGGAAGAACAGTGGTTCTGAGCAGGGGTGTGCGTAAATAAAATTTACGCACACCCCTGCTTTCGTAAATCTTAAATCGTAATTACGAAAAAACCGTCGTAAATCGCAAATCGTAAATCGTAAGAGTCAGCTGGCTTGTAGTGCAGTACATCTAAACTTCCAGAGGGTTTTTTCTGCCAATGTTAACCAGATGTGATTCAATTTTATCGTGTTATTTTCAGCTCAAGCAGAACAGTTTTCTTACCAAATTATTTCCATTTTTTGCGTCTTGCTAGTAAGACATCTTTCAATTTAAATTTTACACTTTTTAGGAAAGTCGAAGTAACTGTAGATTCAAAAACTTTACCATAGCGCGTGGTATCCCAACAAAAAGCCTGCATCGTTTGAATTTTCATAAAATTCCTAACTTACTACCAATTTTTTAGCTTAACCACTGATCAAGGCGGCAAAAACAGGAAGTGTGCATGTTGTAATCCCACAAACATACTGAGCCATACGACGGGATTGGGCTATGCGCAGCGAGCGAACGCATGTCGCAATCCTATCGTGTGACGCACCAAGAGATCTCCGCTTTTCTACATTTTCAAATTAGTCCACGGACATTCCCATAGCAGACGGATATGAGAGCTATGACCGCCGAAACAGTATGACCATATTTCTTGGACATCTTTCGTAGACGCTTTAAAATGGAAAGATTAACGTATTTTTTGAGGCAACCTTCTTGAGGCATCTTCAGATTTATTCTATAGACGAGACAATTTTGATTTAGAAGGTATCTGGGTTGATTTAAAAGTAATCCCGTTTCAGTTCTGAATTGGAAAGAACACAGTCTAAATTAAAACTGTTTCAGTTTGAGTTTGTAGAAGTCCATTTTAAACGCAGCAAGTGAAAACGGTTTGTAGACCGTTTCAAGAAGGTAGTGTCCGAGTTAGAGTAGGAGCAGGTAATTAGAGTTACACAACCACAGAGTAAACACAGTGCGATATTCGAAATCAGAAGATCTCTTAAATGTGGAGAGATTCCAGCAAACGAATCTTGTAACTCTAAAAGTGCTCTCAAGTTGTGAACTGTCGATCGACAACATCAGCTGTGGCGATGACCTAAACCAATACAGAGTGCCGATTTCCAATGCAGATTTGCCTGCACTCGTCCGATTTCAAAAACTAAATTATTGCCCTGTTATTTAATAAATCTGCACTCGCTCGGGCTACCCTTTGCAAGTTATTATTAGGTTGGAAAAAAGTCTCTTCACACTTCGAAAGATTTTTTACCGTTCTCCTTGTAAACACACTAGCCAATATTGATAGCTGATTTCGTAATCCTATCACACTTGTCTACCGTTCGCACACGGACATAGGTCACCTTCTTGTACTTCGTTATCTATCCAATCTTCCGGACTCAATGCCAGATCTACCTCAGGGCCATTTTCAGCACGGCATTCTTCATGAATTCACTAAAGGATCTACAGCACGTCAGGCAGCCGACCAAATTAACCGTATATATGGCTTGGGATCTACTACTCATCGCACCTGTTATGAGTGGTTCGGAAAGTTTTTAAAGGGAGATTATTCACTCGAGGACAAAGCAAGGTCAGCAAGGCCAATGAATTGGATGACACTGAGCTACTCCATCTTCTTCGTGCCGATGGTAGGCAGACTACACGCCAACTGGCAGAGAAGCTTGAAATGTCTCATAGGATAGTGGGAATCCATCTGAAGAATCTTGTCTTTGCATGGAAATTTGGAGCTTGGATTCCACTGCCTGTCAGACACTCGAAAGGTCAACGGCTCTCCATCGCTGCTTCTTTTCTGTCCAGATATGAAAGAAAATCGTTTCTGCCGCGGATTGTGACAGGCGATGAGTCCTCGGTTCTGTATGTCGACTTTCGAAGAAAGAGGCAATGGGTACAATAAGGAGGTAACCCTAAGCCTGATCTCAAGCCCAATGTTCACGAAAGGAAGATTCTCTTGAGTTTTGGTGGATGTCAGAGAAAAGGTTTACTGGGAAACTCTCAGAAGTGGAGGGTCTCTTACTGCTGTCACATACAGTGGCCAACACCACAAAGTCGCCGCAGCTCTCCAAGAAAACAGGCCGGAGAAGTCGAAGGTGATGATCCTGCATGACAATGCAAAGCGACATGTTGCAAGACTCACCAGAGAAACAATAAAGGAGCTGGGCTGGGAGGTAATGCCACATCCACCGTATAGCCCTGACCTCGCCCCTACCGACTACCATCTCTCCCGTGCTCTCAAGCAAGAAATTGGAGAGAAATATTTTGAAACGGATGAAGACCTCAAAAAATGGATTCAGCGATGGTTCAACTCCAGAACTGCAGTCTTTTACACGAGAGGAACTAGAAAATTACCCAGTCTTTGGAAAAATGTAGTGGAACAAAATAGAGATTATCTCAATTGATATGACTTTGTAGTTGTGAAGTTATAAATCTTTAATAAGAATGAAAACACTTTTTTCCAACCTAATATGTAACGAACGTTTGCTTTCTGGAAGTCTGCAGGATCCCAGAATGGATCAGATAGGATGAGTACGATAAACTCAATCACACTAGCGAAGATGGAGCAGCAATCAAAACTTTCAAAACCAGTTCGACCTCTTCTTGAAAGGCTACGCGCTCGGTTTTACCGCATTTTCAATATCAGTTGGCTCCGACCTATGAAGTACAATGCTAACCGATAGAAACGTCAGTGGTTTATTCTTTGCACCTGAGTGTAGCAACTTTCTAGACTCCGCCTACAATCGCGAATGATGTTCGATCGTGGATCTGCGTCAATTCTATTCGTTAGGGTTGGCACGCATCTATTATAAAGAAAATTGACTGGACCTCATTACCATACACGACGTGGATCAAGAATACTCGTCTCTCTTTCTCTAGGAAGCTGGTAGGTCGGATTCGAGAAGCCTGCTCACAGGACGGTGTCTTCTGCCCCAGTAACACATTAGAACATCAATAACAACTATAAATGGAAGTGATGATGAGCTATAAGAGGAAACCGTTAGAGTGGGCATATCTTTATAACCAGTTTTACATAAATTTGGATGCCAGTTGGTTGTTGACCAAAGACCACATTTACGAAAATTTACGATTTACGACCCGAAATGTCGTAAATCGTAAATTGTACAAAATTCGGCAAAAATTGCCGTAAATCGTAAAATCGTGAATCGTAAATCGTAATTACGCAAACCCCTGGTTCTGAGTGAAGAACAAGAGGGCATTCACATTTTTCCACAACAGTCTCTGTATTAGAAGTTCAAAGGCACTTGGCATCATGTATGCTCTTTGAAGAACAGACAGAGATAGAGTTAGGCGGAGACGTTGTTTTGCATGCGAGTTTTGAAAAAGATAAGCACTTTCTGGATGAGCCTTTTGCATTTCCAGTTCAGGGAAATTGAGTTGAGTTGGCTTGGGCAGAAGGTTCAGGGTTGCATGGAGCTGTGGTTCTCTTGACGCTTCATGTCCTCTAGTCGAAAAATAGGTTGTTTAGGCAAGAGAGCAGAGGTAAAGAGAGGGCTAGAACATCGCAGAACTTCTTACTCTACGGAAGATGTCCTAGATATCCTCATGTTTACATACTTTGACAGCCAATATCCAAATGATTTAGAGAAGGCATTAATCAATCTCTTTAGAAGTGTGCCACGCATTCAACTTCTACGGAATATCATGTAGGCACATTCAATGCGTGTTTAGCTTATGGAGTGACTTGCGGTCAGCCGATGATTAGGTGAGTTTAATCGTTCCAAAAAATCTGGAACCATTTCGCCCACCGTAGACACCGGCAGAACCTGAACCATGAACTTTGATGCCGTGTGCTGTGCTATTGTGCGCTACCACGCGCAGTTTTAAACTGTCAGTGTATAAAGAAGCATAATTGCGAAAAAACACAGATTAATTGAGAATAATAGAAAAAACACAAGAACAGCATTAGTATATAGCCATACCAAATTAAATTTTCTCAAGATCTCTAAAAAGGATAGGATGCAGAGTGGATAGACGTTTGAACATTCTAGGCCTCCTCTGATTTTATCTTTTTCAGTCGTCCTTCTTTAATTATCCTTTTCGATCAGCACACCATCAACTTTATATAACACATTAAATATTATTTTTGAATTGTTGGGACTTCATTTTTTCAAGAAATTGTTCTACAACACAGTTACTTCGAATAAATAAAATAAAATCATATATTTCGTTTCTATGCTCCGTCTTGATAATTTTTCATAGTTGCTTAATCAGGTAACCGAGTCTAAATTTTTCTGTTCGCTCAGTAGGAATGAGTTCCACTTGAATCTTGCCGTAGCTGACATGGAAAACTAAATCGATCAGAAATTAATTGCACCAAAAAATTAATGTTGCTAACGGTGTTTTGAAAAAAAATGTGTCCCTCAAGGAAGGCAGAATTCTGAGCTATAGGTGGAACTAAAACTTTTGACAGCTGCCACCAAACGCAGTCTTTCTGAGCGCATGCTATGAATTATATAGCAGTCTTCAGGGTCGTTTATGAAGTGCCCTACCATGGATTCAGTGAGCGCTTGACTAGACCAGCACTTTGAAACAGATGTCTCTTGAGCGCGTGAAGAATCATTTGAAGCTAAATGTGAGTAGATGAGGGCGAAGTGTTAGAATTACACAACAGCACAAACCGGACATCCGCCGGAGATGACCAGCCATTGTCTCCAGAAAGACTGCAGGCGGTGCTGGAAGGACCAACGCCTGGTCGATAGCTTGTGCCATCATTTGTATAATTTCCGTCGAAGCGGCATTGCCCTCTCCATGGAGGCTTCGACAAGAGAAGTCCAAATTGGACTATGACCATGGTGCTACGTGACAGAGGCCCTTAGAAAATGAGATGAGAAGCAGTTGGTTGCTGCAAGCCGTCCTCTCCTCGGCAAGACCGAATTCAGTTCCCATGCGATTTTGAAGTACATCCAGGGGAGCATCCAAGGGCAAGCATGCCTCATGGCGCTCAATGTCTCCCGGTTGAAGGCCACGTTTACAGATCCTCATAAAAAAAGTCGATATTCATTTAGCTCCACATCCCCAAAACTCACGTGAAAACACTGCAGAACCTGCATTCGTAGGAAAGAGGCCACGAGCAGGCTGAGGCAAAGGGCGGAGCCCCCTCACGACACTTCTCTAACATCCGTTTCAGAAGCTGCCACCACTTCGACGTCATCTCTTCCGTTTCTCCCTTTTGGCATAAAAAAGTGCACTAATACTTTGCCATTTTTAATGACACCACTATCGGGTGAATTTAATTAGATAAACGAGCTGATGGCTGTTCAAACCTCTATGAGCTTGACAAGTTGGTTGAGGCATCGCTAGGGCTCGTGAGAAAATGCAGGCAAATAGATGCACGACACGTGTACAAAACACAAAACAACATTTTGGTTTTTATTAGAACGCTTCGAGTACTAGCGGTACGAGGGAAATCTAATCACTGTCTTTCTTCTTGTTCGATTTTCACAAAGAGCACGAAAAAGAAGAACGAGGTAGCAAGCATTAGGTTGAGTCTGAGTAGTTTGAGTAAATTTTGCAGCATTTCTGTTTTTTCTGGAATTCAAAGTAAACCCGCTAAAGTGTTATATTTTGTTTGAAAGCTTGTTTCCTAGCAATCGTTTTGAGTTGTAAATCGTTAATTTTCCTTGCGTGGTTGAAAAGTTTTGTTCACTAGAACGATGACCACTCAAAGTGAAAAAGTATGCGATTTCATTTTCAATTAGTTCAAACTCGGCAGCAACGCGGCGATGGGGGTCAAGCACATTCAGAAAATCATAGGCAAGTTCGCTCCTAACCGAGGAAATTATTGGTATCAGCAGTTCCTTTCCGCCTAGACGGACAACAAAGACAAACCACTCCTGGGAAGACCAACTGCGTAAATAAAGGGTATTTACTTGGTTTAAGTCAACCATTTTTCTTTTGTGGTATAATCTTATTTTTGCTGGAAGGCAAATTTTGCTGCAAAATTTATGACTCAACCTAATAGAATACAGAGGTGCACATCTGGTGAGGTGCATATCCATATAGAGAGTTTAGATTTAAAATTTGTGCCTTCTCAGTCTAGGATCCAAAATCGATGAATGGATGGATTTGAACATGCTGCAACTGTCATACTACTTCAGCCAACATAAAGGACACAAACAGTACAGGAAGGCCCTCTTTGGAATGTGCCATGCATTCTACTTCTACGGGATGTTATGAAGGCGACCTGAATTTGACCTACACAACGATTTGTGATTGCCAGCCAAGCAACAGGTTAGTGCTTCAACCTTTTCTGAGGAGTCTGGGACTAACTCACCAGAAGGCTTGGTTGACACGAGCGGGAAATCCAAGCCAAGAACCTGGTGTTGAGAGCACGTAACAGCCGGTACCACCTCCAACTGCGCTCCACAAGCAAATACAGCCAACAAGTGTTTTTTTTTTTGAAATTCTTCCGATACATGGACCAACTCCACGAAACAAAGACAGGATTGTATGCAAAAGTATGTGAGCGCTAAAGGTTTTCTATAATCAACTCTGAAAAATCCAAGACTTGCGAAAATGGAGATGGAGAAAATGGTCTAGACGACATGTTGCAAGAATCGTGATTAAGATGTGGTGCGCAGTGCGGTTCACCCACATTTCTTTCGGAACTGACAACGTTATTTATATTGACAGCTTGCAACAATTTGGAAGCAGAATTCTACCGACGGGATAAAAAATTGATCTACCCCTAGGTTAGTTTCCAGAAATTATTGCGTGTGTGCACCCAAATTGCCTCACCTCCCATGACAACCTGCAGAAATATACTAGAAACGCCGAGCTTTGTCATTATATAGAGCCATAGTTATATAGCTACATATATATGGTGTAAAGCCTCCTCACCTATTTCGTTATTGAAAATTTTTTTAAGCGAATTCTCTGCTACAAGCAGAACGCTGTGGGCCTCCATTCTCGACTTATCCCCACGGTAAGGCCTCGGTAAATACACCAATAGGCACTCAAACGAATATTCCTATTCAGAACTACATCAAGCAGGCGTAGACAGCCTTGAACACTGCCTCCAACTTATCATTTCCGACGCCTAATAAATGAGCGCTCCTCGTAACAAGCAACAGCAGGAGGACTTCAGATGAACAGCAAAATAACAGGTTGCGTCGAAAGAAAAATTAGGCGGAAAAACCTGACATCCTGAAGTGCAGTTGTCGGTCAAGACCACACACACACACACCCTGTACAGGACGCCTAGTGTCAAAGGAGAACGCTGACTTTTACATCGACCACCGCAAGATATCGTATAGGCCTAATACGCGTACAAATTGCTTTCCGTAGGAGTAGAATGCGTGGCGCATCCCAAAAAGGGATTGAGTTGCGCCATCCTTTATCCTTTATACACTTTGCAGCCCATGGTATGTGTTAGAGTGCTTTCAAAGAAACCGCAGTTGAAGAAACCGCTTCAGTGAAATGAGAAGATCACCTGCATCAGAAGCGGCACATCCAATAAGTCAGAGCACTGTAGCGGCTATTCCTAGCAGAAGTCCGTCCTTCGTATATTCGTTTCTGTTATCTCGAAACATTTCACAACATTTGCCCCTCGGCAATCCACTGAAGCGGCGTAAGTAAGCGTCTGTGTCGAATGGGGGCAGAATCGAACGTATACTCTTTCTTCCAGCTCCTTACATGCACACGTGAGAGAACGGTGCAAGTGGATGGCGAGAAAGAGCAGCCGGACGGCGTTCTTAACAATTTGTCAGAGATACAAGTAGTCCAATATATTTGCCGTCTTCGCAACTCGCAGTGCATTGCCGAAAACTTAACCAATATAGGAGTTGTTTCAAGAATTAAGAGACGCATATGCAAGCAAAAGCAGATCGATACTGACAAATAGTCCCTTGAATTTCAAATTCCCGCACGTGTAACTTTGAAGCAATACATCAAATTAATAACATATAACACGAGATTAGAACGAATGGGTGGATGCAAGAAAGAAGGAATAGCTTTTCCTAATGGTGTGAGCCCTTTCTCGTCCTCATTCCCCAAAGAACTCTCGTACTTTGAGAAAACGCTCTAACCTATGGTCTTCCATGAACGAATGTTGTCAACAAGCATTGTGACCGAAGCGGTGGACCATCGAGCCTCATTTTAGTTCCAAGAACTCTCTGTTTGTCCAGTTGGAAAGTAGGCGGTTAGAGCGATGCCAACGTTTTCAAACCCCAATGGATTGCTACAATCATCCCTCTTTAGTTGGTCTTTTTGAAGCAGATAGATGATCCTAATTCTTTGCGCCTTCAAATGACAACAACGGGCAGTTGCATCCACTACGCAAGTGAGGCAGAGCAGTCAGTTATAGGAAAAGGCTATGAATTACTATACCCAAAATAGGGACTGGAAAATGCCGCGGAAGAATCTGCGTTCTTTCTCTCCTATTGCTGTAGCTGTCCTGAAATGCATCCTTTAAAAAACTCCTCTCTTATTCTAGGTGAGGTACCTGATCTGTGGAAGGAAGCACTAGTGACTGGCATCCCGAAGGTTCCCGGAACACAACTACATAGTATCGGAGTATCGACCTATAAGTATAATTCCTACTCCCATGAAAATTATGGAAAAGATGATCAGGAACAAACTGCTTTCATTACTACAAAGGCAGTATCGTGACACTCACTCGCAGCATGGATTCCTACCACGATATTCTACAATTACGAATTTAGTTGACAGCGTTTTTGACTGGAAGACAGCACTGAACCAGGGTAAATCTGTGGATATTATCTACGTGGATCTCTCCAAAGCTTTTGATAGAGTAAACCATTCTATACTAATCGATATAATTATTTCCTTAGGCGTTCGTGGTAATTTGCTAAGCTGGCTGGTCTCATACCTTGCTGGAAGGCACATGACAGTTAGGGTAGGTGATGGGTACTCCGGTAGGCATTATTGTTCCAGTGGAGTGCCACAAGGGGGTGTGTTGTCACCATTGCTGTTCCTGATAAACGTAATTGAATTAGCAGAATCGGTGAAAATTTCGCCATGAAGATTCACTTACTGTCACTACATCTTACAGACTTCACTGGATGGGCTGACCGCCTTTCTGAATGTCTGATGTTTTTGACTATGGCACGTCTATGTGACGTATTCAATAAATAAATAAATAAACAAATAAATGAACAAATAAATAAAAACTGACATACCGCCGTGATACCCTCGACGAGGTTTATTCATTGCCGTTAAAATATTTTTGGAGATCTGCTTACCTAAATAGCGTTTGAGTGCAATTAGCGGATCCGCCCCTTGCTAATGAGTATCCCCTTGCGCTTTCGAAAAAACAACGCTTAAAAATGGGATATCGAAAAATATTTTTATGGCAATAGGTAGATCTCGTCAAGGGAATCAGACAAAATGTCAATTTTTAAAGGTGAAGATCAAGACGGTTACAGCAAAACAACAAAAGGAGCAGGGATAACGCGCCTTCCGCAGCATTTCTCCAATCCTTATGATTGGTATTGTATGGTGCCTCCACAGCAAGTTTCTAACAAATCATCAGCTCAGTCTGCATAGTTATGCTCCAAGATTTAAAAAAAATATTCGAATGATTTCGAACACAAAACATTTTTGAGAATTCGAATTCAATTTTTTTAATGTTCGGATTTGAGTGCATTAAAAATACGATTTCTTGCTAATTCTAACAATAATTTTTAAATGCGAATAAATAATTGTCATCTGCTCGTATAAGCCATTCTGGTTCTGGCGTTACAACAAAATATACTGGTGTACAAAATCGTGTTGAGCATTTGAACCCATTCGAATAGGTCGCTCAGGTATAAGAATGGTCTGACGATAGCCTTGTTTCGGTTGGAGAGGCTAGATCGTCCTAGTGGATTCGACCAGAAAAAAAACCAAAAAACTAGAATCGAATCAAATTTGTCATGATCGAGTTCCATTGAAGCTCGGCGTGTGAAGTATTGCTCGTAACTGATGAGTTCTGTACGAAACTGGTACATGTGGTTTTTGACTAATGTTTCTACGAAATCGCTTTCTATTCCGTTTTCATTGGCGCTTTGGAGGGCCGTGAGCAGGAATCGTGTTTGGACTGCTTCTCTGTTCAGTTACATTTCGCAATGAACTTTACAAGAATCGCGGCCTCAGTTCTTTGCAGTGCATGATATAGGTTATTGTTTCTGGCTGCTATAGCACTCAGTAGAAAAATCTCACGGTCGACAGAAAGGGATAATATTTGCTCTCTGAACGACTGGAAGGCACGCTAGCATTCTTCTAAGACGCCGTTATGGTGGAGCCGTCAATCATGCAAGGGCCCCTAAAAACGAGGCTGAACTTTTGGTTTTCGTCAGAAGTTTCTTCTCCTACTGCAAAATGCCGTGCTGATAAGAATGATGAAGAGAGAAACAAGAAGAGCCATCTAGACGTAGTACAAACGAAGGAGCCGGATGGGAAAAGGAGAGATGTGAAAGACGTGATCAAGGTAGTCATCTAGTGCTACGATCTTGTGTGGAAGCAGAGGATAAGCACAAATAGAACCGCACCGCTACCATCGATGCAGTGCCTACTCATTCTGCTCGTTAAATGGGCACCCAAACTGAACGAACGAGGCGCGCACATTACGAAGGCCGAGCGAAAAATATCGGGTCATTTTTACAACCCGCTCGCAAGTCTTGGTATAGTTTATCAGCACCAAAACGGCGCTGGTAGATTTGACATTGAACTGAAGAATGGAAAAACAACTACAACAACACCAAAGTACGTTGTATATACACCAGCCATGCCAACGGTTGTCTCCAAGGTTCATCTACGAGGTATGTATTACAGAATCGTTTCGGAACTATCGTTAGATAGAAGTACATAGAACTGAGCACCAAGGAGCCTCATCAACTCTTCGAAAGATGAAGGAACCAGCTCCTCTACTAAAGGCGTAGGACAAAGCAATGTTTTCTGAGAAGAGTCGCAATTTATCCAGAACATGGGCTTCTGCTTATCAAAAAACTGGAGGTCTAAGAATGTTGGAGTCAGCTGGAGACATGACAGCGCTCAGGAATGGTCAGCGCTCAACAGACCATGTAAGCGTCTTTGCCTTTTCGCTGAGGCACCTAAAGCGTGACAGAAATGACTGAAATGTGCTATACCAGCTGAACGCTTCAAGGCGAACAAGCCTGTTTCATCCTAAGTGCATTCCTGAGATTTCAGCGGAATGCAAGTAGTCCATCGAGTACACCTGTAGACCATTTGCTCCTTAATAAGCAGCACAAACGATTGATGTACTACGACATCGTAAACCAGGCATTCAACTGAATACAACACCTTCTGTGACGAGGCCAAGTTGAAATGACACCAATACCGACACCAATTCGATGAAATGAGTCTGCCGATAATTCCACTTCAAAATGGCATACAACATGAAGTGTGATGTGGCGAGAAGCACAGAGAATGGGAAAACAACAATTGTTTCGCTTCGCACTGTTGGCTGCCAATGAATTGTTCCCAAAGGACGAATGAGGTGTTGGAGAAGTGGGGATTCCGCAGAATCCCGATTCCACACCGAATCTCAACATCGGAGGAGAATTAAGAGAATCGTAACTGCTGCTATGAAACTACTACGAACGAGAGCATTTACACCACCCGTCTCTCTGGTTTTCGGGAGTAGTTACTCTAGCACAAGAAGGCGCACCGAATGTACCTACCAGATTTTTGTGAGCTGGAGGCGGCTAGAACAAATAGGATATAGAGGATAGCACTAACCAATCCCTTTCTTGTCTACGCCATGCATTTTAGTTCTACGGGATGAGTGGATACAATCTGAAGGAGTATTTGGCCAAGACAATGAATTGCGGTGGACGAGCGAAAGCAAGGCAATGTTTTGTCCATCTCGTACAAGCCTGCTACCAATTCACCAATCCCCGAAGGATGGAGAGCTTGGTTGGCCTAGACAGGAGGCCTGAACGCAGAAGCTGGTATCGGCTGTTCTCGTTCGACTGAATATAGGGAACTAGATGTGTAATATATGACGTGAATTATTCGCTTAATTACGTTTGCGCATAAATAACAAAAAACGACACTAAATAATGCTCGGTTGCCAATCTCTCCATGAAAGCAAAAAGAACAAAACAGAAACGAAAATCCAACAATAAAAATTTCGCGATTCCTCAACGGTTTAAGACGCAAGCATTTCGTAATTTCTTGCAGAGTTGCCATGCATTTGTGACAGCCTTTTCTTTATCAAAAATTATACGGTGCTTTCGAGGCTACTGTAGCTTCAAATGGTCCTTTGACGAGTAACTTCTTAATCTTCTCTTGTCTCTTCCAGGCTCTGAAGAAGGCGGTTACGGCGAAACGTAAGCCGGATAAAGCTCTCATAACAATCTGACTCAACAGCTTAACAACATCCTGCACCAGTGTTGAATGACATGCCAAGATTCAGCAGCGACGCTTGGACATGGTACAAGTGGTACAATTATACAGTAATATTATAGTAATCACTGAATAGAGCGGTATAAATCGCCATCAAAGCCAAGATAGGAAGTGGTTGCGGAGCAGGTGTACACTCTAGCAGAGAGCAGCGCATGCTTGGACCTTAAGCACAAAGAAATTCAAGGTGACCAGCACTGTACCAGCAGAATCCTTGAACTCTACAGCATTCTCCGCTCTTCCTAAATCTGCTATGAAGGACGAAGTAAATCAGAAAGATTCTGCGGACCAGAGAAGTGTCTTGGCGAAACAACACAACACGAGATAGGCACGACATCAGGCACAGTGTTTCAGTGTGCAATAAATATGTTTGTGACTGAATGTTTGCGGCGAAAATAAATAGATAACAAATAGATAAAGCCTATCTACGAGAGTCAGCAGAATTGCAAATATTAGTTGTCGGATTATAAATGTCGTTTTTGCTCGAAAAGAAATTTGGCTACAAGAAAGCAATGACCACATCTTAATACAAGAGGTCATCTCCATTATTATCAATGGCATGTCGCCAACGTTGTCGCAAAGAATGGATGCGTTTCCTGAAGAACTCAGGTAGCTGCGACTCGAAGAAATTGGAAACCCAAATTTCGACGTCATCACGGTTCTTGAATTTTTCCTCCGCCAAGGCGTGCTGCATCAACCGGAAAAGATGGAAGTCTGATGGCGCAAGGTCTGGGCTATAAGGTGGGTGAGGCAGAAGTTTCCAGCCAACTCCTCAATTTTTGATATCTGCGGCATGCGGTGGAGCGTTGTCACGGAGGAATTTCACAGTTGTTGTGTTCATTCCTTGTTGACGCAGTGCCCCCACGCGGCTTAGTTGTTCCTTGTCAAGGTCTGCCGTAAGTGCTTGGCCTGGATCCAGCACCTCAAAATGCACCAGACATCTACTGTTCCACCAAGCGCAGAGCATGACTTTTTCAGTGAATGTTGGACTTTGTCGTTGTCTTCGGAACATCACCGGGGCTCTGCCATTGCCGCTTTCGTATGGTAGTCGCAGTGAATCCACTTATCATCCTGACTTTCCGACTGTAGGCAAACGATCGGGAATGAAAGAATGGCGATAACCGAACCTCTGTGCGAGCTCACGTGTAGTTTGTGTTGGGACCGACTCGACAGCTTCCTTTAATTCCTGGCTATGCACAGCTTCAGGACGCCTTTGATGTTCTTCGCCTTCAAGCCTCTCATCGCCGTCTCGGAAACTTTGAAAACCCATGACTTAATGATGCCAAATACTTCAGGCAAGATGCGATGGGATTCTGCAGCAGTTCTTCTTCTCTTGAAGTCGTGCAGCAAACAAACCCGCACTCGGTAGTTTTGTTCGATCATCGTTAATCCAAAAAAAAAACCTTAAAAGGAAAACCAACGAACCGGAACGAAACTTTGGCGGAAGATGAGTTCGGAAGCGCTTGTTAAATCTGTAAAGCTACATAATCCAAGAAGAAGCAATAGCAGAGAAATGACAAATCGAATCCAGGCGACATTTCTAATTCGCGAACCTAATAAAACACAGAAAAGCAGAGTCTCAGAGGTAGCTGTGTGCCTGTGCAATGGCATCACGTGCAGTCACTAGAATTTTTCGTAACGATAAAAAGAAGGAACGTGGCTACCGTTTGATAAGCCCTGCTGTGTGCGTGTTCCCTCTAACAATCAACTCCGAAAAATTGGCCACCCACGTAGGGAAGCTCCAGTGCTTTGAAAGCATCATGCCACTGCCCATGTTTAATCCTCAAATAGAAGAAAACCGGCTAAGCGCTAGTACAAAACTGCATGAATAATAATATGCCTTTTGATTACAATCTTAAGGTCCCTTATTATTCCAATTTCCATATTCTAATTACTTGAGCAGGTTTTCGGAGAAGGTCCCGACTGTAGCAAGCATCCAATTTCAGCTTCTTGCTTCGGACTTCCAGCCAAGGCCATCCAAGCCTTCCATTCGGCGAATTTCTCCGTAATAAGATGTGGGAAGGATAAATCACTGACTTCTATCCGTCGCCCATCGCAAGCCATGGTGTTGACCAAATACGCATTCAAATCGACATTACGACATCCCGTAGAAGTGTTCCAAAGAGGGATTCATCAAAGTTGTCCTTTGCTCCTTATCGTTTTTTATTTATGCAGTCGGCGACGTATCGGGTAAAGGACGACGTTAGCCACTCCCTACATGGTACTATTATACAAGGTGAACCAAAATAACGTGGACAAGACTTTTCGTCATAATTATAAAACAACCAACAATTCGAGAAAACGTCAACTAAATTACAGCAATACAAACATTACGGTACGTCATGTTTACGTAGTTTCGTAGTGGCCTCCCTTGGAGCGAATGCAGAGGGCCAAACGTTTCGCGAATTTTTCGACGATGGGCCGCAGGTCGTACCTGGGAACAGATTCTGTTCACGGATGAGAAGCTGTTCACCGTAGAGCAGGCGCACAATCGCCAAAATTGTAGAATGTGGTCTACAGAGGCTCCAAGCATCTGTGCTATCGTCCAAAACCCTCAATCTGTCATGGTTTCGGGCGGAATCCGCGCCAGCGTAAAGACCCCTGGTTTTCGTGGATAAAGGAGTGAAAGTCGACGAAGATGTGTACCAGCGAGACATTCTTGAGTCCGTAGTTCTTCCTTGGGTCCAGAAGCACTTCGGTGATGCCCACTGGACGTTCCAACAGGACTCTGCACCCGAACATAGGGCGAAGAGTACGCAGGAGTGGTGCAAAGCGAATTTCCCCGACTGCATCACGCCTTCGGAATGACCGCCGTATCCTTCGGACTCGAATCCGATGGAAGTGTGTGGGCATCTTCAAGACTAGGGTCGGCGTCAGACTCGACCGAGGCTCGAGTCCCAGAATGAATCCTTGCACCAGGAGTGGGAACGGTTGTCTCCTGATGACCTGCGGCCCATCGCCGAAAAATTCGCGAAACGTTTGGCCCTCCGCATCCACTCCAAGGGAGGTCACTTCGAAAACACTTGAACATGATGTACCCTAATGTTTGTATTGCTGCAATTTAGTCGTCGTTTTCTCGAATTGTTGGTTGTTTTATAATTATGATAAAAAATCTTGTCCACGTTATTTTGTTTCACCCTGTACATTCCAGATTCACGGGATATCGTGGGGGCAATTTGAAAGTATTTTCGACTTGGACAAAGTATTGCGGTCGGCCGGTTTTCAGGGCATTGCATTATGTGCGCTTCCAGTCAAGTCTGAGACCAATTCACTAACCATGGGGCGAGGGAGGGCTTAAATAGAACCTGCAGAATTAGAACCAGTGACCTTTATTAGGAGTACACAAGTTGTTGGCGCATTCTTTGACTGCGCTACCACGTTCCCGTCAGCGGCATATCATCTTATGGACATGTTCTGTAAAACGCGAACAAACAACTATCGTCAGCCATAAGGCTACATACAGAACGTGCTTCGCGAGAATCGATAATATCGGATGTTGATACCGCAATCGATTTTGATCGATTTTCACAGATTGCTGCTTGTGAAATGTGGAACAACGGTAGAGAGGTATAAAGAAAGGGAAGGCCGTGTAGGTATAACCATGCTCATAAACGAGACTTCTTAATTAGTACATATTGCAGTATATAAGTATAACAACTTTGCATGCTGGCATTGTTGTTGACTGGTTCTTTCCCCGTCCTGGAATTTGTTTGTTTTCATTTTTTGATAGCCTTTACATGCAGTGATCGCTGTACATTAAACGCTTTTCAACGACTGCCTTATGCAAGCGTAATAAACATAAACATAAACATAAACATGAAGCAGAGAACACTGACTCGCCAACAGACGTCGGTCAACGTCTATGACTCTCGTCCGAGTTCAACCCTTTGAGGTGGGTCGCGCAAATATGTATGATCATCACCACAGACAGACAGACCCCTCAACAATATTAGTCGACTACAATAATTTCCTGGTTGAAGGCAGAACCAGTACTCAAATCGGCGATCAGGCCGGCTGAATGTTAGTAACGTGAGTTTCATAGAATATTCGATTACTTCGAGAGCAGTGCTTCGCAGAATTTGGACACTACAAATTATGATGTCAAGACGGCAAACATTCTGATTTTTTGCATCCAAACCAAAGCATAACAAAAATGACTTTAATCATAAATGATCATAAATGACAGTGGCAGATGTGGAAAGAGGCTGCTCACATATGCATAGCTCGGCGTCACCTTCACGACAAAAAACGCTCTCAGTGGGAAAATCGATCTGGAAGACAATTTCAGCAGCAAATGTACGTGTATTAATGTTTATCAAAACAATTGTCAAAGGCAAACACAGCGATACCCGTAAAGAATTGGGAAGATGGCGAATTTCGATAAAGTGGCGCTGCAGAATCTGATCGCGTAGTATTAGACACGCTGTCGCTATTTGACAAGTTGTCTTGCTGCTTTTATTTTATTTATCCATCATTCTTTATTTGCACACTGAGGGCAAAGCACTGTAGTCGGAGGAGGCGCCGGCTGTGGCATGCACCTGATTCCAGAGTCTTGGTTTGGGTTTCTCACCCAGGCCAACCGAACCTTCCATCCATCCGGGTCGGCGGATAGGTGTCAGACTCGTCTGGGAAGGATAAAGCGCTGACTTGTTCATTGGGTGGCCATCACAAGTCATTTTACATGTTCTACGCTCCAGGGCTACTCTGTGCACCGTAGGTAACAGCACCTTCGTGAGAAAGTTCGTGATGAACTCAGGAGTGGCGTGGGATCAGTCTGACAAAATTGGTTGCGATGCGGACGATTCAGTGCTTCCGGTTGTGGAACTTTCCGTTTTCTCTTTCCCCCACCTTCAATTTTGGCAATTTTTCGCTTTCGAAAGACTGGATAAACTAGATCACAAAACAAAAAATCTTACAGATATGGTTCACAACGTGTCCAACGTTAACAACGAAAAACCATAAGCATTGATTCCATGACTATAAAATTCTGAACTTTTCGGCGATTGTAGGTTTTGAAAGCCAATTTTGAAGGCCAATTAATTCGGGAGTCATTTTTTGCAACGAATCTGAAAAGGGAATAGATAACTATGTTGAGGCACTTGTGCAGGGTAACGTGTGGGTTTCTTCATCGAAGACGCCGTTATTTAGTCGGGCCTATCTATTAGGTTCTCGCCCTTAAGTCCCCACCAAATTTTCAACGATTCATTGCGGATTTCGCCGGCGGTTTCTTGCATAGCCCATACAGCTTGTGAAAGAAAATGATTCGCTCTATCAGAACGTGTATCGCACTTCTTCTTTCATCCTGAATTTTGCCAATTTTTAGGTCGTTAAATTGAAAAGTGAAAAGTGAAAAGTGGCCATCTGCGCAGCCGCTTCTCTCCGCTTGGGTTTGAAGCTTTTTGCATAGTATTTCAAAGCATTTGAAAGACTATGTTCTGTATACAAACATACGTGTTGGTTCTATTTGCTTATTCGCCCTTTATTGATTTTTATGACCTTCGTTCGGCGAGATGTTCACGGCGAGAAGCATCTTTGGAGCTTTTGGGTCTGCTCCCATGGATCGGTTTACCGGAAGCTGTTTCCCAAGAGCACCACGATGGACTCCAAGGCCATGGTGAACGAAATAGAGGAGATGCGCAGACAACTCACACTTAGTCGGTCTCAGCGCTTCAAAAGAAGGTCCTCCTCCTCGACAATGCCGCATCCCTTCGGGCAAAAGTGACCACAGATAAGCTTGCTCAGCTGGGCTACGTTCACATGCCTCACTCACCGTATTCGCCGGACATCTCTCCATGCGACTACCACTACTTTTTGAGCCTATAGGACTTCGTGGTCGGAAGGGACACAAGGACCCAAGCAGACCTCGACAACCACAACGAGCAGTGGATCAGCACCAGGCCTAAGCAGTTCTGAAAGGATGGGATCAGGATGTTGGCTGAGCGATGACAGCAAGGTCATTGACCTGAATGGCGAATACATTCCTCAGCACCGTTGAGTTGTAATTGAGTTATAAAGAAATAAAGAAATTTGTTGAAATTGTCTCATTACTTTTGGCCCACCCTAATAGTTTAATCTGGAAGAAATTCAATTGGATTCGGAGGGCGTTGTTTTCAAAAGCGTCTAATTTGCTTGGAAGAGTGTCCAGTTTAACTTGAAAAGTGTGCAGAGCACGTAGAAAATTTACCTTTAGACTACGAGTCCTTGCTAACAAAAGTTTAACTGCTTTGGAGCTCACTAAGAGCCACTGGTTGCTTTTTCGCTCAGTCTCATTGAAGAATAAAGCAGACAGTGTACATCTCTTCTGAAGGAAATTCAGTCACAGGGAATTGTTACATCAACTTCTCTTGGAGAGAAAATCCCTGCCCATTTCATCCGATCTATCGACTTTAAATAGTGCCGCAATCACCTAAACGTGAGATGCAGAAATAACTAACAGAAGACCATGAAAAATCATGCTTTCAGCGCTGCTCAACAAATCTCAACAAATTACCATTTCTCGATGCCTTGTAGAGCCGCCACTCAAGACAGCTCTCGTTCGAACGGGATGTACTTCGGATGGAAATAGCAAAAGCCTGATGAGCGCCGAGGGCCCTAAGCATAAGAGACGTCACTCGTCATGCGCTCACCACAACGGACAATGCTAAGTGAACATGCTGTGCGCATTTGTATACAGCAGTTAAGGCCAGGCGAATGTCACAGGCAGCAGCGGGATTAGCACGCATCATTCTCCAGCAAAGAGACTCCAACGTCTTTCTTATAAGGGACCAGACTAGACGGACTATTCAAGTCATCAGTTATTTCAAAGGGCGTGCTTCACATTAGCAGAACACCGCTTGAGTTCTGAAATAGCAGAATCATATAACATAATACTTAGAATAGTATAATAACTGATAACTTTAAATACAGGTACAGGTTTTACATAAAGACATCATGCTTCACACCTTTAGTAAGCAACATTTTCATTCGCTGTACCACTGCATAGCGTATGTGGAAGAAACGATTTCATCATGGCCTATGAGATAACAAATAATTTGATTTCGGCTACAAACATCCTTCAGATCTTCTCTTCTTCTAATAGAAAGGGTAGGCAGTGAAAAGTTCAGGAAACCAGAGCATGAGGTACTGTACGACCTGCGTCGAAGAAGAGTTTCGTAAGACGCTTCGATTTTTGGTTTTCTTTGTACTGCCTTCCATACATGAGGGATAAAAAACCATGTTACTCAAGCTCTTTTGGGATTACACTTCTACAGGATGTCGCTACACTTTTACAGGATATCTTGGAGGAGAATTTAATGTGTATTTGGCTATACAATGACTTGCGGTGCAGCCAATAACATCGCTTGCTTTGGTAATAGCCCAGACAGGTCTCGTCCCATTTCACTGACCCCGAAGGGATGGGAATCTTGGTTGGTCTGGGCGGAAAATTCGAACCAGCTACCTGATATCGGGTGCACCCAAAAGCCAGCACCTCCGACTGCGCCCCACGCGCCTTTGCTATCCACCGCTTTCTCCAAATGCTATATTTATTTATTTATTTATTTATTTATTCAAGACATGGGCCGTAGCCACACGTAGAAGTAGATTGTTAAAAACAACATCCAAGGAGTGACAATAAAGTACAATAAAAAATACAACAAAGATCCGATGAGGTTCACTGCAAACGCAACAGCAGATTCTTGAAACCACGCAGAGATAGACCCAAGGCATCTTGATTTGCGTTCAAAACAAGTTTGAACTCCATTATACTTCTGTAGGTGAACGAAGTTGGGTACATGTCGCGTAGGTGAGCAGCATTGGTAGGTAGGAGCGCACCAGCCAGTAGTAACCAAACAGAGCACAGGCCGAACACATGCCAGCCCATTCGGGTACCAACTGTTCATGTCCTCTCTGAATAGCATGCCTATTCAATGCGGTCTGATTTGTTTAGGCGTTCCCATGTACCAATGCTGCTCACCTACGCGACATATACCAAACCGAAAAAGCGGAGTGGGTTAATAGAAACCTTTCCTGTGAATATTTTGAAAAACATAAGAAGATCGAATATTTTCCTTCTACTGTGAAGACTTGGTAAAGACAACATTTTCGCTCTCTCAGCACTATTTGGTATCTGGTAGTAACTGATGCCGTAGCATCTCATCATAAGCTTACGAGTAAAGCTGTTTTGAACGCTCTCCAGAAGTCTGATGTCCTTTTTCTTTGTAGGGTTGAAAATGGTGGTTCCGCATTCTACGATGGGCCTTACATATGTCTTATATGCTCGAAGAAGAATATGAGAATCTCTGCTTCTCAAGGCCTTAAAAAGGTTGTAGATGTGATAATTTGCCTTTTTAACCAATGATTTGTAGTGCAGGTCAAACGTCAAATCCCTAGATATCAGGAAACTTAGGTCACGAACTTCATTTACTGACTGCAACGTGACACCTCTCAGTTTCTATGAAGGGTTGCCACCGGCGCGATTCTGTCCAATAATGAGACATTGCGATTTTTCTGCTGCCAAAGGTAGTTCCCATCTTTCAGCACAGGAATCTATATAGTTCACCGTCGCTTGAATAGAAACGGTATCA
>OX377202.1:80415817-80453292 GCA_947396885.1 Heligmosomoides polygyrus polygyrus
ATGCCTACCGGGTAAAGGAGGAGAAAGCTTGCGGATAAGAATCTATCGGCTTCTGCATACGAATACCTAACTAGGAGAAAAAGACGCGAGGCACTGCGCGGACGCGGAACAATGGGCACTGTGCGAACGGAGCAAATGAGGTCTTGACTATGCGATACACCTCTCGTACAGATTAGTACAGTTGATCAGGTGAACACAATTGACGGGTAGAATCTTTATTCATACTCGTCAGGGGTTTAAATAGGGTTCCGGCCGTCTTCTGTTTTATCTTCCTTATCCCTCGATCTTCTTCTCCTCCGTCTTCATTCTTCCAACTCCCCTATGTTCTTGCGGCCACCCCCCTAATACCTCCCCCTAGCGAGAATCTCTCGCTCCTTCCCAGGAAGTTCGGGCAAAACCCTACCTCTCCCTGATCACACTTAGGGAGTTCGGCTCCTTACCTACATCTCCCATTCCCTCACTGTTCATCAACAAACGAACACATCACAAAATCATTTTATTCATTTCATCAAATTCTTTTACACCTGCATGGTATCCATGCCCTCCGGAGGGCTCAACCTTTCCTCGTCCTTAACAGCGTGACTCGAACTCGCAGCATCGGAGGTACGGCTACCTTTGTCCGGAACCTTTGTCGCCGCGCATTGACAGGGGCAAGCTCCGTGGTCGTTTCCTGCCCTCTTCGTGGGCACGGTCGGTCGCGAGAAATTCCTTCGCTGAAACTTCCTCCTCATCGAAGTTCTTCCTAAATATAACCATCATGGTATCGTTATGCCGTTCATTAGAATCTCCAGCATACGTGCCGGTTCCTTGGCTACTGCACAAAATGAGGCCTTATCTTGGGAGGTATCGCCTTTTATCGCGGGCGTAATCACATTATCTTGCCTAACCTTTACTCGACTTTTTTGGTCGACCGGTTGTTGCTTCCTTGCAACCTCTCTTGGTAGGCCATCACCACTTCTGTTACATCTTTCCGAGTCTGCGTTTCGGACGCGACGTCTAACATGAGACAACACATTCACATTTACGTCGAGATTAGCATCTTGGACATCCACACCACTTAAAACATCTTCACTATCGGCAGACTCGGGCTCGCACCAATTAACAGGTCGCGAGGCTTTCGGGCTCACACCCGTACAAACTTTGGCCATATGGGCGGGTCTCTGACATCTTAGACACTTCACATTCTTGAAGCGACAATTCGCTTTCAGATGTCCGGACCCCCCCCCCCCCACAAATCCAACAAGACTGTGGTCGCGATGGTGACCGTAGAACTCCTTTACCTAAACCAGACCTCGACCGAGGGCTGTGCCCTCGTTTTTTAGCATCTCTACGGTCATCACCTCTCTTAGACATGGACAAGGACATGGACTTTGGACCAGAGGAGTTGTTCTTCCTAAGCCCTGCAGTCACTCTGCAGACACCGGGTTTTACTACATCCGGATGACTTAGCTTTGGAGCACTCTTACCTACCATCTGGATGCTCTCAGCCGCCTCCAGTACATCTTTAGAAGACAACTCCTCTTTCTCTAGGAGTCTTTTCCGAGTCTCCACACAGAGTAACCCACCGATGAAAACCATCGTAGTCATCGCGTCGCGGAAATCCTTTATTTTCTCGAAACCACACTCATTCGCAGCCTTCTGTATTTCCGCGAAAAAGTCATGCAGACTTTGTCCTTCGTGCTGGGCCAGTGACATCATCTTGAATCTTTCAGAAAGTAACAGCTTCTTAGGCTGGAAATGTTTTTCCATTGCCTTCTCTAGCTCACTTAACTCGACAGACTCCAGCTCTCTTCCCTGCAGGAGGGATTCTAGGAGTTCGTAATTCGACTCTCCCACCTCCTGCAGGAATATGAGCCGCTTTTTCAGCTCATCTGTCACCTCCCTCAGCACGAGGAAGTTTTTAAACTGCCTCCACCACGTCCTCCACGACTGCCCTGGTCGGTATGGTCCCGGCGCACGGCCACGGTACACCTCTTGCAGGGCACCGTAGGCCGCAGTGGTGGGGACTGTAGCGGGCGGTTCACCTATCTTCTTGTCGTTGTCCATCTTCTCCATATGTCGTCCTTAGTCCTTGCCTCTCGTCGTGCTTTATTCCTAACTTCAATCGTAACCGATCCGCCAATCTTCTTTCTTCGTTCAGTCCTGATCGCCAGTTGATCAGGTGAACACACACACACGGGTAGAATCTTTATTCATACTCGTCAGGTGTTTAAATAGGGTTCCGGCCGTCTTCTGTTTTATCTTCCTTATCCCTCGATCTTCTCCTCCGTCTTCATTCTTCCAACTCCCCTATGTTCTTGCGGCCACCCCCCTAACAAGTACCACCAGCCAAGATAACAACGAACACATGAAGAAGCGCCTGGGGAGGAGGGGGGGGGGGGGGGGAGGGGGGTCGCTCCGGCATCCCGACTCCGATCGACGACGAACGCAAAATGGTCCTCAGCGTACCAGCCCCAGAGCCATTCGATCAATGCCATCGACGACGTCCTACGCGCAATAGTGCATAGGAAGGCGAGACGGAGGCGGCCTAATAAGATCACGCGCAGGTCAAATTATCAATCGGCTTCGACGACTTGTCGTCAACATACATATAGCAAATAGGGGTTCAAACCGCCTCCTTCCGGTAGAAGTAGAATGCGTGGCGCATCCCAAAGAGAGACTGATTGACGCTACCCTTTATCCTTTTTAGGGTCAGATAAGAAGTACTTAATACCACAGTTCGCAATGCTGTGTAAGAAATACACCACACCACACTGGATTCCGACACTCAGTTTTGAGGGTTGTGGACCCCTTCGCATGACCATGCTCCGCTGGCCTCTACGACATACCGTAGAGGTGGAGTCGTGGCGCATCCCATACAGGGATCGATTAACGCCGTCGCTTATCCTTTCATCTTGTGTATATGGGAATGAGATTACAGCTGCACAAGATAGGAAATGTTACTGTTAGAAGGAGAAAAAGGAAAAGTTTAGAAAATCTTTCGCTTTCGGAAATCATCAAACTTTGTGATAAGGTGCACAATGGACACTTCACTTTGAATTTAGTGCCTCGTTATCGGCACTGAAACCCTACTTGGACTGAACGACGAGAATAAGTCCCCCCCCCCAGACTTTTGCGGCGTTGCCGCTGCCTTATCCTTCATCATAGGGCAGGGACGCAGAGCTCGCCGCCAGCGGCGTCCCTGCCCTATCCTTGCGGCGGGCAGGCGCGGAGAGTAGCTACATATAGCGAATGTAGATGCAGCCTTATCTCCTTGGTTCGATTACAGATTCACGTCATATTTGCTTCCCTATTAAGCAAGGGAGGGAACTCTAGGATGTAGGCAATTTTAGTACGGGTGCGTCACTCGAGCCACACCCTGGAGTCCCTTCCCCTTCTGAGGCGGAGGAGAGCACAGGACAGAGCTGTAGCATTGCATTGTTTGTTTTCTTTACTATCAGTGTGTTACTGTTTATTTTTCTCGTGTCAGTGACACTTTTGTAAGGTGACCCCCCCCCCCTAACTACCATAGCGCCGAGTTATGATCACTATTGTGTGACAGTGGCTTTCTTCATAGCTAAAATTCGAATTTAAACTAGTCTTAAAAGAGGAGAATACCGTTGGTTTTTCCAAGACCTAATTTGACGTGGAGGACGAAGTAGGTTCAACGCTGAAATACGCGCTCTAATGCAAAATACGCGCCCTTATACGAAAGCACTGAGCCTTCTTTTATTAAAACGAAAAACTACCGTTCCTTCCAGCTGCTTAGGTTTTTTTCCTTAAGACCTTCAGAATATTTCCGGCTCGGATCACTTGTAATCCTTATGAATAAGTTTGTGTTCTCCCGCCCTCTATTTAGTGCAGATAGACTTGTCTTTGGAAGAAGCGGATAGTCAATCTCTACAATTACTGTAATATTGCTTGTTATTTGCTATTTGCAGGGACTTCATCGAACCCAAGTAGTTAATACCTGAAGCAGCGAGTTTTTATGGGAATAACGAAGGACTACCTTCGCTACGTGCACGGCGGAAGCTGTGGATGCGTTGGCTCAACCAACGGCGAGATCTGTGCCATCGATGCGAATACCTGCGCTGTGACCGCCTGTGAAAATGTCAACTTCTACAACATGCGGACCAATGAAAAGGTGAGTGGTTTCCTAAATGGACCAAGTGGACGACATCTGTGCCAAAGTGGCTCACAATTGATGAAGACGTGCGAAATCCGACGCGATTTCGGCTTTCTATACTAGAGCGTTGAAATTAGCAGAGACTCATATAGGGGGGACCATAGATCGGTGTTAGTTAATCTTTTTTATGGGATAGTGTACGTGTTGCACTTCTATGGAATACAGTAAATTCATAGTTCGAAAGCGTATTCGGTCCGTACTGTGCCTTGAGGCAGCCAGCTGACCTTTAGTGTTTTGCCCTTCCCCAACTCGCTATTTTGCCAGCATACCGGAAGGTTGAAAGAATGGGGTTCGCCTGTGTGGCACCGAACATAGAATCGATGCAGAGTGCACGTCGTGCCAATCCTCCGTCCGACTGCACTACACGCAGCTTTGCAGTCATAATGTTAGCTATCAATTATACTTGCTCTGTTATCCCCTTGGCTGCTCGAAGTGGAGATTTGTGAGCCGTGTACTTTCTGAAAATGTCGAATATGAAGTCGTTCAGCTGCATTCAGAGTAGCACTTGCTGAAATGTTCGTATTATGCGCCACTCTAGTCTTAAGTAACCTTTCAGACATAAGATTTTGATTTTTCGGACATCATTATAAAGGTAATACAAGTGTGAACGGTAGCCTTCCTGGGCCAGAGACGTCTTCTAGTAGGTCTGTTTACGGTGTCGTCTTCGTAAAACAGTTTACATCCAAGTGCCTCCCCTATCTAGGATATATCCGGTTTCTCGTAAGAAAAAAGTTCTTGTTCTCTAGGTGGATGAGCTGTCAGAGTCGACGAAAGAAGCAACATGTATGAAGCTGAGTCGCGACAAACAGTGGCAAGCTGTTGGGTACGCTGACGGTGTTATCCGACTGTTCAATCGCAAATCAGGCGGTATGCGAGCTCCTTAATGATCGCTTTACGTATGAGAAGCTTTAGGGTGTGTTTTTCAGAGCAGAATTCTGTGATATTCTCCGGTCACAAGAAGGGTGTGAGCAGTGCGGCGTTCAGTGACGATGGGCTTATGCTGGCTTCTGGCGGAAAGGTATGTTCCAAGTCGACCAAACGCTGAGCATCTGGCATTCCAATGACATGTACAGCGATTTTTTGCTTCCGAACTTCTGATTCATATTGAAAAAACATAGCTATATATCTGTATAGCCTCTCACAATTCCTTGAACCATAGTTTCTACACCACTTATATCACTGTGTATCTGTAGCCTCAATACGCGCTCAAATCAGTAAGGCTTCGTGATATATACTGTCTTAGCTATGCCTCAATTTTTCCTTTAAAATACATACGAGGAATTGGCTTTGTATTCCGAGTTTTACCAACACAACTATCAGAAACGGTATTCAATTCCGGGTCCTACAATTCTTCCAGAAATAGACATTTATTTGTTACACGTCGAATTGACCAAAGAAGACTTTCAATTAGCACTTCTGGGAGCTGTGATATGCTGTCGTGTTGTGGTGCTGCTGGCGGTCGTTTTTAGGGAGACCTAGCATATGATAGGTCTGAATGTGTACTTTTCACATTTGAAATCGTCAAATGGGCTTGGTGAGTTATCTGCTTCTCTACAGGACTGTGCTGTTATCGTTTGGGATATCGTCTCGGAGAGCGGCCTTTTTCGCCTCAACGGACACAAGGGCCCTGTTACTCACCTCGCGTTTGCCCAGGACAATCAGTTTTTAATATCCTCGTGAGTTCGCTCAGACATCAAAGTTTTCTTCAGCTTCACTGATTTTCTTTACACATTTTTTTGCTGTTGGGCGGTTCTTGCAGGATGCCTAACGACCATTTGCTTCCCTCCAAAAAGTCTGGAGCTTTCTTACCCTGAGCTTGTATTTGAACTCGAATGTTTATTTCGATGTACACCAAATCATCACTGTTATAGCTCTTTTTCCTTCCCTGCCATCAACAGCACGCTTCTCAGTTTGTTGCGCTTACATGCAGAATTCCCATTCTAGGTGTTATTACTCGATTTTCATCACGTGTCACAAATGACTTCAAGAATAAGTACAACTTATCATAGCAAGTTCGAGTCAGTCCCTATTTGGATCACCAACTTCTATGGGATATCGTGGAAGCCAGTTGAATGCGTATTTGGCCTATACAATGATGGTGGCCAGCCGACGGGCAATTCAGTGATTCATCTTTTCCTGGTAAGGATGGTATCATTTTAACGAACTCGGGAGATGGGAGGCCTGGATGATCAGGACAGGAGCTGAACCTAGTACCTCGATTAGAGATGCACACAGTAGTCGCTGGCTGCTACGACTACACCACCATGCGCCCAATGTGTATTGAGCTGCATGAAATTGACATTATTGTCGTGTCCCTCTCACAGTCACAAAAAGCACCTGCTGTCGTCTGCACCAAAGTTTTTGGCTTGGTTCCCGCACCAACCAACCCAGAACTCCAGTGACTATAAGTTGGGAGTGAACTTGTTTGAGAAGGTTATGCTCTGGTTTTTATATTGGATGGCCCTCACACATGCTTAAATAGTGCTATAAATAATTCAAACTGCCTTCACGATACTCGGTAGAAGTAGAATGCTTGTTAAGTTCGAAGCGCGGAGTTATTACTGCAGTTCTTCTTCTATCATCTTTACTCAGGATTCCGACATATCGCCCTCCTATCGTCGTCACGATATGACGATGTTCCAGTTTTTTCTTATGGAGGAGACGATCACGAAAAAATGTTAGGCAAAAGAATTTTGTGTATCATCCTGCTTTAGAACTCATTAACAACAGAACGTTGTGATCCCTTTATAGAGGGCGGTTTGCCAGGATCTATCCTAGTGGTGGGAGGACTTCGTTCTATCTGTTTTATAAAACAGGCAGCATTGAAAGCGAGCTGCTTTACACAAGGACTACGTTCTAAACAAGTCTACGATCTGGCCCTTCTTCGCAACTTCATAGCCCAGACAGACCAGACTATATGGGTTTGTTCTGCTTTTCTAGCGGTACCCCCTCCGATTAGAATTGATCCGTCCCCCATATACTGGAGCATGTAAGTTGTTGTAGATTAAGAAGCGTGGCAGCAGTTTAATTTGCGCAATCGCGTTGCCTAATTTACCTGCATTGCAGATCGAAGGATTGCCTCATCAAGTTTTGGAGTATGAAGAGCCAGAGCTGCTTTTACACTCTGTTCGACAGCAGTTCGGAGGTCAGCATTCATCTCATACTTGTTGCTCATTATGACAGTCCATAGGAGTATCGTCAGCTCTCTTCAAACGTGGTGGAGTTTCAGGTTTACTCGTTCAGTCTCCTCTTGAACGAAACCATCGTTCTAGTTGCCAGCGGGGAACCCGAACTTCTTGTGTATGAATTGACATGGCTAGAAGACGGCAAGATTCCTGAGGTGTCCGCATCGGAGCAACCTGAAAAGAAAAAGGCAACGTCTCAGCGGCAGTCAGATGAAGGTCCAATGGAGGACATGGCGAACGTAACATTCCTCTTGACAGCTTGCTGCTTTCGTCTAACTGTTCGTTAATAGTTCGCTCGTGTTTTAGCGTTATGTGCGGGTACACGTTCGAGGGAAGCTGATTCGGCAGTGCAAAGGACGCGCCCTTCAACTAGCTGTCTCCCATGATGAACGGCTCGTCTTATGCTTGGTATGGCGGTCTTTCTCCCTTTTCATAGTTTACTAAGACATGTTAATGGATTTGTACCATCTACTTTTTCGTTGCTATAGTAAGGCTTCCTACTGTGTGAGCGAAACCCTAGACGCGCAAAAATCGAGTTTCTAGGGATCCGACAAAATTGTAGACGTGTATCGAGTCTTCACCGAAGCTGAGTCAAGCAAGCGTCTGGCGAAGAAGATAAAAAGTGCCAAGAAGAGGTCTGCCAGGTGGGTCGTGGTGGTGTTCTCTTTGCTCAGCTCTTGGCACTGTTTTCAGTAGAAGTTACCCCAGTCCGCTGCTTCACGTTACGTGATGTCATCTCCCCCATCCTCAGACTTTTTGTGTCCCATGCGCATAGAATTCGACGGACATCTCATCTGCATCGAAATGAGCAGTGCTTATTTCAGCGAAGGAACCCCAGCCGAGGTTGATGTAGATGACGTCAAGAGGGATGTCACCATACTGATCACACGGATTGGCGAGTATCGCACTCCTTCGAAGATGAAATGGGTCGATTTCACACCAATGTGCAAGACCCTCGAATCTGGTTCAACGAAATACTCGGTATTGCTGTTGTTTCTGAAAATCTAGAATATAATCACCTGTCCTCTGCTTATCTCCCCCTTTTTCAGGTCTTCGCTCTAATGTCAAACAACACTATTCATCTAGTGAACATCGAGTGTGACCTTATTTCCAACAGTTTGACCTTCGACTGTGCCGCTACCTTGGATCGGGTTTGTGTTTTTGTGAATTAGCCTTTTGTCTCCCATATTTGGAAGAGCTAACCTACCCGTATGTGACGTCTTACATCTGCTTTCGCAAAACTAACGGCTTCTCGACAGCTTTGAAAACGTCTGGATCGATATTACCGATTATTGACGTCCACTACGGTTGAGATCGAGTGTATTAGAGTAATGTTATTTTACAACCTTGATGTGTAGCACTGATTCAGCATAAAGGCAGTGTTATTTTACAACTTTGAAATGTATCGCTATATCAACATAAATGCATACGTCTTTTTATCACCAGTGTATCAGGGCAGGCGCAGACAACGTAGAATTCCCCTTCTCTCGTTTGGTCCAGATGAACCAGTAGGCTCCATTTGCTCTCCAAGCACGATCTTGTATGTCCTTGAACAAATATAGGTTATTCGATATGCTTGATTATTTTTCTTAGTTGTTGTTGAAAGAAAAAGAACTAACTGAAGGAAGTTAGCACCGCTCTACAGATGCTTAAAAATTAATACAGAAAAATAGTGCCATTAGTCACTTTCCTTTCAGCATGGTCATCGTAATGACGTCCGAGGACTGTCAGTATCGTCCTCAAACAACGCAGTTGTTTCCGGAGGGGGAGACGAGGTAATTTGGACATCAGTAAAGGCACAGAGAATCATTGCTACATGTTTTTTTAAGCTCATCATATGGAACACTCATTCACTTCGTCCGGTCGCTTCGCTGACGAATGAGGCCATGCAGGACATCACAGCCGTGATTTTCACCAGAGGAGACGGACACGTTGTGGCGGCTACTAAGGTTGGTTTCTCTATTGGTTGTCTATATCTGAGAACATTTAGCTTATTACTTATCTTCATCGAGCTGCAACAATATACTTTTATTGCAGTTAAACTCATAGTCTGTTACTTAAACTTTTACCTTTGGTATTGCGGTGTAAGTCTTGCAACAGTTCTTTATCAGACTGGTGAGTTGTTTCTGTGGGACGTGGCAGGGTGCGAACTGCTGGAATCTCGCAATGGTCACGAAGGAACCATCTGGGATCTTGTGCACACTACAGACGGCAGAGTAGGGGAATTCATAGTCTGTGTCGCTTCTTGCGCAAAGAAGACAAGTTTCTTTAACTTCAGCAGTTAATATCCGTGTCGTCCGACAAAAAAGCGAAGTTCTGGACATACGATGTTGTGGCTGAAGGAACCAGGTATGTGTGCTTTCTGTTCGCAAATGTGGAATTAGCGCCATCGTCGTTTGTCGGGTTGCACTCCTTCAGGAACATAGACATTGATTACGAGTGTGTTTCTGATAACCTGTGGTTTTCGTGTTGATTCGTAGCAGAAGCTCAAAGTATTATAGAAGAACGTCTGATGCTCAGAGTAAAACCACTTGAATTTGATCAAAGTACAGATGTAAAGGGATAGCGGGCGTAAGGGAAATTGTTATCTATACGCCCGTGTGTGCGCTCAGCGGGCGATATAAAACCGCCCCCTGAGAGATTGCGGGCGGTTAGATCTGGGTCTGTCATGTAGGTGTTGCAACATCTTTGACGCTGAAGCATCATATAGAAATAAGATGGAGAGTTGTAGTCGGCTGTTGTGGCTAAACGCCAGAAAAAAAAACGCGTCTTTACATTGAACTGATCACTTGCGGCGATACCTCGAGAAGTGTTCATTGTACTCAGTAAATAAAAAATAAAATATAAGAGTAAATAACATTGACCGTCCAATCGACTTGACCGGCATCCACCCAGAATTAACCGTTTGAGGGCAGAATCACGTGAATATAGTGGCCGATGCACTCGCTTCACAGCAGGTGGATGTTCCCGTTCAACCTTTCAGCATCGATCCTTGTTATCGATTTTCGCCTAGAGTTGACTAGCCGTTTCGTTGCAGTCAACTCTGTTGCAGGAAGCGGTTTTTGAAGCCACCCTTTTAGCTCTCGGCCGGATTGCCTACGGCTCTACACCACAAAAGGTGTTTGTTTAATCCAGCGTCCTTGGTATTCTCCTGCTGACGTATCAGAGTTGGCCCGACTGATATCGAGAAGTGGTGGTCGCAAATTTACCATGGAATCGGCAGAGCTGAAGGCCCCTGTTAGGAATGAAAACGTTTACACTTAAGCAGACCCAGTGGGGTAGAGGCGTGAGGAACCCTTCCGGAAAACAATGCGCTGGTTCGAGTCTCGTCGGTCGCAATAGATAATTGCAAAGAGATGTCCTTGTAATAGTATCATCAAAGGCTAAACTGGCGTGCTGAATAGAGGGAGAGTTCGAGCACTGGGATGGCTCTTACTTAAATTTTCACGAAACCCATGAAAGTGCTCTATCATTGGGGTAGAATTATCCGACGGGAAGCAATGAACCACTTAAAATCGTCCCAGAATGCATGACGGCCATTACGATGCTACTACTCTCACTGTATACATTTCTTAAGGAAACGCTTGTCTCTTCGTGAAACTCGCATTCTCGAACTGTCAGATGAAGCGCTTTGCTGTGCAGTTTCTCCCAATGGCAAGGTGTGTTGAGAATTTGTTTCATAAAGTTCCTTTGTCGCGTATATCTTTGTGTTGTTCCAGTTCATCATAATTGGTCTGCTGGATAACACAGCCGCCGTTTATTTCTCGGACACGCTGAAGTTTTTCATCTCGCTCTACGGGCACTCTCTGCCAGTGACGTGTGTCACCGTTAGCCCCGTAAGAAATTTTTCAGTAGTCTTCTCCCTAAGGTTACGTAGATTTCAATTACAGGACAGTAAGCTTGTCGTCACCGGCTCCGCGGACAAATCCATCAAAATTTGGGGACTGGACTTCGGAGACTGCCACAAATCGTTCCACGCCCATGACGACGTGTAGGTTCCAACTATTGTGATATGCTTTCATCTCCAAGACAGTTGTAGGGAAGGTTTTTCTTGTTGTGGTGTTGGAGTAGAGTAGCAGGGGAAACCACGGGCTCCTGCATGCACCTCATCGTTTCAAGGTTGGGCTCCCAGCCAGGCCATCCAAGCCTTCCATTCCTCCGGCGTCGGTGAATTGCAAGCGGATGAGTTTTCGAAAGGTAAAAGACTATCCCGTCCACTGACGGGCCACCCAAACTGTTGTATAGACCATTTACTTATTCATGTTGCCTGCAGGACAGAAGTAGCGTTCATGGCGCATCCCACGGATTGATTAGCACCAAATGTTATCTTTTTGTCGTTGATTTGATACCATTTAATCGTTGGGAGGACAAAATTGTTTAAAAACTGTTTTTGAAAACAATAGCGGATCGCTCAAAGGTTGACAGTCGGTCCTGATTAAGTGCGTAAGTCGATGTGGCTAAGTACGGCGTCATATAGCAATTTTGGCGACAACATCTTGTTGTCAGAGCTCAATGCTTTTTCAGAGTAACAGCGGTGATGTTTTCTCCATCTGATGAGATGTTGGTATGGTCGGCAGGCAGAGATGGGAAGATAAAGCAATGGGATGCGCAGAAAATGTGTAGAGTGCAGGTACGTTCCGTAGTGTCCCCTCGTCGGGGTAGTGGAGGAGGATCAGCCATGTTAAAGGACACCGCGAAGCTTCAATTTCTAGGTTCTGGACCGACACTCGGCGGAGATTCGGGCGTTATCACAGACGGATTCCGGTCATTTAATGGTGAGTGAACAGCTGTTTTCGTTGTTTTGTGCGCCGACTGATTAACTAGTTCTCCAGTTCTCCGCCTCACATGACAAATCGCTACGATGTTGGGAGTTGACGGAAGAGGTTATCGTTGTCGAGGAGGAAGAGGAAATGGAAAGGTGTGTTTTGCGCTACATTTAAGGTTCGAAAGGTATAATGTAAAGAACGCGGCATTATTTTTTAATTTATTTATTTATTTCGCTGGCTACATCTGGGTGCTCTAATCTCATGCAATGGTAAGAGCTCGAATGAATTCCAAATACTGGTCGAACCGTCACTAGTTCCCACCATCAAATTAAACCCTGATTCCCATTATTCTCTTTTAAACGCGGAAACCAGTTTTCCAATGTGCGTGAATTTACTTGAGGATGTTTTCGAACTCAGTTTGATTGAAAAGGGGTTCAGAGGGTTACTAAAATTTCTTTTGAGTTGGTAGTTAAACGGAATTCGAGGTTAAGAGAGTACGGCGAATGCGTCGAATCGTTTGTACGAACATGGTGCAATCACCATGTTCGTACAAACGATAAAAAAGCTCGCCATTAATCAATCCCGATTTGGAATGCGTAACGCGTTTTACTTCTATGAGATGATGGGATGTCGTGGAGGCAGCTTGAGTCCGTGTTCTACCTGTACAACTTGTGGTGGCCAGCCGATATACAAGTCAGTGTACTACCCTCCCCTAGACAAGTCTGCCACCAACTCGTCGACTCGGGAGAGACGGAAGCCTAATTGGGCTAGGCGAGACTCGAAACCGATTACGTTGACTCAGAGCGGATGCGGAAGCCTGAGCCTCCCCTATTGTGCTAGTACTACCCTTTTAGCGAAGCTAGGAAACTGATCGTAGGCAACACCACCAGCGCTCATTGCGTGCTTAGACTCCATTAGGAGATGAGAGAAATGCCTGAGGCATGCTCGCTGTCTGCTTGCACCTTAGTCTTGCATGAAGAGTGAGTTTATCCTAAAAAGACAACGGCTTCCACCAGCCAATGATTTTTCGTGTCTTTTTTTCACAGGCCCCTCTGACGCAGGACAGCAGTCATTGCTTGTTGACTGTTTTGCTTAAGCGTAATCGATTCAGGCTAGTTGATCCTTATGAACGATAGGTCAGCTATACAGAGGAAATAGCAGTTGCCAGGTTTGACCCTGGATGAATCTGGGCGTTGAGCAAAGTCATTTGATGACTGATGTGTTAAACTTTGGTGCGAGTTTTCTAGAATCTTTCATTGGCTGATGTTTCGGCGAGTTCGCCTTCTTCAGATTAAAGAAGAGTCCAAGCGTAAGCAGAAACTACTGGGAAAATGTACAGTTTTCACGTAAAATTGGACACTTTCCATGTCGAATTGGACTGCTTCGAAACGCACTTGATGCTCCTAAAATCGAAATGAACGTCTTCCAAATCGAAGCGAGCTCATTACAGGTTAAACTACAGACCTCTCCATGGTAAACAGAACAGTTTTTTTCATTAGATTAATCTTTCTGTTGCATCAAAATTTGGTGTAACTTTCTTTAATTTTTTAGTTCAACTGCACGAACGGGCCTAATAAATAAATAATAAAAATTTAAAAAAATTAGAAATTAAAAACTGTTCTAAAGCGCAACAAGGCGGTAATCATTTAGTGCATCAAAAGAGGAGATCGCGCCATGCATTCGATTAGCTCGTTGCTTGGTTGTGTAAATGCTGCTTACATGAGGCATCGGAGTGAGGAAATGTTCTATGCAATGGTTTTTGTTTTTAGTTCACAGGTGTGAAACTACATATATACAAACAAAAATTTTGCTACCAGTCGAATAAAACTGGCGAGATCTTGAACGGGGGCATGGTGCAACTTCTTTGTTCAGCTCTAATATAAGGCCGCCTTCATGCTCTTCAAAACAACCTTTAAACCATTATTTTCCTCAAAAAGAGAATTTTATAAAATTTTAAACATTCATTGAGAAGGTGTTAGAGAATTTTATAAAATTTCAAACATTCATTGAAAAGGTGTTAAAAATTTCAGAGAAAGTCATACTAAATATTTTGTGAACAAAAATTATTCTAACCTTTTTGGAGAGTCCCTGTTTAGTGTGTAAAGGGATTGTTTTGATTTGCACGATGTTCTGTTTGATTCCAATAGCTTTGGCTTGTTTAGAAAAGTGTTCAGTTTGGTGTGAAAATAGTATATCGCCACGCCAATGCGAAATTTCAAACCCCCTATTGAAAGTACACCTTCCAACGGTGGGAGAAAGTGACAACCTCCAACATTTAGGAGGTGAAAGAAGGCCATGCAAGACGTACATTTTCAACTATGTACAAGCCTTTTTGAAGTTTCTATAGCAAAATCATAGTCGGCGAATCGCTGCGGACTCAGATTTAAAGTTATGATTCGTCTAAGTCTCTAACTACTTCCAATTATGTGCTCCGAAGGGAAGAGGGGTTTTTTCCAAGCATTTCCTCATCTCTTTTATTGTGTCCTTCATTTGTAGAAGTACAGTCGCGTTATTCCACAGCTTCTCGTTTTAATGCAGTTGTCCCATGTGGGCTGTAGGCATACTGCTGATCAAACGTTATGCACATAAACGACGATTTTCAGGCACCTGATTTCTTTAATTTTAAATGATGTGCTGAAGACGTTTTTCGAATTACTGGCATTTCGATTCGGACCTTGTTGGTGTTTAGCTGACGCTTTCCTGATCTTACGCGGCCAAAATGTTAGCATTTCAGGGAGAAGGACTATGAGGCTCGCCTTATTGACGAGGAGGATGTGGTGTCTGGCGAAGTTGTTGATCCGGAAGCGGGTTTGGCTTCGGTTAAGAGCAGTCAAAGTATTGTGTCGGTAGGTGATGTCGTGCTTTCAGTATCTGATGATCACTTCTTGGTCCTATCCATTTCCTCATCGATTTATAATGCTACCATTTAGGCCGAGAATATCATCGAAGCCGTCGATATCGTGAGAAACGAACGGGTTCAGCAAGGAGAAAATACAGATGTGAGCGGATTGTTTCCACGGAGTGGTTTTGTTTCGAAAACTTGGCCTCTCCGAGCCTATTTGGAGTTCCCATTTCCATTCCATGAATTGATAGTTGCAAAGTTATTGTGGTAGAAAAATCCTTTCATTGCTGGCTTCATCACCGACGTCAGCAGGAAGCTTTTTTCACTTACCAATCGTGATTTCAATTATTTCAGCACAAACCTCATCCGTTGCTCGGTGCCTATAACAGCAAGTCTCTCGATCATTTCATTGTGGATGTCATCTCAAAGTGTAGACCAAGGTATTTCTTCAAGCTTTTTTTAAAATTATTTTCCATCTAAAGCTTATATGGTGTTCCATGTTCGACTGTCGTTGAATCATGGCATGTTCCTCATCTGTAGTGTATTATCTCCCAAAGCTTTTGAGCCAATATTGATATGGAAACTTTGTTCGGCTTACGCTTCGGAGTTACCGCCTTCTTAAGTGCCTAGAAAAGACAGAAGGAGTAGGGGAGTTACTCGCCCATAGACCAACTTACAAAAGCCTCAAAAGCTAGTGAGAGATGAAACGGAAGAAGAGTATGACAATTCGACTGAGCAGCTTATGGAGACAGTCGAGGAGGTAAGCCACGCTCGGTGGAAAAAAGTCGTGGGTGGGTGAGCTTCTCAGAAGCTTCCATACAGTATTGGCCCAATATCTTTGCGAGACCCTCATTATGTGGTGCTTATGGAAATGTTTTTTTCTATTGTGGCATAATTAAGGTAAAGTTTTACAGAAATTTTCATCTTGGTGGCATCCCAAATCAAATTCAGTCTCGGTCCGTTCCCTGGTCAACCATGCCTTCTATCCTTGCACGATGGTTGAATGGCCAGCGGGGTTGTCAGAGAGTGTGGATTACTCACTATCGTTTGAGTGCCGCAAACCATTATATCGTACAACTACGGACTCAGTTTGACTCTCCGATAGTTCGTAATTGTGGAATGTCCAAAGCATTATAAAGGGTGAACGTAGCATCACCATTTATTCATTATGCCACAGTGCAGATATGAGCCGGTTATTCCAGCAAAACGGCGGTTAAACGGTGCATATAGTGGTGGGACAGACTACTGGATGGGGCTTCGTCTCCTAACATTAGTTACATTGTGTAATTAATTATTGTAAATCCCATTCTGCGGCCCTTTGTTCTCGTCTCCTTCATACCAAACATTCAAAAGAAGTGGAAGACCCCCCCCCCCCCCAGCGACTAACAGTTTTGCGGCCACATACAAACACTCGGAATAACTTTGTTGTGTGTAACCAGGGCTGACCATAAACACCCGACAAACGGTGGCAGTGATGTGCTGGCGTATTTGCTAGGCGAATAGGGATGAATAACAAATGAGGAGCTCTTTGTGCCCTTATCATGACGTTTCGTCTGTTACTATAAACAAGCAAAAGAAAACAGCACAGAGCCAGCTAACCTATCCCCACATCTGAACTTTTTGGAGCGGTGCCAATGTTACCACTTGATGATGTCTGAGAAACGGTTGCTTAGAACGGGGCATTTAGAAGCCAAAATGATGCTTAGAGTTCAACAAAAGGTTCTATGTTATAGTAATCTGGAACGCTCTCTTCTTCTGGTTCCTCTCAGCTACACCGCTGACATTCTTTCCGCGTTATCAGAATGTGTCCAGAAGCGCTACAAGGTGGAATTCTGTGTTCGCATAGCTATCTTCTTGATAAGGTTTGTTCTTTGTTTCTTTTCTTTTATGCTTGAGAACGGAACTGCTGATCGTTTTTGTAGGGAAAATTGCTGACGTTTTAGGGTTCATCAGAATTACATCATCAATTCTACCGAAATGCTGCCAGTGCTCGAAAAGATTTCCGCTGAGATGCCGAGGGGAATTGTGGATGTTCGAGTGAGTGCCGGTGTTCCGAGAGTCCTTAATTCGTTCAATCCCGACAAAACCCATTGGGAGTGAAAAAACAGCAGTGATTTTTGTACGTCACGATTCTAAAAATCTAAGAGCTTCAAAAGCAATAGCCTAGAAACGTATGAAAGAGGATAACGGCGAGACATCCTTACAATACCGCAAGTACGGTGCCACTCTGTTGTTGCGTTGCCGGTTGTACTTCCGAAAGCATCTGTCGAGCATCATGCGTGTAGTCGTTAGTGCTTCTGAAGTGTCTGACGTCTCAGTCACGCCTACCACACGAAGCAGAGCGCTTGAAGTACCGTCGAGTCGAGCTGTTCATTCGAAGAAGCTTTACGTTCATCACGGGTCTAGAAATTTGATGGACTCTCCGGTTATTCTACGATGGTTATTGTACGTGTGGCATCGTTATCGGAAAGAGCCGGTTCATTATGTGCTCTCCGAAGCGACTTTATATCCAATGCTTGTTAATTACGTCCGTATTACTCAGCGCTATAAGTACGTGTAAACTCGAGCTGAAAATCTGTATCTTAGACCAATTTGAGCACGAATAATCTACTCGATCTTGAAATATACCACCATGCTCTCTCCACACTCCTTTTCACAAACCTTGAAAGGTTTAGAGAGTTCATCCAATTCGGCGCGTCCATGGGCATTTCCACCTTTGAAACTTTCGCGACACTTGTAACCAACGTCGACAGTTCCTTTCGTTGCCTTTGCTTCAGTGGGTCCTCCTCGCTCGAGGGATGCGAAGAGTGTCATATCGTTCGTGCAGGCTTTCACGAAGAAGTTCGACCAACGCGTTAGCGCGTTCTGGCGTTCTCTTGACATAGTGCCGAATCCAGTGGGTGGTAGCTCTCGTCCAGCGGGTGTGTGTGGAGCGCATTAACACGCGCAGCTCACCTAATTTTCGACGAATTGGCTTCTGCGGCAACGTCTCAGATCCTCGAACGTCGACGAAGCTCGGAACCCCTGAGGCCTTCCCTCACTTGCGTGAATCGTGCCGCTCAGCATCGTCCTCTCGATTCCACGCTGCGCGACGCTGATCGCGTGTTCATCCTGCTTTCGTATAGCCCAGGTCTCTGAGGCGTATGTTGGTGCAGGAAGAACAGTGGTGTCGAATATTTGGGCGCGGAGTTGGACGGTCTTGGTCTTCTTCTCGACTTCTTTGGCGCTCTTGAAAGCTCCCCGAGCGGCTTGTTCTCTCCTGTCGGGCTACGGCACCAGGTCATTGGCTTACAGCGTCCTTTCGACCCTCATTTCGAGCCCTGATCGTTCTTTCTGCTCTCTCGGACCCCAGCTTCGTTAATACAGAAAAGCCGGCGCAGTAGATTTAGTGAACACATAGCAGGAGATTGTGCATGTTCTTTCGCACTTGAAAACTACCCAGGCTCCTCGTTCTGTCCTTACAGTTCCAGCTATACATAGGTCGTATGTCGATCCAAATATATGTTTCTGAAGCATTCGGAGCTGCTCCTTCGTCTGAGCGTGAATGGAAACACACACGCACGGGTTAAGACAAGGATAAGGATAAAGGACGGCGTTACTCAATCCCTTTTGGGATGCGCCGGCCCATTCTACTTCTACGGGATGTCGTAGAGGCGATATGAATGCGTATTTAGCCATACAATGACTTTCGGCGGCCGCCGATGAACAAGTCAGCGCTTTATCCTTCCCAGACAAGTCTGGTACCAATTCACCGACCCCGGAGGGATGGAAGGCTTGGTTGGCCTGGGCGGGAAATCCGAACCAGGAACCTGGCATCGGGTGCACGCGACAGTCGGCGCCTCCTCCGACTGCGCTACAGGCGCCCCACGCACGGGTTACTAACCGAAATCCTCTTAGCGTTTTCCTCTTGGGTTGCAAGATGGCAGAGCTACCTTTGAGGGTGTATGTAGTTAGTGGGTTGGGACTGAGAATGATTTATCCCAATGCTGACGCTTTCTGGTTAAGGTTACTTTAAGATTGTAAATCGTTTTCTAAGGCTTCAGCTGATCAAGGAACTGGCTAATATGTAAGTCTGAACCACTTGCGATGCATGCGGGTAGAATCGCCCCCACCCCAGTATTAACAGAATACAAGCATCGAGCCATCTCGTTGTTACAGGATGTTTGTTGCGATCAAAACTCTTGCACCAGGCGGGACTCGAATCTTCCGCTTTCCGGGCAGCGATGTTCAAGCATGTCGACCCGAATGTGACGTTGGGCAGAGTTACAACCGGTGAAGCTGTACCTTCTAAGCGGAATAGTGAGGGTTTGGAGATAGCCGATATGCTGCCACAACAAGTTGATTGTTCGCTCGAAGCGGTGTCCGCCAGACAATGGAGCAGAAAAGCAACTAGCCTGCATGTCATTTAGCCTTATACATTATACCTACTCTAGACCGAGGTCATCCTTCGCACTAGTCTCATACGTAGAACGCCGAGATGTCACACTCGGATATGATGCAGTCAAAAAACCTACAATTTTTACGAACACTTTTCATATCAAATTAGACGCTTTTCTAAGCTAGCTTAAGACTTTTGAAGTCGAAGATTCCAAGTCGAAATGAGATCCTTCTACATTGGAGTACTCTCCAAAAAAGGTCAGAATCATTTTTTGTACAAGAAAAGTTTTCTCTGAAGTTTTAATTCACTTACCCAATAAGTGAACACTTTGTTTGAAATTTTATAAAATTCTTTTTTTTTTGTGAAAAATAATGGTTTATAGCTTGTTTTAAAGAGCGGGAGGGCAGCAATTTTTCGGTGTCAAAAGAAAAGATTGAGCCATGCACTCGTCCAAGACGTCGCGATTTTATTCGATTTATAGCGAAATTGCTGTTTGCGTAGAGTTTCACACCTGTAAACGATACAACAAAAACATTTGTTAAGAACACGCATATCCTCATTTATATCCTTCTTGTAAGCAGCATTTACATTATCAAACAAATAAAAATCGTGAAGAGCTTTTCGAGTGCATGGCGTAATCTGACTTCTTAATACAATAAACGATTGCCGCCTTGTTGTGCTCTAAAACAAAATTCATATTATTTTTCCCAAAAATTAAAATTTTGCAAAGCTGTTACGCTCATTCGGGCAGCTGAACTAAAGAAATTCAAAAAAGTTATAGCAAATTTTCCTTGAACAAAAAAAAATCATTCTAACCATCTTGGAGAGTCTGTAGTTTAACCCGTAAGAAACTCGTCTCGATTTTGATTACGTTCAATTTGATTTCAAAGTTCACAGGCCAGCTTAGAAGAGTGTCCAATTTAAATTGAAAAGTGTACAGTTTGATTTGAGAAGTGACCAATTGGATTTGAAGAACGTCAAATTCGACGCGAGCTATTTGCCTGACGTCGAATTTAGGTACACGGTAGCCATTTACAAGTCTTCTGACGCTCGTGTAGCGCTCAATCTGCTAGCTTCAGAATATGATAAACCATCGAATGCCCCTCATCGACGGGAAGGGGGGGGGGGGGGGGGGGAGGAGGTAGCGGAAAGGATTACGAACACTCTGAAGTAACTGGAAGAGATCTGTGGTCAATCTTGTATCTCATCCGTTGCTCGCTCTTCTACAGCTTCCAAGTTGTCTTTCTCCTAGGTGGTTTCCAATTGTTTCTCTTCGAATGACTTCAGCAGTGTGTTCGCAATCGCTGGTTTCTTTGCTTTCTTCGATGTCGGAGAGTTCGATGGCTAAGGTTATTCCAGAGCTAGCACACTAACCGAGCGTAGAAGACCTGGAAATGGCTACCGTTTGACTGAATCCGCTACTAGCCAGGCATTTGGTCATATCTTGTGGCTGCATCGTATCCCGGACGGGCATCTCAGCATTCTACGTGTGGAAGTAGTACGGAGGATGGCTGTACTTTATTAAGACGTGAATAGACAGCGTAAAAAGTCCACCTAAAAGAAAATAGCTCGAAATGACCTCTGTTTCTTGTAGCCATAAGGGAGAATTATGTGTAAACTGGTTTTTCCTGCTCCATTGCAAAAGAGATGCCCCACACAGTGCTCAAACCGTTGCCCGTGCTGCTGAAGATACGAGTGGGCTGTCGACTAGGCAGACTGGCGGCAGACACAGCGCTTTAGGAGGCCACTGAACTTGATGTGACAAAATATCGTCTACTTTGCAAGGCCCACCATCCCGCTTCCACGGTGCAGTGTTCATCGGCGGCAACTCCTGCCCAATGTTGCACTTCGCTCGAGATTCCTGATTTCGTTACTTCTGAAACGGATGCGATTCTCCACCATGCGTCCCATCTCGGTTCAGGCCTGCACTTCAGCTAGTTCGCTGACGAGACAGAAAAGAGACGTCGAATGAGTGCGCCTAAATGCGTGAGCCCTGGATTAGTGCTGAAATGGGCAGTCTCGCGCTGCGCTTAGACAGCCTCCGTTCCAATGACAATTCCAGGACATAACCGGGTTCAACATGGCGGCTCTGGAGCTGCTTCGCCTGGAGCTCGAGGAAGCGCAGGGCATGAAGATGTTCGCAGACGTGTCCGACCTGACGGGAAAACCGAAGAAAAAGAAGAAGGACAAGGAGCGCAAGGCGGTGATAAAGACCTGAGACAGCGCTCTCTAATTAGGCCCCTTGTTGTTGTTTGTTGAAGATTGAGTTGTTCTGTTGAGTGCTTGTTTTTGATGCTACCCAGCGTTTGTTATCTGTTGCTGCAGTTGTTTCTGTTCTTGTTGGCTGTAGTTTCCATGGTTGGAGCAGTAGAGCTCGATCAGACAAACAGTCCTCGTCAGCGCTTTCAAAGCGCGATGTGTTTGTTCAGATGTATACATATATAGAGACATGTTATATGTTGGCGAACAAATGTAACATTTCACGTTAAATTGGACACTTTTTAAACCAGATTAGATACGGTTCAAATCAGTTTCTTCAAGCCTTTCCAGTGACTGGTATCGAGGTTGTAAGCTGTGATGATGTTTTGCTGCGATTAAAACTTCTAGCGCTAGCCGAGACTCGAACCCGCACCTCCCTTTGACCGGGCGGGAATGCTGTACGCCTTTACACCACCGGCGCCGTTTGATCGAACGCAACATCCACACCTCTATCGCGATCATCAGCTTAACTGGTTCCATGCTAATATCAACGGCCGGCTCATCCCGGCCGTTGATATTAGCATGGAACCAGTTAAGCTCCCGGTAAGATCCCGGTATACGGGTGAGTGCTGATCGGTCCCACGAGGTGTGGCTGTTACGTTCGATCAAACGGCGCCGGTGGTGTAAAGGCATAGAGCATCCCTGCCCGGCCAGAGGGAGGGCGGGTTCGAGTCTCGTCTAGCGCTAGAAGTTTTGACCACAACAAAACATCATTATGACAGCTTATTAAAATAGATAGTTTTAAAGTCGAATTGGGCACTCTTCTCTGCTAGTTTGAAACTTTTGAAATCTAACTGAACATCTGCCAAATAAAGAAGAGCGTTTTCCAGATTACACTAGAGACTCCAACGCAGTTAGAATATTTGTTAGCTTGAGGTAAATTTAGTATAGCTTTCACTGAATTTTTTGTCCTTCCATAGTAGATGATCAATTCTTGTTTGAAATTTTTATTTTCCATGCAAAAATAAAGGATAAAGGACGGCGTTACTCAATCCCTTTTGGAATGCGCCAGCGCATTCTACTTCTACGGGATGTCGTGGAGGCCGTATGAATGCGTATTTGGCCATACAATGACTTGAGGTGGCCAGCCGATGAACAAGTCAGCGCTTAATCCTTCCCAGACACGTCTGGTACCAATTCACCGACCGCGGAGGGATGGAAGGCTTGGTTGGCCTGGGCGGGAAATCCGAACCAGGAACCTGGTATCGTGTGCACGCAACAGTCGCGCCTCCTCCGGCCGCGCTACACGCGCCGTATGCATGCAAAAATAGTGAAATAAATATAGCTTCAAAGCGAGGGAAAGCAAAAATCTTCTAATGTATTAAAAGAAGATACCACATTGTGCACGTGCCATTTTTATTCGGTTGATAGTGTAAATTCCGCTGACTTGAAACAGCGAGGGTGTGTGTGTTTTGTCTAACTACTAGGTTGGTGAAAAAGTCCTTCACCACAGCGTATTTTTTCAAATTTTTGTTGCTTCTTTTGTGAGCGACTTTAATCTACAAAGTAGTTACCATCTACAACCTTCTGCCATCTGATGGGGAGATCAAGAAATCCATTCTTCCAGATTCAAGTCAGTCGAAGAAGTGCTCCACCTCGGACTCCAGTTCAGTTCGCTCGTTGGAGCACCTATCCCTTAGGTGTTGCCTGAAAGCTTGAAAGAGGTGGTAGGTAGTCCGATGGCGCAAGACCTGGCGAATACGGTGGGTGGGGCAGCAGCTCCCACCTAAGCTCCTGCAACTTCTGGAGAGACGACTTTGCAAAGTGGGGGCGAGCATTGTCATGAAGAAGGCAAACATTCCTCTGCTCTCGCCGTTTGCGCGACATGGTCTCGCTCAGCTTCTGCCGCTATGTAGCGTAGATGTTCGCTGTTACTGCGGTGCCGTTGTCAGGGAGCTCACGATAGAGCGTTCCTCGAGAATCCCATCAACACCACAGCATTACCTTCCTCTGGTGGATGTCCGCCTTGAGGTTGTGGTTCTCCTTAAGGGAGCAACTGGGCCTTCCGTGTATGGTTAACGAGGAAGACCCAGGATTCATCTCCTGTGACGACATTCTCGAGACAGTCCTTATTACGGAAACGAACAAGGAGAGACTGAGCGATAGTCAGTCGCGAAGCCTTGTCCGAGTCACGGAGTCGGTCAGCCTTCTCTGCAATTGCAGTATTTTATGCCCTCAAAAGGAAATTACAACGTATGCGAAATATTCTAGAGTGTTTGTGCTACAACTGCGTGGCACCAAACAGTCCATCGAAGTTCCTGTCAAATCTTGAAAAATTTTCAAAATTTTTGGTGCAATACTTTTGCACCAACCTAATATTTTTGTTGTACCGTTTACGTTTATGTTACTCCACGCAAACAGAATTTTTGTTATTTGATCGAATAATAATCGCGGCGATCTAGTCAAGTGCGTGGTGTGATACCTTCTTTTAATACACCAAATAATTGCTTCCATTAGGGGGTTAAACCTGCTTGGATAGTGTTCAATTTGATTTGAAAAGTGTCAAATTCGACGTGAAAACGGCATATATCCATCCGGAAGGACGAGCTTGGCTGCCCCACAAGGCGTGGAGCTCCACCAGCAGCACTGACCGCCGAGCCTGATTGAAGCGGCTGTGCTGCCCGGACATGGCTGCCCTCGCGCTTCCAGCCTGCAGTAGCAGCAGTGTATCGATCTGCCGCTTCTCTCCATGTTCGCCGTCTGCTAAACGTACATCCGATGGATTCAGCAGCTTTTCAGCGACGTTCTGAAGAGAACGCCGACCCGTGGACCGCCTTGCTGCCAAATGGGCCTTGTCTCGCCCTCTATGCTCATCTGCGCTAATTCTCCGCATACGCGTCTTCTCTGCACTTTGCTGTCCTTGAGCGCGCCGGTGTTTGGCAGGAATGAGCGCCTTGGGCCTTTATCTTTGAAAAAACCAAAGAGCGGCCAAGCAATGGATGATGTCTGTTGCTGCTCTATTCGTGTTGCGTTCTAATCTCAGTGCACTTTTTCTTGCTCTTTCATCTCGAATTGAGTTCGGCGGCGGCATTCACGCAGCCGAGTGCCATTTTGCGAGCTATTCTAAGCTTGCCCATATGAGCCGTCGCTGCCAAATTACCCAGCAACGGAATTCTGGGCAGAGATTCTCGCTTCACTCTGTTAGTGTCGGCCGCTTTCATCACCATATTCGTCCACCAAAGCTCATACAACTCCAAGGCAAGATGGCGAAACAATAAAATTTGTGCACAAGCTGGTGAAGAAGGATGGCACCACTTTAGGATGCGCCTTGTATCCTATTTCTAAGGAATACCGCGGGAGGAGGGGAGGAGCGTAGTAGCGCAGTCGAAGGAGACACCGGTTGTTGCGAGCAGATTCATGTCTCGGGCTTCCCGCCCAGACCAACCTTTCCTTCCACACCGTGAGCCGTTAATGGGTAGAGCGATGTCTGGGAGGATAAAATACTGACTTCTTCATTGGCAGGTCACAGCAAGTCGTTGTATAGGCTAAATGCGCATTCAAATTGCCTCCACGACATCTCGTATCAGTAGAATGCGTGGTCTCAAAAGGGAATGGCTAATGCCGTTCTATACCATTGTCCTTTTATCGAAAGCGCAGTAGGTTCCTTATTTATTTATTTATTAGGCTATTCGGAAAGATCTCAGCGTTTTGTGTTACTATTTTCCATTCGTCTATTATTAAGTAAAAATCAACTTGCATTGCGCATTAATGCTACTTTCTGTACAGAATTTTTTGTTAAATCTTCGACCAGGAGATGCGCCGTGTCGAAGACGAAATGAAGCGTCTTCGCTTCGAATTCGAAGGATAAAAGCCTCCGCCATCAGCCATATCGAATCAAGGAAAAGTCTTGTACCAATTCACGAACCTCATAGCAATGGTTGGATTGGCTGGCCTGGACGGGTATTCCGAAGCAATAACCTGGAATCTGATGTATCCTCTGACAGCGCTACCACGCGTCCTTTGGTTAGACCATCGATACAATTTTCGCTTAAAAATTTGCTTTGATTATTGGAGATGAAACGAAAGCTTTAAGCAGTCTACGCCATCACACACGAAGTGATCAGGGCTCATGTGCAAGGCTTGGGGTCGGTGCAAATAAGGGCCTGTTCATACTTCGCGACAGGAGCGACTTGTCGCCCTGCAAAACATGCAAATCGGTTAAAACCGCCGCCAGGAAGTGTTCATATTCAAGCGCCGGTGTTGTCGCTTCAGCCGCTCTTGTCGCTCAATTCGCTGCTATCGCCTGTTCATACTTTCGCACGCCACGCGCGCTGCGCTCTTGTCGCTGCTGTCGCGAAGTATGAGTAGGCCTACGCATTGGGTCGTACCGTGCTTTTCTACGGTCAGACTAAATGATGTGACGGTTGGAAAGCTCTGTTGATCCGTGCGCGAAATGCGCGAAATGCTGGAGCGGAGTGAAGGAAGGTTTACAGTTTCCCTCTCCATAAAATCGTTGCAGCCAGATAGTGCCTAAAAACCTTTATCTGATTCGGATTTCTGGGCGCGTGTTGGATGGACATTCGCTCATTCCTTTTTTGTGGGATTAATTCGCTTTGCTCGAATTTGGTATTGGCCTAACGTTGTTTTTGGTGTTTTTATTCTATGTGTTAGTGCACTATGAGTGCAGGTAAATAAGTGAATACAATGATTTGCAGCGACAGTCTATGATCGAAACTATCGCGTTAACGCTTTGTGCCCGCTTAATGTGCCATTAACGCAATCCCTAACTCATGATGTTGGGTGCACTGCCAAAAAAAAGCTGTGGGCAAAGCGTAGGTGTGCGTAGCAACCGCTTGGATACCACACAGAAAAGTCAGCGACGACAGAGAATAACATGATCGGACGAAAAATGAGGAATATTGGCAATTTGGTTGAAGGAATTTCGAATCATAGCGTTCAGCAAATTCGCGAAACAAGCGTATAGCCAAATATTTATGCTGTTGCGCTCTGTGTGTTAAATGGGTAGGTAGACTAATGGTTGAGGAAAGGAATTAATGAGTAGTCGCTGTCTCTGTCATTCCCAGACGACTACTTAAGGGCAGAATCAACTAACTTACCCCGGCGGAGAGAAAGCTTGACTTGTATGGGCGTGAAGGTTACCAAATGTTCACCTGGGGCCGAATTCATCAAGAGCTTACAGAAATTTGACAGAGAAATTACAGCGGAAACGCCTGAGAAAACAAGAATTAGCGCGACTTATCAACAACGATATGGTGAAATGTTGGCGTCATCAGGATTTTTCGCTGTAATTTTCCTGTCAAATCTCTCTAAATCGTTGATGAATCCTGCCCCAGGTCCCTATCTGTGTGAGCTATTAGGTCGTTGCATATGAAATGGCCGATTTTACTACCTCAATTTCTGGTTGATTTTTCGTGGCTACGGGTGTTCTCGTTTCAGGCGCTGCATATAGTTTCCGAAAGCACAGGATCACCGCTTTCTTACCATTTATAGCTTTGCGCCACATTTGCCTCTCGCTGAGCTTTTTTCGTCGTTTTTACAGTACGATTCAACGTGAAATGTGGGTGCACTATCTACAGGGTGGCCCATAAGTCCTGCAACAAAATTATGAGACCTTATTGGTTGTCTTTTTCCAATTGCAAAAAACCGCATACCAACAGTTATGTAGGATATACTTAGTGTTATACTACTGGAAAGTATCATGGTTGTAACTGCTCTTATTACAAAGTAATGCGCTCTCACGTAAAACTACCGAAAATTCTTCTCTGGCCCGTGGTGGGGCGCTTCCGTTCCGATGTGACTAAATTTCGGAAGATTGGTTGTTGAACATGCAATATGATGGTATTGTGTAGGGCAGTGCAGAGGCTTCTCAAGTGTGAACATTGGATGAACGGATCTGAACTACAACAGAAGAACGCTATTAATTTTCTGATCATACACGATGCAGCAACCAGCTGGAACAAATGCAACATTCAGCCGTGAGCGTAATCTATTACTAAGCAGTATGCAGTTTCTAGAAAACTACAAGGAAAGCTCTACAAGCCCACAAGTGAGGCGAAGACTCGGCTATGAGGAGAAGAGAGTAGAAGGAAAAATTTGTAAACGCAGTTGGAGGGCGTCGTTCGAAATGGGTATTCAGCCTCTGCCTCATTTGATGAAAAATTTCTCAAAGTTGAGCGATCCCAGAAAGGTCAAAATAATAGTGCGTTTAATGCTACCTTTGCGGGAACCTGATGATATAAAAACAACGGCCACGTATGGCAGGTTTTTGTCATACACGATTTTCCAAAATGTCTCCCCACACTCCATAGGTTTTTGTGAAAAATAGTGAAAATCAATAAAAATGTTCGCCTGATAGGAACAAAAACCTAACACCATATATTAGAGACTCAGTCGCGCTGTTTAAGGGCAAAATGCACAATCTGGTACAGCGATTCCTGTAACAGCAAAAGAAAAGGACGTGGTAGCGGTTCTCAGGCCATCTGCAAAATATTGCACCTGCGAAAGACTAGCTGTGAAATTCCTAAATCTTTAGATTTTCAATCTTTGTTTATTAACCATCTTAAAGGAAATGTCTTGCTCTATAAAGCCTGGGAAAACTAAAAAAAAAACGAAAACTTGTTCAATATCTTCTTTGGAACGAATAAGAAGTAAAATTCCGTAAGAGGGGCTGCGACGTGAGCTGCAAAGCAACCCACACGATCTGAAGGTTCTTATCAATCCAGGAGTGGTCCCTTATGAATAATACCGCTCCACCATAATCTACAAACCATGGGCAAACAAGGTTCAAAAGTGGTTCAAATTTGGTGCATTCTTAGCCTTTTTATACGCCTATGTTTTTGTTGCAGGACTTATGGGCCACCCTGTATATGAATGGAAAAGTGGACACAACGAGGCGGCAGAGGCTCGTAACAGCAGTGCTGCATTTGAGGGCGATTTCGCTAAGGAACGCACAATTCGCCGCTGGTTCGAAAGGTTTCGATCTGGAGATGAAAGTCTCGAAGATGAAGACCGAGGTAGACCGCCATCACTCCTTAACGACGACCACTCAAAGCCATGGTGGAAGCAGATCCGCGTCAAGCTGTGGGAGAGCCAGCACAGCATTTCGGTGTTGACGGAAGCGCAATCAGACGCCACTTAAATGCGATCGGAAAGGTAAAGAAATTGGGGAAATGGATCCAGCACGTACTGACATTCGAGCAGATGCTGAAGCGCTACGACACCAGTGTTTCGCTAAGGTTGCCCAATCTAAGGGAGCCTTTTTGGACAGGATCGTGACATGCGACGAAGAATAGATCCTTTGTGACCATCGTCGTCACTGTGCACAAGTGCTGGACAAGAATGAGAGTCCAATGAGATGCCGAAATCAAGGCTCCATCCGAAGAAGACCATGGTGATCGTCTAGTGGACAATGGCTGGTATAGTCCATTACAAGCTCTTGAAGAATGGAGAGGCTATCACAGCGGAGAAGTATTATGCCAAAATTGAAGTGATGCGCCAGAAGTAGATTGGATCAGTCTACCTTGGTCATTCGAGGAGGTCCAATCCTACTGCATGACGACGCGCGTCCGCACGTTTCAAAGGTTGTTCTCTAAAAACTGGATGGATTGGAATACGAAACTTTGCCACATTCAACATATTCACCAGAATAGTGCCCTAGTGATTACCATTTTTGAAGCACTGATGATATGAAGTTGACTGCAGCTGTTGACCAAGATTGGTATCGACCTTTATTCTGGCTAACGTTTCGGCGATGTCGCCTTCGTCAGAGCCTGGAAGAGTCGAAGTAACATTAGAAACGTTAGCCAGAATAAAGGTCGATACCAATCTTGGTCAACAGCTGCAGTCAACTTTATATCATCAGTGCTAACAATGCCAAGATTTATGGAAAGTCGGACGTGGACATTTTTGAAGCATTTAGATCGTCATGTGAAAGATAAATAAATTCAGCAACCAAGATGATGTCGGGAATGACTTATTCTTCTTCTTCTTCTTCTTCTTCAGCGTCTGTCCCGCTTCGTAGCGGGGTCCGCTATTCTGGTGTCATGACGCCACCTCTCCCGATCCAGCGCTAGATCAGGGTGGACACCAGCAACCTTCAAGTCCAAATGTAACGTGTCAGACCAGCGCTGCTTCGGATGCTCTCTAGGCCGCTTTCCTACTACCTCGAACTTAAGGCGTATCTTGCGGACGCTGTCTTCTTCTCCGCGCAGAACGTGGCCGTACCATCGTAAGCGAGCTTAGCGCATCTTGTCCACTATCGGCGCGACACCGAACTTCTGCCGAATGACATCGTTTCGGATGCGGTCCAGGCGCGTGAGTCCAGCCGTCCAGCGCAGCATCTTCGTCTCCATGACGCTGAGGCGCGTTTCAACCTCCTTGGTCGCAGGCCAACACTCAGCACCGTACACCGCTACCGGCCTTCTATATATTTTTGACTTCAAGCGCTCTGGCATCTTCCTATCGCAGAGCACGCCAGTCAACGAGCGCCACTTGGACCAAGCTGCACTCACGCGTGAGTTCACTTCAATCATCAGATTGCCATCGGATGCTACTGCTGATCCCAGATACTTAAAGACCGCAGTGCGTGGAAGCTCGATGCCGCTAACCTTGATGGAGCTGGACTCATTAACGTCAGTCGTTAGATACTCAGTCTTCTTCACGTTCAATCTGAGTCCAAAACACTCCAAGCGATCACACCAAGCTTGCACCTCTCGCTCGAGTTCACCTTTATTTTCGCTAGCGAGCATTACGTCATCAGCATAAAGCAGTGTCCAGGGGACTGGCTTCTGAAGATCTCGTGTAATGGCGTCCATCACGACAACAAAAAGGAGTGGGAAAGCGCAGAACCCTGGTGCACCCCGACAGGAATGGGGAACTCCATCGAGGTTCCGGCTGCAGCTTGAACTCTACTTTTTTGGGGAAGAGTAGAGGATTCGCATCCACTCTATGAGCTCTTCAGGAACTCCATGTCGTTACAGGGCGTACCATATCACTTCACGCGGTACGCGATCAAAGGCCTTCTCCAAGTCGAGGAAGGCGATATGCACTGGCTTCTGCTTCTCGCGATGCTTCTCTAACAAGAGGCGGGCGGCATGTATGGCATCAATGGTGCCACAGCCAGCTACGAAACCGCACTGATTGCTGGAAAGCTGGACGATGTCACGAATTCGACCATCGACAATTCGCTCAAAGATCTTCATGCTGTGCGAGAGCAAGCGAATCGGACGGTAATTGGAGCAGTCTGCAGGACTGCCCTTCTTCTTCCAAATCGGAATTGTCGTGCTTTGGCGCCAACACTCAGGCACCTTCTTCTCCGCCACAACCTGGTTAAAGAACTTCGCCAACCACTCAGCAGGGTACCACAGCTTTGACTTCCAAACATCGGCTGCCACGTCGTCGGGCCCAGTCGCTTTGCCTGACCTCATCTTCCTCAGAGCCGCTTCTGTTTCCTCCACGGTGATCTTGTGAACGGGACCGTGAACAGAAGCCACAGAAGGGATGGCCGGGTGAGGAAATTCCATAGTGGAAACTTCCTCGAAGTAATCACGCCATCGCTTCAGCGCCTTTTTGCGGTCTGTCAGAAGATGGCCGCTCTCATCATTGATGCCAAAAAACTTTTCAATATCCTCGGTTTGGCGATACCGGCTCTTAGCAAGTCGGTATAGATACCGCTCACCATCGCGTGACTCGAGCTTCTCGTTGACATCTCCATAATGAGTGGCTTTTGCAACAGCCACGGCCTTCTTTGCAGCTTTCCTCGCTTCTTGGTACTTCCGCCAGTTATCGGCTGTCTTGTCGCTGAGAAACACGTGATAGAGCGACTTCTTCTCTCGAACTTTTGCTTTCACATCATCTGTCCACAGTCACGCCTGCTTTTCGACCTTGCGTCATCCAGGCACCGTGATGCCGAGCTCCAACCTTGCAGCTTCACGTATCGCGTCGGCAGCCTTCTTCCAAGTTTCGTCGACAGTTGTGACTATCGGTAACCGCACGCGAGAAATCACAGCTGCTTCCTTCTCTCTCATTCGCCACCACTTGATTCTCGGTGCACCGCATCGCTCGACCTGCTTCTGCCTTGGTGGGGCTATCTTTAGGGTGCAGATCAGCGGTCGGTGCTGTGGGGCGACCGTCTCATACGGCACGACCTTCGCATCTGTGACAAGACTTCGGTCGCGATCCTTCACAAGGACGAAATCTATCTGAGACTTGGAGCTCCCACTATAGTATGAGATGAGGTGGGAGTCGCGTTTCCGAAATACGGTGCTTACTATGGTGAGGTCATGCGATTCCGCATATTCAAGGATACGCTCACCATCGGCGTTACGCGACCCGTAACCGAATCCACCATGACAGCTGTACCCGTCTTTCGTCGCGCCGACGTGCCCATTAAGGTCACCAGCGACTATGATGACATCTTTCGACGGCACCTCTGCTGTTTTCTCATCAAGCAGGCTCCAAAACTCATCCTTGGCTTGATCGGAGCAGCCAGTCTGCGGAGCATACGCAGAGAAGAAGTGATAGAGTCGCTCCTTAGCGGCAACAACGATCTTCATCAATCGATCGTCAAAGCGTTCGACGCTTACAATCGAGTCACGAAATCATTCGGAGACGATGACTCCAACTCTACTGGTGGTCCTGGGACTTCCACATAGAACGGCCTTGAAGCCACGTCCTATGTCCCTTGACTTGCGGCAGGACCACCTCGTCTCCTGCACCGCACAGAAATCAACTCTTCTACGCTCCAGTGCTTCAACCAACTCGCACGAGCGGTCCGTCAACGTACCCACATTCAGCGTTGCCACACGGGTCCTGCTTACGTTACGGGACTTTCGGACTAGCTCAGTTGCCCCCCGATGCCGTCTTCGCATCAGGGACCCTCCCATACTTCTCACACTCGCCGGGCTCTGCGAGTGTGCGTCGGTTCCCGCGGACGCCGTAGCACTATCTCGAGAACTCTGAAACGTCATCGACCATGTGATGTGACACTATGTCTTCGTAGGCCGGCCTTTCACAAGGGCCTGTCGCCTGCATTCGAGTGTCCGTGTTTAGCTTAGTTCGCAGAGCGAGCAGTTTCCAGTGGCACCACGTGGAGGAACGGACATCGCCACCACGGGAATGACTTATTACCTTTTTTAATTCTCCTAGTTCTGGTTTTTGCACTGATGGATTGTCTATGCTATTGTCGTTTTGGCAAAAGCGTACTAATTGTAACGTTAGCTTATTTCACTTAATAAAATTGCTTGCAAGCAAAGTTATGATTGTCAGTTTTCAGTCAAAATCGGCCATTTCATATGCAACGACCTAGTATCGCTATGTGCGTTATCATTATAAAAACGAAACAGTATTGGAGCCCGACGACCGGTCGGAGAGTAGGCAAGAAAGACGCCTTGAAAGTCGGCCAACCTGAACGATGCTCCTGAGCAACAGACGGAGACCCCACACTCCACTGATCGAGCATAAGCTTGTTTTGCGACAAGGCGAGAAGGGTCCCATCCAACTGGGGTGGACGAATTAGCACTAGAGGTAGACGTGCCAGTGAAGAGTAAACTACTAGCTTGTTTGTTTGTTCATTTCACGACATTCCACGGGTAAATGCCTACTCAATTTGTTGCACGATTTCACCTAGGGTCAGAATGCGTTTGGCATCTAAAGAAGACCCCAGCCTTTACCTTTTATCCCTTAACCAACTTATACGAGAGCGAATTTCGGTGCCCTTATTATTGGCATAAAAAGTTGAAACTAGACTGTTCATTTCAGTCGGATAGGAAATGCAGTGCTCCTGCCGCATAATTAAAAGAGCGGATGTTGCAATGATATCTCAGAAAAACTCGAAATCCTCATTAAGGAGACTGAACCGTTGTTTCGTGGTTTTCTAAAATACATAGATTTTTTGTTTAACTTCACAAGAGTTTGAAATCTGATGAAATATCCGACATCAATGCGCTTTGTGCAAGTTGCTTGCCATTTGGAATTACGAAGTGATTGAATAACAGCATGTGCTTTCCGGCAAAATTAGTGTCAGTCAAAAGCTACATTTTGAGGAGAAATTAGGGAGTTTGTAGGGCGTTGTTGTTCTTACATCGTATGTCGTTAAACGGCGCAATTTCTTCCTTGGGCGCAGTCAAAAAATCACCTACAAAACTTTGTGCTATTCCTTTCCCTCGACGGCCTGCGAAAGATCGACTTCACTGTTTACACAGATTGCCCCACAGTTCATCGCACATATATGTAGCTCTGCAGTCGAAATGGTTGATGCTCGGCCCCGTGCTCTAAAATGTATCGAGCAGTCGTTCGCCTCACGAGATGCTGGGCGTGCGGCTCCCGTCTTGTTCTTGCCCGAAATTGCACTTTTAAGATTTATTCCCTGGTGTCTTCCCTCCATTTCATCCTCTCGTACAGCCCTGTCTCATGCCTTCCCTTCTAAATTGCACTGGCCACCTTCCGACTGATTGTTTTGGGGACGACCTCCAACAAAGCAATTTGCTGCTTTTTCCGACGTTCGAGCAAACGTTGTTGATTTCCACTGCCGTAATCTTTGCCAAATGCACTTCTGAACACCGCTGACGCCATATCAGTTGCAACTCACCGGTTGTCACATGGCTGTAGAAAGAAAGTGATAGCAGTGTTGTATCGCAGTGTATTTTATTTATTGACGTGTACTGATACTGTGTGGGAAACACCCAATTTGACAGTGACCAGAATAATTGCAGCAAAAAAAGCTGCGAGTTATTGCACAACAGAAAATGTAGAACAAATCATATGATGTATGCATGCTTATTACATATATAACCATGTAAAAAATGCCTGGTTCACGAGAACATAACATAACACTTCAGTTCTAAAAGTACTCGAAGTAGTGCTAAAATCAAAAATTACAGCAAGAAAAAAAAGGAAAAAGAACATGAAAAAGCTTTTTTGAAGATGCTGGACTGTCATCTAAATTCTAATTGATCGCAGTTGTTTCAATTTTGACGATAGGGATTTATTGTAATGATTTTTGATGCTCATGAGGTTAATGGTTGTCCGCTGTCTTCGTTTGTTCGCGGTTTGTATTGTTGACCTATTAGACGTTGATCATGACACGTTCATGTAATAAATTAAATTAAACTTTAAAGAACGGGCAATTAGGAGGTGAAACATCAACGAATTAACCTTGAAATTGGAGCTGACATCAATCAATTGTTATTGAATCCTTCAGATAGTTACCCAGCTGCTTCTTCAGGGTGCGAAGACATAATGCAAACTGCAGCTTTTCGCTTTTGAAGGCCATAAGAAGGCCGCTCCTTTGCCTTCTACTACTGCTAGTGTTACTTCAGGATTAAGTGAGCCGTGAACTTATTTCGTTTTCTCCAGGCTAAAAGGTTACATAGTGAATAACCAACCCACTTCCTGTAAGCCACCGTAGCAGACTTGTCTGGGAAGAAGAAACACTGGCTTGCTCATGAGGTGGCCGCTGCAGTTCCGCGCGCAACTGGCTTCCACGTCATCGCCTAGACGTACATAGAATGCGCGGCGCATCCCAAAAGTGATTGATTGACGCCGTCGTTTGTAAGAGATACAGAAGAGAAAGAGATGTACGTTGTCTGTAAGATACACGAGAGAAAAAGAAACGTAACGCTTGTGTCACCTGAGAGCAAAGACACAACGCAATAATTAACAAAACGGGCATGAAGTCTAGACCCGAGAAGAACGAGGCTTACCCTGAGCAATACGTCTGGAAGCGTCAACAAACTAAGCTCTTACGGTATGCTGCTTTTCAAAGACAAACAATAACGGCTCTACGGGCGAAGTATGCGGCCTTGAGATGCATCGCAAATTTCGGAAAAAATAGGTTAAAGAATTGAGAAACTTGGTGATCATAGATTCCAAAATCTTCTCAAAATGGCGCACACATCTGTGAAAGTTCCTTTAATAGAAGTTCAAGTATTTAGCTTTGGCAACACATTCCGATTTTTGGAATAGGGCATTTTTGATTGTACCCTTTGTCATAAAAAAAATTAAATTATAATTAAAAATTAAAAATTAGGGACGGTCATTCGTACTTCTTTAATCAAAGATGTATCCTTTTTGTGGAGGAAAAAAACTATTAAGATACTTTCCACAATCGGCCTGATATGCGTTTTGCACTCCTTGGCCAACGCAATTTCGTGGTGAAATTCTTGGAAACGACAAAAAAATCTTCAAATACTTGGAAATCTCGAAATCATAAAATAAACGATTATGTTGATCAATTCCTTTTAGAAAAGCCGCACGCATTTGCTTCTACGGGATGTTGTGGAGACAATTTGAATGCGCATTTGGCCTATACCTACAGTGGGCGGACGATGAGCAAGTCAGTGCTTCTTAACCTTTCCAGGCAGGCGAACCAATCCACAGACCCCAGAGGATGAGAGGTTTCGTTGGTCTGGGTGGCAAACCCGAACCAAGAACCAGGGATGAGCGGATTAACCGTTATCCGTTATCCGTTATCCGGTTTCCGGGGGTTTGGTCTATCCGTTTTGTTGTTCGTTATCCGGCGATCTTGGGCCGGATAACGAACAACAAATTAGCTGAATCTAAGCTTTGGACGTGGTGATGGGTGGACAATGTACAGGATCCTTTACGATCGTGAGAGTGGTCGTCAGAAACAACAGAAGTATTCAAATCTGGAAGGGTTAATCGAAGTTTCTTCACTTGGAAACGGTCTACATAGTTTTAAAGATATCTAACTTCCAGCCTTCCAGAAGGCCGGCTAAGCCTGTACCATACTTGTATGAGGTCTACATAGCATAGGTCTATTGCAGGATGTTCGATTGGATTGCAGGCGATAATGTTACATTTTTAGCCATATGCTGTCGTGAATGATCAAAAAATACTGCAGTGTAGCAGTGAATACTAGCAAAAGAAATAGGATTAATCTAAATACATAGAGCAAGCAATTTCTTCATTAAAAATTTTAGAGGAGCAATAAACTACTAAACAGACTTATCATCGTGGGTGCTGAAAACATGCAGATTTGTTTTAATTTCTGAGTTTTTTTTTTGAGAAACTTATCTGCAACATGGAGAACACCTTCGTTTTGGGGCTGGGTCGGGTATTCTTCCTCTGCTCCAGAAGGGATGGGTCGGATATTGTTCCTCAGATCCAGAAGGTCTGGATGTCATAACTCTTTGAGTGTGTGTTTGCCGTACGCAATTGCTTGCAGCTACTACCAAAGTTAGTATTTTATCCATCCCAGATAATTCCACGTTGAAGTACTTTGGATCTTTGGATGCTGTCGGGCAGGAACAACAATAACGGTTCAAGCATGTGTAGGATCAAGACGTTATGTGAAGTTTGTTTGGCTGGATGTCTCCTGCCTTCTTATTTCTAGAGACATCGGAAGAATTGCTCTTCCAAGGACTATTCTATTTTTCGATTGCTCTAATTGGAAAAAGAGTTAAGCGCAGAGTAAGGCTGATATATAGGACAATCCAGCTCAAGGGCGGGTATGTTGCTGTGCGTTTGTCTTCCTACGGATGGACAGAAAACACCATAGAGCGTTGTTAATGTGGCGACTGCAAAACGCTTGAAAAACACTACTAAAATGTCTAGAAATGGCTTATAAATTAACAGTCTTTAAGTCCTGGTCTGCTGTTGAAACTAGAGCAATTTAAAACGAGTTTTAATTTTTGTTGTTTGTTCGTTATTCGGCCATTTTCGGGCAAAATTATCCGTTATCCGTTATCCGGTTTTCAAAATTTCATTATCCGCTCATCCCTGCTAAGAACCTGTAATCTGGGACACGCGACAGCCACCGCCTCCGACTGCGCCACCAAGCGCTTAATTTATGATAATAGCAAATTCCCAAACGTTTTTCAAGCCCCACTAAAGACTGCTATTCATTTCTTAACTATGTGGTCACATGCACTACCTACCGCTCCTATCCACATTTGTACTC
>OX377202.1:80453492-80511610 GCA_947396885.1 Heligmosomoides polygyrus polygyrus
TGAAGCAGAAAAATGTCAGGATAGTTTGTCTAAAAACTTTCAAACTAAGAACGTTGACATAAATATATAAGAAGGATATTTCGGACTACATTCAGGGGTTTTAGAGGCACATTATGGACCTCTCGCTTCAGAAGTGCACCGTGCTGCTTAGAAAAATGTCATAGCTCCATTTAAAAGGTGAAGGGTTCGAGACGAATAACTGGTAACTTCGTGAAAATATCGACATTTGATAGAGTCAAAACAGACAAAGGGAGACAAATTCCAAACGGTAACAAAACGTAAAGCAACTTACATCCAAGTTTGGTGATCCCTCTTGTTATCTGAGCATCCATTCAAAGACATTGCACCATCTTGCTTATCAAGAAGGGTCCTTGTATCCGGATGCACAAGGAAGCCTTCATGAAGTAGCAAGTGATTACAAAGCCGACGATGAAAGTGGGAGAAATAGGTGGAATACAGCACAGAATATCCTATCGATCCCATCGGTGGTAACAGCTGATGGCTGGCCCCCTCGGTTGCGGTGCCGACCCACGAGAACTCGTCCGTGTGGGCGGGGTTTCTATGGAGGCGCGCCCAGTCGAGGTGACTACGGGGTGACTAACGTCTGGACCCGAAACTTCCCCAAGAGGGCATCTCGGCTGACGATCCTTCACTATTCAAGGTCAGACCCATCATTAGCAATGTTGGTGGCCCCACTGACCGTATTGCCTGGTTCCTCAACCTTGTGCTTGTACAATTGCTCCAATTTATACCAGCCCACCTGCCTAATACTAGCAAATTCCTTGAAACGCTGAGGAGAGCTAGACTGGAAAAGGGGTACGTGATGGAGTCGTTCGACGTCACATCGCTGTACACTAATGTGTCCAACGTGTGCGCATTGGAGGCAGTTCTGGAAATCCTCAATGAGCACCACACTAGTGTCAACATGCACGGCTCAACCGTCTCGCAGGTGATGGAGCTCCTCAAGGAGTGTTTGCAGTGCAACATATTCCGGTGGGCGGGTGAGTACTACAAGCAGATTAGAGGTCTCGCCATGGGCCAAAGACTTGCTCCAGTTCTCGCAGTAGCATTCATGTCCAAGGTGGAAGGCCCCGTTCTAGAACGAATGCCTACCATTTACTGCCGCTACATTGACGACTGTTTCGTCATCTGTCCAACTCAGCTTGAGATGGACACGTGCTTTGACTTACTAAACCGGCAGTCACAACACATCAAGTTCACACGTGAAAGGCCTACGGAGAACTGGCTCGCATTCCTCAATGTGCAGGTTCATCTATCCGATGGGATATACAGGACCAGGTGGTACCGAAAGCCGACAAATAGGAACATCATTGTTCATTGCACTTCGGCTCACCCAACCAGCATGAAAAAGGCAGTCGTCCAAAACATGCTCCATACTGCTCGCGCGGTCTCGTCTGAAGGCGCTGAAAGGTCCTACTCGATGGATTTGGCTCGCAGCATTGCGATACAAAACGGATACACTCCTACTGGCGGGGCTAGTGGGAGGTACCGGCTATCAGCCATCGTAAGAGGCCAACAGGACGACCGGTCGAAAGTGACATTCTGCGTCCCTTTCATTTCGGACCAATTGACTGCAGCAATACGTGGCTGCATTCAAAAAGCAGACCTGCAAGACGAAGTAAGAATCATAGCAGTACCTCCTACAAATCTGAAAGGGCAGCTAGTCCGAAATCGTCTGTACGACCGGCTGTGCACAACACCATCGTGCGTTATTTGCCCTTTCGGAAGGGAGGGAGACTGCCTTATGTCTGGGGTAGTATACCTCATTACATGCTTGGAATGCAGGGAAGAGTATGTGGGGGAAACAGGTAGACCCTTGTGTGTAAGGGTCAAGGAACACTTGGATGGGTTGAGCAGGTCCCACGTCTCAACTCCCCTGGGCGAGCACCGGGTGCGGCGGCATGCGAACAGCTGTTTTGGGGTGGAGGTCAAGATCCTTGCGCGTGAAGATGAGATTTCGGCGCGCCGAACTCTCGAGGCGCTGTACATTGCGGCGAGGTCCCCCCAAATCAATAGGAAGGACGAGTGCTTGGCTGTGACCCAGGAGCTGGCGCCGTACGTCGCCCTGTGTGGGTTTTGACCTCTGGGTCATGACCCGTTAGGTCCCTAAGGCATGTGGTCCCAAGGGCTCTATGTCATTCACCCATCTTCCGTTCAGCTAGGGTGTCAGTGGGCTCATTTGTCCACTCATAAAGGTTAGCCTTTTACTGACTTTCTACGTTGTCGTCCTCTTGGTCTCTTAGCCTTCTGGATGGGCTCCTGCAGAATGAAATGGCATTTGGGAGGGTAGTTTCTCAAATGACTTCGACTTTTCCAGGCTCTGAAGAAGGCGACAACGCCGAAACGTCAGCCGGAATAAAGCCTTGTACCAATCTTGGCTACGCTAAACCAACTACTCGACTATTGCAACATCAAAGATGCCAAGGTTTATCGAGAGTCGAACATGGAACGTGGACAAGATTTTTTGTCATAATTATAAAACAACCAACAGTTCGAAAAAACGACGACTAATTTACAACAACACAAACAATAAGGTACACACACCATTTTTTGAAGTGACCTGTCTTGGAGCAGATACATAAGGCCAAACGTTTCACGAATTTTTCGACGATGGGCGGCAGGTCGTGGCTGGGAGCAGATTCTGTTCACAGATGTGAAGCTGTTCACCGTGGAGCAGACGCAGAATCGCCAAAATGATAAGATCTCGCCTACAGAGGCTCCGAGCAGCTCTGCTATCGTCGAACACCGCCAGAACCCACAATCGACCATGGTTTGGGGCGGAATCACTCCTTCGGCAGGACCCCTCTGGTTTTCGTGGATAAAGGAGTGAAAATCGAAAAAGATGTGCACCAGCAAGACATTCTCGAGCCTGTAGTTCTTCCTTGGGTCCAGTAGCACTTCGGTGATACCCATTGGACGTTACAACAGGACTCTGCACCCGAACATAGGGGGAAGAGTACGCAGGTGGTGGTGGTGCAATTCCAATTTCCCCGATCCCCTCACGCCTTGGGAGTGGCCGCCGTATTCTCCGGATTTGAATCCGATGGACTATAGTGTGTGGGCATTTTCAAGACTAGGGTCGGCGTCAAGCGCCACTGCAGTCTCCAGTCCCTGAAGGAATCCTAACGCCAGGAGTGGGAACGATTGTTTCCTGACGACCTGCGGCACATCGCCCCCAAACCTCGCGAAGCGTTTGGCCCTGTGCATCCACTCCAAGGGAGACCATTACGAAACAGCTTGAACATGATCTACCTTAGTGTTTGTATTATTGCAATTTAGTTGTTTTCTCGAATTGTTGATTGCTTTATAATTATGATAAAAAATCTTGTCCACGTTATTTTGGTTCACCCTGTAAATCGATCAAAAATTAATTGCACCACAAAAATTGACGCCGCTAACGGTGTTTTGAAGAAAGTGTGTCCCTCAAGGTAGGCAGAATTCTGAGTTATAGGTGGTACCAAAGCCTTTGACAGCTGCCACCAAACGCAGTCTCTCTGAGCGCGCCACCGCATGCTATGAATTATATAGCAGTCTTCGGGGTGCATATGATGTCGTTTATGAAGTGCCCTAGTATGGAGTACTGCGCTTGACTTAGCCAGCACTTTAAAACGCAGATGTCTCTTGAGCGCGTGAAGAATCAGTTGAAGCTAAATGTGAGTAGATGAGGGCGAAGGGTCAGAATTACACAACAGCGCAAACCGGACATCCGTGGGAGATGACCAGCCACTGCCTCCAGAAAGACTGCAGTCGGTGCTGGAAGGACAAACGCCTGGTCGATAGCTCGTGCCATCATTTGTATTACTTCCATCGAAGCGGCATTGCCTTCTCCATAGAGGCTTCGACAAGAGAAGTCCATACTGGACTGGGGCCATCGACCGCGAAGCGAAAATGTCGACAGCAATGACCATGGTGCTACGTGAGAGAGACCCTTAGAAAATGAGATGAGAAGCAGTTGGTTGCTGCAAGCCGTCCTCTCCTCGAGACCGAATTCAGTTTCCCATGCGATTTTAAAGTACATCCAGGGGAGCATCCAAGGGCAAGCATGCCTCATGGCGCTCAATGTCTCCCGATTGAAGGCCACGTTTACAGATCCTCATAAAAAAGTCGATATTCATTTAGCTCCACATCCCCAAAACTCACGTGAAAACACTGCAGAACTTGCATTCGTAGGAAAGAGGCCACGAGCAGGCTGAGGCAAAGGGCGGAACCCTCTCACGACACTTCTCTAACATGCGTTTCAGAAGCTGCCACCACTCCGACGTCATCTCTTCCGTTTCTCCTTTTTGGCATAAAAAAGTGCACTAATACTTTGCCATTTTTAATGACACCACTATCGGGTGAATTTAATTAGATAAACGAGCTGATGGCTGTTCAAACCTCTATGAGCTTGACAAGTTGGTAGAGGCATCGCTAGGACTCGTGTGAAAATGCAGGCAAATAGATGCACGACATTTACAAAACACAAAACAACATTTTGGTTTTTATTAGAACGCTTCGAGAACTAGCGGTATGGGGGAAATCTAATCACTGTCTTTCTTCTTGTTCGATTTTCACAAAAAGCACGAAAAAGAAGAACGAGGTAGCAAGCATTAGGTTGAGTCTGAGTAGTTTGAGTAAATTTTGCAGCATTTCTGTTTTTTCTGGAATTCAAAGTAAACCCGCGAAAGTGCTATATTTTGTTTGAAAGCTTGTTTCCTAGCAATCATTTTGAGTTGTAAATCGTTAATTTTCCTTGCGCGGTTGAAAAGTTTTGTTCACTAGAACGATGACCACTCAAAATGAAAAAGTATGCGATTTCATTTTCAATTAGTTCAAACTCGACAGCAACGCGGCGATGGGGGTCAAGCACATTCAGAAAATCATAGGCAAGTTCGCTCCTAACCGAGGAAATTATTGGTATCAGCAGTTCCTTTCCGCCTAGACGGACAACAAAGACAAACCACTCCTGGGAAGACCAACTGCGTAAATAAAGGGTAATTACTTGGTTTAAGTCAATCATTTTCTTTTGTGGTATAATCTTATTTTTGCTGGAAGGCAAATTTTGCTGCAAAATTTATGACTCAACCTAATAGAATACAGAGGTGCACATCTGGTGAGTTGCATATCCATATAGAGAGTTTAGATTTAAAATTTGTGCCTTCTCCGTCTAGGATCCAAAATCGATGAATGGATGGATTTCAACACGCTGCAACTGTCATACTACTTCAGCCAACATAAAGGACACAAACAGTACAGGAAGGCGTTGATCAATCCCTTTTTGGAATGTGCCATGCATTCTACTTCTACGGGATGTTATGAAGGCGACCTGAATTTGACCTACACAATGATTTGTGATTGCCAGCCAAGCAACAGGTTAGTGCTTTAACCTTTTCTGAGAAGTCTGGGACTAACTCACCAGAAGGCTTGGTTGACACCAGCGGGAAATCCAAGCCAAGAACCTGGTGTTGAGAGCACGTAACAGCCGGTACCACCTCCAACTGCGCTCCACAAGCAAATACAGCCAACAAGTGTTTTTTTTGAAATTCTTCCGATACATGGACCAACTCCACGAAGCAAAGACAGGATTGTATGCAAAAGTATGTGAGCGCTAAAGGTTTTCTATAATCAACTCTGAAAAATCCAAGACTTGCGAAAATGGAGATGGAGAAAATGGTGTAGACGACATGTTGCGAGAATCGTGATTAAGATTGGTGCGCAGTGCGGTTCACCCACATTTCTTTCGGATCTGACAACGTTATTTATATTGACAGCTTGCAACAATGTGCAACCAGAATTCTACCGACGGAATGGAAAACTGACCAACCCTTAGGTTAGTTTCCAGAACTTTTTGTGTGTATGCACCCAAATTGCCTCCCCTCCCATGATAACCTGCAGAAATATACTAGAAACGCCGAGCTTTGTCATTATGTAGAGCCATAGTTATATAGCTATTTATGGTGCAAGACCGTCTTCACCTATTTCATTGTTGAAAAGTTTTTAAGAAAATTCTCTGCTACAAACAGAAAGCTGTGGGCCTCCATTCTTGACTTAGTCCCGCGATAAGGCCTCGGTAAATAGACCAATAGGCACCCACACGAATGTTCCTATTCAGAATTACATCAAGCAAGCGTAGACAGCCTTGAACACTGCCTCCAACTTATCATTTCCGACGCCTAATAAATGACCGCTCTCCGTAGCAGCAATAGCAGGAGGACTTCAGATGAAGAGCAAAATAACAGCTTGCGTCGAAGGAAAAATTAGGCGGAAAAAAACCTAACATCCTGAAGTGCAGTTGTCGGTCAAGACCACACACACACACACACACACACACACACACACACACACACACACACACACACACACACACACACACACACACACACACACACACACACACACACACACACACACACACACACACACACACACACACACACACACACACACACACACACACACACACACACACACACACACACACACACACACACACACACACACACACACACACACACACACACACACACACACCCTGTACAGGACGCCTTGTGTCAAAGGAAAGCGCTGACTTTTACATCGACTGGCCACCGCAAGATATCGTATAGGCCTAATACGCATACAAACTGCTTTCCGTAGGAGTAGAATGCGTGGCGCATCCCAAAAAGGGATTGAGTTGCGCCGTCCTTTACCCTTTATCCTTTACACTTTGCAGCACATAGTATGTGTTAGAGTGCTTTCAAAGCTCTACAGATGAAGAAACCTCTTCAGTGAGATGAGAAGATCACCTGCATCAGAAGCAGCATTTATCTAATAAGTTACATCAAAGCACTGTAGTGGCTCTTCCTAACAGAAGTCCCTCCTTTGTACATTCGTTTCTGTTAGCTCGAAACATTTCACAACATTTGCCCCGCGGCAATCCACTGAAGCGGCGCAAATAAGCGTCTGTGCCGAGTGGGCAGAATCGAAGACATATTCTTTCTTCCAGCACCTTACATGCATACATGAGAGAAGATGCAAGTGGACGGCGAGAAAGAGCAGCCGGACGGCGTTCTTAACAATTTGTTGCAGATACAAGTGGTCCAATATATCTGCCCTCTTCGCAACACGCAATGCATTGCCGAAAACCTAACCAATACAGGTGTTTTTTCAAGAATTAAGAAACGCATACGCAAGTAAAAGCAGACCGATATTGAAAAATAATCTCTTGAATTTCAAAAGTCCGAGGTGAGATTTCGGAGCAATAGATCAAATTAATAACATTTCCCGGCGGGGATAGAAAGAGTGGGTAGATGCTATCTGAAGGGATAGCTTTTCCTAATGGTGTGAGCCCTTTCTCGTCCTCATCCCCCAAAGAACTCTCGTACTTTGGGAAAACGCTCTAACCTATGGTCTTCCACGAAGGAATGTTGTCAACAAGCATTGTGACCGAAGCGGTGGACCATCGAGCCTCATTTTAGTTTCAAGAACTCTCTGTTTGTCTAGTTGGAAAGTGGGCGATTAGAGCGATGCCAGCGTTTTCAAACCCCAATGGATTGCTACAATCATCCTTCTTTAGTTGGTCTTTTTGAGGCAGATAGATGATCCTAATTTTCTGCGCCTCAAACGACAACAACGGACAGTAGGCAATAGCAGACGGTTGCATCCACTACGCGAGTGAGGCAGAGCAGTCAGTTGTAGGAGAAGGCTATGAATGACTATACCCAAAATAAGGACTGGGAAATGCCGCGGAAGGCACGTTGTTTGCGTTCTTTCTGTTCTATTGCTGTAGCTGACCTGAAATTCATCCTTTAAAAAAACTGACATACCGCCGTGATACCCTCGACGAGGTTTACTCACTGCCGTTGAAACACTTTTCGTGGATCTGCGTACTTAAATAGCCTTCGGATGCAATTAGTGGATGCGTCAATCGCTAATGAGTATCCCCTGGCGCTTTCGATAAAAAAGCGCTCAAAAATGGGATATCGAAAAATATTTTTATGGCAACGGGTAGATCTCATCGAGGGAATCAGACAAAATGTCAATTTTTAAAGATGAAGATCAAAACAGTTACAGCAAAAAAAAGAGAAGGAACAGGGATAACGCGCCTTTCGCAGCATTTCTTCAATCCTTATGGTGGGTATTGTATGCTGCCTCCACAGCAAGTTTCTAACAATTCATCAGCTCAGTCTGTGTAGTTATGCTCCAAGATTTCTTCAAATATTCGAATGATTTCGAACACAAATGTGAAGGATAGGCGAGGCGCGAGGCCTCGCAGAAGTGATCTTTGTAGTGTATTTGTTGATTGTGTTGTTCTGTGTAGTGTTCTGTTAGCATTTCTGTTCAGTATTGCAGTGTATCTGTATTTTCCCAGCAGCGGGATCTATCGATCGCCGTCCGCCTCGCCTGTGCCCAGCGCCGGCCATTCGGAGCCGGCGTGGCGGCGCGTGTCCACTTTAGGGGCCGGCCTTCCCGCGCGCGCAACTCTATATAAAGGGGGCCCGGGCGCGCCGAGCTCAGTCTGCACTGGTGTCAAGTTGGCGAGCGGCTGTTCTTGGAGTCTGGTCTGGTGTCAAGGTCGCGAGCGATTCGATTTCCTGTCCGGTTCAGGCCACAACCCAGACATCCGGCTCCCGGGTGAAACACCCAGGCGTAACACAAGACATTTTTGAGAACTCGAATTCAATTTTCCTGAATGTTCGGATTTGAGTGCATTAAAAACCCGATTTCTTGCTAATTCTAACAATAATATTTAAATGCGGATAAATATTCGTCATTCGCTCGTATAATCCATTCTGGTTCTGGCGTTACAATAAAATATAAAATATATAAGGTGTATAAGATCGCGTTGAGCATTTGAATGACGCCTGTCGTACACTTCAATAATTGTGGTATCTTTGAAGTTCGAATATTATTTCGAATGATTTAGAATACCGCCAATTTTTGAGCACTCAAATTCAAATATTATATTTGATATATATATGAAAAATAAAAATAAAGTAAAAATAAATATTCGAAAATAAAAACAAATATGCTCGAGATACGGGATTTTCTAAATATTTGAATTTGAATGCATTCGAGAAAGGCAGTTTTTCGAATATTCAAACCTGATTACTCAAATTGGAGCGAAAGTCGATCGAACACCCATTTGAATAGGTCGCTCAGGTATAAGAATGGTCTGAAGATAGCCTTGTTTCGGTTGGAGAGGCTAGATCTTTCTAGTGGACCTGACCAGAAAAAACCAAAAACTAAATCGGAATCGAATCAAATTTGTCATGATCGAGTCCCATTGAAGCACGGCGTGTGAAGTATTGCTCGTAACTGATGAGTTCTGTACGAAACTGGTACATGTGGTTTTTGACTAATGTTTCCACGAAATCGCTTTCTATTCCGTTTTCATTGGCGCTTCGGAGGGCCGTGAGCAGGAATCGTATTTGGACTGCTTCTCTGTTCAGTTACATTTCGAATTGAACTTTACAAGAATCGTAGCCTCAGTTCTTTGCAGTGCATGGTATAGGTTATTATTTCTGGCTGCTATAGCACTCAGCAGAAAAACCTCACGGTCGACTTAAAGGCATAATATCTGCATTCTCCATCAGTGAACGACTGGAAGACACGCTAGCATTCTTCCAAGACGCCGTTATGGTGGAGCCGTCAATCATGCAAGGGCCCCTAAAAACGAGGCTGAACTTTTGGTTTTCGTCGGAAGTTTCTCCTCCTACAGCAGAATGCCGTGCTGACAAGAGTGATGAAGACAGAAACAAGAACCATGTAGACGTAGTACAAGGGAAGGAGCCGGATGGGAAAAGAAGAGATGCGGAAGACGGGATCAAGATGGTCATCTAGTACCATCTTGTGTGGGAGTAGAGGATAAGCACAAATAGATATCGCACCGTTACCATCGATGTAGCGCGCCACCCATTCTGGTCGCTAATTGAGCACTCAAACTGGTCGAACGAGGTGTGCACATCACGAGGGCCAAGCAGAATATCGGGTCATTTTTGTAGTCCTTCTGTATGCCTTATTACAGTTTATGAGCACCAAAACGGCGCTGGTAGATTTGACATTGAACTGAAGAATGGAAAAACAACTACAACAACACCAAAGTACGTTGTATATACACCAGCCATGCCAACGGTTGTCTCCAAGGTTCATCTACGAGGTATGTATTACAGAATCGTTTCGGAACTATCGTTAGATAGAAGTACATAGAACTGAGCACCGAGGAGCCTCATCAACTCTTCGAAAGATGAAGGAACCAGCTCCTCTACTAAAGGCGTAGAACAAAGCAATGTTTTCTGAGAAGAGTCGCAATTTATCAAGAACATAGGCTTCTGCTTATTAAAAAAAAAACTGGAGGTCTAAGAATGTTGAGTCAGCTGGAGACAGCGCTCAGGAATGGTCAGCGCTCAACAGACCATGTAAGCGTCGTTGCCTTTTCGCTGAGGCACCTAAAGCGTGACAGAAATGACTGAACTGTGCTATACCAGCTGAACGCTTCAAGGCGAACAAGTCTGTTTCATCCTAAGTGCATTCCTGAGATTTTTTGCAAGTAGTCCATCGAGTACACCTGTAGACCATTTGCTCCATAATAAGGAGCACAAACGATTGATGTACTACGACATCGTAAACCAGGCATTCAACTGAATACAACACCTTCTGTGACGAGGCCAAGTTGAAACGACACCAACACCGAGACCAATTCGATGAAATGAGTCTGTCGATAATTCCACTTCAAAATGGCATACAACATGAAGTGTGATGTAGCGAGAAGCACAGAGAATGGGAAAACAACAATTGTTTCGCTTCGCACTGTTGGCTGCCAATGAATTGTTCGCAAAGGACGAATGAGGTGTTGGAGAAGTGGGGATTCCGCAGAATCCTGATTTCACACTGAATCTCAACATCGGAGGTGAATTAAGAGAATCGTAACTGCTGCTATGAAACTACTACGAACGAGAGGATTTACATCATCCAGCTCTCTGGTTTTCGGGGCCAGTTCGTCTAGCACAAGAAGGCGCACCGAATGTACCTACCAGATTTTTGTGAGCTAGAGACGGCTAGAGCAAATAGGATATAGAGGATAGCGCTACCCAATCCCTTTCTGGTCTACGCCACGCATTTTACTTCTACGGGATGAGTGGATATAATCTGAAGGAGTATTTGGCCAAGACAGTGAATAGCGGTGGACGACCGAAGGCAAGGCAATGTTTTGTCCATCTCGTACAAGCCTGTTACCAATTCACCGATCCCGGAAGGATGGAGAGCTTGGCTGGCCTAGGCAGGAGGCCTGAACACGGAAGCTGGTATCGGCTGTTCTCCTCCAATTGGTATGGGTAACTAGAGGTGTAATATATGACGTGAATTATTCGTTTTTATTAAGTTTGCGCGTAAATAATTCTAAGGTTGCTACAGAATGCGTAAAATTAAAATTTTAGGTAAACTATCAATCACTGTATCACTATCAGTAAATTATCAATAAACTAAATGAATTTACTGCAGAATTTTGGAAAATATTGCATACTATTCTCTCAAGACCGTGCTTATATTAAGAAGTGCGAGTGCGCTGTCCGAGGCGACGCCATCTTCTGCATGCTCCTCGAATCGAGGTTTTTTGCTTGTGTTTTGTCCAGAGTAACCAATCTGTCGTTGAATTGGTATGGGACTTCTGCAGGAGGGGAAAACAACTGATTTGTCCGGCTGGCCACCTCGTGACTGCAATGATTGAAGCGGTCAAATAAGCATTCAGAATAGAGCCATAACGTTTTGTAAATGCTTATACTTAGTTGCACGAACATTTCTTGCTGAGGAGTTGGAATGTTATTTTTATAAAAATACAAAAAACGACACTAAATAATGCTCGGTTTCCAATTTCTCCATCAAAGCAAAAAGGATTGAATGGAAGCGAAAAACCAACAATAAAAATTCCTTCACGTTTTCCAACGCAAGCGTTTCGTTCTTTCTTGCAGATCAGTCACCATGCATTTGTGACAGCTTTTTCTCTAGCAAAAATTACACGATGCTTTCGAGGCTACTGTACTGCTTGAAATGATCCTTGGACGAGCAATTTCCGGAGCTTCTCTTGTCTCTTCCATCCTCTGAAGAGAGCGGTTACGCCGAAACGTAAGCCGAATAAAGCTCTCATTACAATCTTGGCTTAGCAGATTCACAGCATCCTGCACCAGTGTTGAATGACATGCCAAGATTCAGCTACAGTTGTACATGGAACAGTTATACAGTAATATTTTAGTCATCACTAAATAGAGCGGTATAAATCGCCATCAAAGCCAAGATAGGAAACGGTTGCGGAGGTGTACACTCTCGCAAAGAGCAGCGCATGGCTGGACATTAAGCACAAGGAAGTTCAAGGTGACCAGCACTGTACCAGCGGAATCCTTGAACTCTACAGCATTCTTGGCTCTTCCTAGATCTACTATGTACGAAAGAGGAAGTAAATCAGAAAGATTCTGCGGACCAGAGAAGAGATGTGTTATGGCGAAACAATACAACACGAAATAGACACGACATCAGGCACAGTGCTTCACTGTGCAATAAATACGTTTGTGACTGAATGTTTACCTCAGAAACAAAGAGATAAAGCTTATTCACGAGAGTCAACAGAATTGCAAATGTTAGGTTGTCGGATTATAAGTGTCGTTTTTGCTCATAAAGAAATTTTGCTACAAGAAAAGAATGATCATACCTTAATACAAGAGGTAATCTCCGTTATTATCAATGACATGTCGCCAACGTCCTCGCAAAATATGGATGCATTTCTTGAAGAACTCTGGTGGCTGTGACTCGAAAAAATTGGAAACCTAAATTTCGACGTCATCATGGTCCTTAAAGTTTTCCCAAGGTATGCTGCATCGACGGGAAAAGACGGTAGTCTGACGGCGCTAGGTCTGCGCTATAAGGCGGGTGAGGCAGAAGTTCCCAGCCCAACTCCTCAATTTTTGCAGCTTGATATTTGCGGCGTGCGGTCGAGCGTTGTCATGGAGGAATTTCACAGCTGTGTGTTCACTCCTTGTTAACGCAGTGCTTGGTCCTCACAGCTCAATTGTTCTTTGTAAAGGTCTGCCGCAACTGTTTGGCCTGGATCCAGCACCTCAAAATGCACGAGTCCTCTTCTGTTCCACCAGGCACAAAACATGACTTTTTTCAGTGAATGTCGGGCTTCGTCGTTGTCGGAACCTCACCGAGGCTCAGCCATTGCCGCTTTCGTGTGGTTGTGTGTAGTGAATCCACTTCTCATTCTGACTTTCCGACTGTATGCTAACGATGGGCAATGGTAGAATGGTGATAACCGAACCTCTGTGCGAGCTCACGTGTAGTTTGCGTTGGATTCTACTCGACAGCTTCCTTTAATTCCTGGCTATGCACAGCTTCAGGACGCCTTTGATGTTCTTCGCCTTCAATGCTCTCACCACCGTCTCGGAAACGTTGAAACCATCGCTGGCATTGACGTAATGATGGAACTTCGTTACCAAATACTTCAGGCAAGATGCGATATGATTCTGCAGCAGTTCTCCCTCGCTTGAAGTCGTACAGCAAGCAAAGTCGTACTCGGTACTTTTGCTCGATCATCATTAATCTTTAAAAATCCTTTAAAAGGGTTAACGAACCGGAACTAAACTTTGGCGAAAGATGCCTTAGAAAACGATTAAACGTGTAAGGTTACATGATCCAAGAAGCAGCAGTAGCAGAGAAATGACAAATCGAATCCAGGCGACATTTACAATCTGCGAACCTAATAAAACACAGAAAAGCAGAGTCTCAGAGGTAGCTGTGTGCCTGTGCGATGGCATCACGTGCAGTCACTAGAATTTTTCCTAACGATAAAAAGAAGGAACGTGGCTACCGTTTGATAAGCCCTGCTGTGTGCGTGTTCCCTCTAACAATCAACTCCAAAAAATTGACCGCCCACGTAGGGAAGCTTCAGCGTTTTGAAAGCATTATGCCACTGCCCATGTTTAACCCTCAAATAAAAGAAAACCGATTAATCGCTAGTACAAAACTGCATGAATAATAATATGTTTTTTGATTACAATCTTAAGGTCCCTTATTATTCCAATTTCCATATTCTAATTATTTGAGCACGTTTTCGGAGGGGGTGCCGGCTGTAGCAAGCATCCAATTTCAGCTTCTTGCCTCGGATTTCTAGCCCAGGCCAACCAAGCCTTCCATCCCTCCATAGTCGGCGAAGTTCTCCGTAATAAGGTGTGGGAAGGATGAATCACTGACTTCTATCCGTCGTCCATCGCCAGCCATGATGTTGACCAAATACGCATTCAAATCGACTTCACGACACCCCGTACAAGTGTTCCAAATAGGGATTGATCAAAGTTGTCCTTTACTCCTTATCGTTTTTTATTTATGCAGTCGGCGACGTATCGGCTAAAGGACGACGTTAGCCATTCCCTACATGGTACTATTATACAAGGTGAACCAAAATAACGTGGACAAGACTTTTCGTCATAATTATAAAACAACCAACAATTCGAGAAAACGTCAACTAAATTACAGCAATACAAACATTACGGTGCGTCATGTTTACGTTGTTTCGTAGTGGCCTCCCTTGGAGCGAATGCAGAGGGCCAAACGTTTCGCGAATTTTTCGACGATGGGCCGCAGGTCGTACCTGGGAACAGATTCTCTTCATGGATGAGAAGCTGTTCACCGTAGAGCAGGCGCACAATCGCCAAAATTGTAGAATGTGGTCTACAGAGGCTCCAAGCATCTGTGCTATCGTCCAAAACCCTCAATCTGTCATGGTTTCGGGCGGAATCCACGCCAGCGGCAAGACCCCTGGTTTTCGTGGATAAAGGAGTGAAAGTCGACGAAGATGTGTACCAGCGAGACATTCTTGAGTCCGTAGTTCTTCCTTGGGTCCAGTAGCACTTCGGTGATGCCCACTGGACGTTCCAACAGGACTCTGCACCCGAACATAGGGCGAAGAGAACGCAGGAGTGGTGCAAGGCGAATTTCCCCGACTGCATCACGCCTTCGGAATGGCCGCCGTATCCTTCGGACTCGAATCCGATGGAAGTGTGTGGGCATCTTCAAGACTAGGGTCGGCGTCAAACTCGACCGCAGGTCCCTGAATGAATTCTTGCGCCAGGAGTGGGAACGGTTGTCTCCTGATGACCTGCGGCCCATCGCCGAAAAAATCGCGAAACATTTGGCCCTCCGCATCCACTCCAAGGGAGGCCACTTCGAAAACACTTGAACATGATGTACCCTAATGTTTGTATTGCTGCAATTTAGTCGTCGTTTTCTCGAATTGTTGGTTGTTTTATAATTATGATAAAAAAATCTTGTCCACGTTATTTTGTTTCATCCTGTACATTCCAGATTCACGGGATATCGTGGGGATCAATTTGAAAGTATTTTCGACTTGGACAAAGTACTGCGGTCGGCCGGTTTTCAGGGCATTGCATTATGTGCGCTTCCAGTCAAGTCTGAGACCAATTCACTAACCATGGGGCGAGGGAGGGCTTAAATAGAACCTGCAGAATTAGAACCAGTGACCTTTATTAGGAGTACACAAGTTGTTGGCGCATTCTTTGACTGCGCTACCACGTTCCCGTCAGCGGTATATCATCTTATGGACATGTTCTGTAAAACGCGAACAAACAACTATCGTCAGCCATAAGGCTACATACAGAACGTGCTTCGCGAGAATCGATAATATCGGATGTTGATACCGCAATCGATTTTGATCGATTTTCACAGATTGCTGCTTGTGAAATGTGGAACAACGGTAGAGAGGTATAAAGAAAGGGAAGGCCGTGTAGGTATAACCATGCTCATAAACGAGACTTCTTAATTAGTACATATTGCAGTATATAAGTATAACAACTTTGCATGCTGGCATTGTTGTTGACTGGTTCTTTCCCCGTCCTGGAATTTGTTTGTTTTCATTTTTTGATAGTCTTTACATGCAGTGATCGCTGTACATTAAACGCTTTTCAACGATTGCCTTATGCAAGCGTAATAAACATAAACATAAACATAAACATGAAGCAGAGAACACTGACTCGCCAACAGACGTCGGTCAACGTCTATGACTCTTTTCCGAGTTCAACCCTTTGAGGTGGGTCGCGCAAATATGTATGATCATCACCACAGACAGACAGACCCCTCAACAATATTAGTCGACTACAATAATTTCCTGGTTGAAGGCAGAACCAGTACTCAAATCGGCGATCAGGCCGGCTGAATGTTGGTAACGTGAGTTTCATAGAATATTCGATTACTTCGAGAGCAGTGCTTGGCAGAATTTGGACACTACAAATTATGATGTCAAGACGGCCAATATTCTGATTTTTTTGCATCCAAACCAAGGCATAACAAAATTGACTTTAATCATAAATGACCATAAGTGACAGTGGCAGATGTGGAAACAGGCTGCTCACTATACATTGGATCCGAATGAATCATTTTCGGATATCCGATTCGGATATCCCGATCCGAATCATCCAATTATCCGGCCACTGCAAAATTACCCTTATCCGAATCATTCAAAAATCCGGGGTCCTCAAAATCGCCCTTATCCGAATCATTCAAAAATCCGGTGCCCGCAAAATCGCCCTTATCCGAATCATCCAAAAATCCGGGGTCTGCGAAATTGTCATTATCCGAATCATCCAATTATCCGGACCCTTGTGGATTCGGATAAAATCGGATAAATTCGGATAACCCGTTGGATTTCCTCGCTCCATTTTGTAGTCGCGCACCCTGGATAAAAGCATATTCCAAACGAATTTCGCAGGCGGGCACGCTGCTGAGTCATGCGTATTCGCGCCCCAGTGTGAAATAGTGTCGTTGAATACAAGCACGTTGCTCAGCGTTACGTCGATCTTGGCATCTCTTCCTTCAAATACCATGTTGCGCTGCCGGGAAACAGCAAGGACGGGAACTGAGGGAGAGAAGGGCTTAAGCACGCCCTCTGATCGGAACTTTGCTATTTCACATTGTATAGCATTCGGCGCAAATTGGGTCGAGGGGGTCGCCATATAGAACAGCCCTATACCGCACTTTGTTGTGCATGAAATTAAAAATGTTATCCAACGCTTGTGTGTCTACCATTTGGTGAAGTGTGTTAGACCATTTCTGATGTAATACGACATTCATGTGCCTTCTTGGGAAGGAGGAAAAGCATTGAATACATGGTGATCCTCCCCCACCCCCCCCCCCCCCGGACCAATTTGCGTCACTTGATAATCACATTTTGGAAAGCCCGTATCTTAGAATAATTGATCTTGGAATCAGGGATGTGAGGAAATTTTTTAGAAAAGCGGAAGACGGAATGGAAAAGCTTAAAATGAGCGGAAATCGGAATGCGAAACATCGCCGAAACGGAAATGACTCAAAACTTTTTAGTTCGTCTACTATTTCATGATTATACATATATCCATAATGGCAATAACTGAGATGCCGTTAACGAATTTAGATAGCGGGCAAGGCAGCATGCGACTCTTTTTCAGCAACATATAACAATAACAATATAACAATATACAACAATAAAATAATCCTTGTATTCGTATTATTACTAAGATGAATTTTTAAGCATTACTAGTGTAACAAATCGAAGTTTGTGCAAAATCTTTCTGTAAACAGGAAGAAAGTATTTTGAAAGCAATGAACCCAGCTGACGAGTAGGATGCCAGAGATTTCGCCACTCATACCACTTAACCGGTCTTATTCAATGTCCCAGATCTGTCCCAATTAGGAGGAGGCAGAGTTAAGGTTACAGTTGCGTTCAGCACCCACGACACGACACCCACGCTCTGGGTACCATTGTATCATTTGACTCATTTTCTGAAACAAACTCAGTGGAGGAAATAAAAGAGGCAAGGTACCGCATGCCCTCCTCCGATTGGGATAGATCCAATGGCCTCCATGGAGCGCATTGTTAGCAACCTAAGAGTGGTTATAGAACTCTGATCTAGATTTGGTGTTGCAATCTAAGATTACTAGGGAAAAAAGATAAGCATGTTTCGGAAGAAAGGAATTTTATTCTTGATCCAAACACTCATGAAGTCTTTGTGGACCTACACTATTCGACAGTACATCGTTTCAAGAAAAGAAAAAAGAAAACAATTTGGTTAGTGTTTCGACATCAGGATGCACCACCGGTTTGAAAGCAACACAATCACAAACGCATAGTTAATCTCTTTCTTCAACCTTTCGTTTATGCTCAAGAGGTGAATGAACGCAGTGCAAAGCAATGAATGAGTGATGAGTCACCATTTCCGTTCCGTCTTCCGAGTCAAAACAGTGAAGAACACGGAAGCGGAAATTCTGCACATCCCTGTCTGGAATGATCCAGCTCTTTGACGTTTTCTTTCTTGACGAATAGTGAGAGTCTTTCGATACATGCACTGTTGCTGTTGTTGTTGTTGTTGTTGTTAAAGGATGGATTCCTTCTTAAGGAACGGTAATATTCTGATAAACTGCATCTTGCGTCAATGAGTCGGATATCCGATTCGGATATCCGAAATCCGGAGTTCGCGAAATTGCCGTTATCCGAATCATCCAAAAATCCGGGGTCCGCAAAATCGACCTTATCCGAATCATCCAGAAATCCGGTGTCCGCAAAATTGCTCTTATCCGAATCATCCAAAAATCCGGGGTTTGCAAAATTGCTCTTATCCGAATCATCCAAAAATCCGGGGTCCGCAAAATCGCTCTTATCCGAATCATCCAATTATCCGAAGATTTTCGATCGGATCCAATGTATACTGCTCACGTATGCATAGCTCGGCGTCACCTTCACAACAAAAAACGCTCTCAGTGGCAAAATCGATCTGGAAGACAATTTCAGCAGCAAATGTACGTATATTAATGTTTCTCAAAAGAATTGTCAAAGGCAAACACAGCGATACTCGTAAAGAATTGAGAATATTGAGAAGTTCGATAAAGCGGCGCTGCAGAATCTGACCGCCTGGTATTAGACACGATGTCCCTATTTGAGGAGTTGTCTTGCCGCTTTTATTTTATTTATCCATCGTTCTTTATTTGCACACTGAGGGCAAAGCACTGTAGTCGGAGGAGGCGCCGGCTGTGGCATGCACCTGATTCCAGAGTCTTGGTTTGGGTTTCCCACCCAGGCCAACCGAACCTTCCCTCCCTCCGGGTCGGCGGATAGGCGTCAGACTTATCTGGGAAGGATAAAGCGCTGACTTGTTCATTGGGTGGCCATCACAAGTCATTTTACATGTTCTACGCTCCAGGGCTACTCTGTGCACCGTAGGTAACAGCACCTTCGTGAGAAAGTTCGTGATGAACTTAGGAGTGGCGTGGGATCAGTCTGACAAAATTGGTGCGATGCGGACGACTCAGTGCTTCCGGTTGTGGAACTTTCCGTTTTCTCTTCCCCCCACCTTCAATTTTGGCAATTTTTCGCTTTCGAAAAACTGGAAAAACTAGACCACAAAACAAAAAATCTCACAGATATGGTTCACAACGTGCCCAACGTTAACAACGAAAAATCTAAGCACTGTTTCCATGACTATAAAATTCTGAACTTTTCGGCGATTGTAGGTTTTGAAAGCCAATTTTGAACGCCAATTAATTCGGGAGTCATTTTTTGAAACGAATCTGCAAAGGGAATAGACAACTATGTTGAGGCACTTGTGCAGGGTAACGTGTGGGTTTCTTCGTCAAAGACGTAAGTGGCGGTTATTTAGTCGAGCCTATCTATTAGGTTCTCGCCCTTAAGTCCCCACCAATTTTTCAACGATTCATTGCGGATTTCACCAGCGATTTCTTGCATAGCCTATAGAGCTTTTGAAAGAAAATGATTCGCTCTATCAGAGCGTGTATCGCACTTCTTTCTTCATCCTGAATTTTGTCAATTTTTAGGTCGTTAAATTGAAAGGTGAAAAGTGAAAAGTAGCCATCTGCGCAGCCGCTTCTCCCCGCTTAGGTTTGCAATTTTTTGCATAATATTTCAAAGCATTTGGAAGAAAATGTTCTGTACTACAAAAATACGTGTTGGTTCTATTTGCTTATTCGCCCTTTATTGATTTTTAGGACCTTCGTTCGGCGAGATGTTCATGGCGAGAAGCGTCTTCTGAGCTTTGGAGTCTGCGCCCATGGACCGGTATACTGGAAGCTGTTTTCCAAAAGCACGGCGATGGACTCCAAGGCCATGGTAAACGAAATAGAAGAGATGCGCCGACGACTCGCACTTAGTCGGTCTCAGCGCTTCAAGAAGGTCCTCCTCCTCGACAACGCCGCATCCCTTCGGGCAAAAGTGACCACAGATAAGCTTGCTCAGCTGGGCTACGTTCACATGCCTCACTCACCGTATTCGCCGGACATCTCTCCATGCGACTACCACTACTTTTTGAGCCTATGGGACTTCGTGGTCGGAAGGGACACAAGGACCCAAGCAGACCTCGACAACCACAACGAGCAGTGGATCAGCACCAGACCTAAGCAGTTCTGAAAGGATGGGATCAGGAAGTTGGCTGATCAATGGCAGCAAGTCATTGACCTGAATGGCGAATACATTCCTAAGCACCGTTGAGTTGTAATTGAGTTATAAAGAAATAAAGAAATTTGTTGAAATTGTCTCATTACTTTTGGCCCACCCTAATAGTTTAATCTGGAAGAAATTGGATTCGGAGGGCGTTGTTTTCAAAAGCGTCTAATTTGCTTGGAAGAATGTCCAGGTTAATTTGAAAGGTGTGCAGAGCACGTAGAAAATTTACCTTTAGACTACGAGTCCTTGTTAACAAAAGTTTAACTGCTTTGGAGCTCATTAAGAGCCACTGGTTGCTTTCTCGCTCGGTCTCATTGAAGAATAAAGCAATCAGTGTACGTCTCTTCTGAAGGAAATTCAGTCACAGGGAAATGTTACATCAACTTCTCTTGGAGAGAAATCCCTGCCCATTTCATTCGATCTATCGACTTTAAATAGTGCTGCAATCACCTATACGGGAGACGCAGAAATAACTGACAGAAAACCATGAAAAATCATGCTTTCAGCGCTGCTCAACAAATCTCAACAAATTACCATTTCCCGATGCCTGGTAGAGCCGCCACTCAAGACAGCTCTCGTTCAGACAGGATGTACTTCGAATGGAAATAGCAAACGCCTGATGAGTGGCGAAGGCCCTAAGCATAAGGACGTCACTCGTCATGCGCTCACCACAACGGACAATGCGAAGTGAACATGCTGTGCGCATTTGTATACAGCAGTTAAGGCCAGGCGAATGTCACAGGCAGCAGCGGGATTAGCACGCATCATTCTCCAGCAAAGAGACTCCAACGTCTTTCGTATAAGGGGCCAAACTGGACAAACTATTCAAGTCATCAGTTATTTCAAAGGGCGTGCTTCACATTAGCAGAACACCGCTTGAGTTCTGAAATAGCAGAATATAACATAATACTTATAATAGTATAATAACTGATAACTTTAAATACAGGTACAGGTTTTACATAAAGACATCATGCTTCACACTTTAAGCAACATTTTCATTCGCTGTACCACTGCATAGCGTATGTGGAAGAAACGATTTCATCATGGCCTATGAGATAACAAATAATTTGATTTCGTCTACAAACATCCTTCAGATCTTCTCTTCTTCTAATAGAAAGGGTAGGCAGTGAAAAGTTCAGGAAACCAGAGCATGAGGTACTGTACGACCTGCGTCGAAGAAGAGTTTCGTAGGACGCTTCGATTTTTTGACTTCTTTGTATTGCCTTCCATACATGAGGGATAAAGAACCATGTTACTCAAGCTCTTTTGGGATTAAACTTCTACAGGATGTCGCTATACTTTTACAGGATGTCTGTTCCACTTTTACAGGATATCTTGGAGGAGAATTTAATGTGTATTTGGCTATACAATGACTTGCGGTGCAGCCAATAACATCGTTTGCTTTGGTAATAGCCCAGACAGGTCTCGCCCCATTTCACTGACCCCGAAGGGATGGGAATCTTGGTTGGTCTGGGCGGAAAATTCGAACCAGCTACCTGATATCGGGTGCACCCAAAAGCCAGCACCTCCTTCGACTGCGCTCCACGCGCCTTTGCTATCCACCGCTTTCTCCAAATGCGATATCCTGATCCCAGAATGCTTCCAACTTCATCAATGGCTCACTACTGTTTTGCTGGCCATTCGAAGACTAATGTGAGAATAACCATATAGCTACTTGCAAAAGCGCAAGCTAAGGATGCCTTCTAGAGACGGCGCTAGCAACGGTATTTCGGTCAACGAAGCACACTCCTAAGGAGAGTTCATGTGTTAGATCCGCTATAAATCATGAAGAGCGCGAAAGATCACTTGAGCTTTTTTCAATGAGAGAAGGTTCATAGAGACTAGGAATTACCTCATGGGCTCTAGGGAAGAATGAAGCTACTGTCGAGACTAGCGGTATGGATGGCAGACTTACTCGACATAGTAAAGAAAGGCAGTCTTTCCATCAAAATTAGTACACCACGTCTGCTCACTTTGTCCCAATGTTGAACGGGAACAAGATTCCATCTATCGCGCTACGCCGCCTCCTTTTTCAAACTCAATCAGAGCAAGCCGGCACCAAATGGAAATGAAAGTTGTTTTTCGAGACGCCGCAATGCTAGCAGTATACGAGGTAGAAACCAACCTCCAGAAGGACTACACACGGAAGCAAACGAACAGTATTAAAGAACAAGGACGGAGAACAAATTTTCTTGTTCAGGATAGAACGATTGATTAAACTGGCTTTGCAACCTCTGCAACGAACAGGCATAACTTATCTACCTCGAGGAGGCAATAACTTCCTTAAGGCATAATATAATACAAAGCCAGTGGTGTATTCTGGTCTCCATCGTACTTCCTCTTAACATCCAGGGCGAACATAATAAGACCTAGGAAAATGTCGTTGAGTCAGCGCATATCATCAGAGGAAGAGTGTAGCGGCTGCACTGAAGTATCCCAGCTGTGGCGACAAGGGCGTTATCACCAGAAGTCCTAAGCGAAGCAGCTTTCCGGGGTAAAAAGCACCGCTCAATCCGCACCGTCGCTGTCTGTGATACAGCTGACGTCGACGAGCTGTCAATCTGTCAGGTGGATCATCGTCCCTTCAGTTGCAACATGGTTCCGGACGTTTAGATAACAGCTCCGAGAAGCGCTGACACACTGGCGCCAGCACTATGGAAACTCGGACAAGGTCGTGTAAAAGCGGGTGGGTAGAGTGGGCAAGTGATCTGAAGAGCTCCAGCATTCGGATTATAAGGTAAGTGAAGCGGGCCCTCATAGAGGAGTGTATAAATGTGGATAGGAACGGTAGATAGTGCATGTGATCACACAGTTAAGAAATGAGCAGCAGTCCTTCAGTGGAGCATGAAAAACGTTTGGGATTTCGCTATTATCATAATTAGGCGCGTAGTAGCGCAGTCGGAGGCGGCGGCTGTCCCGTGTTGGTTCGGGTTTGTCGTCCAGACCAACGAAACCTCCCATCCTCAGGGGTCTGTGGATTGGTATACCTGTCTGGAAAGGTCAAGAAACACTGACTTGCTCATCGTCCACTCACTGTAGCTATAGGCCAAATGCGCACTCAACATCCAGTAAATGCAAATGCGTGCGGCTTTCCTAAAAGGATCTGCTTGATCGTTTATTTTATTATTTCGAGTTTTCCAAGTATTTGAAGATTTTTTGACGTTTTCAGGAATATGACCTCGAAAGTGCGTTGGTCAAGGAGTGCAAAACGCATATCAGGCCGATTGTGGAAAGTAGTCAACAGTTTTTCCCTCTACAAAAAAGATACATCTTTGATTAAAGAAGTACGAATGACTGTCCCTAATTTTTAATTTTTAATTTTTAATTTTAATTTAATTTTTTATTTTTCGACAAGTGGGTATATCTTCAAATGCCTTATTCTAAAAATCGGAATGTGTTGTCAAGGCTAAACCTTTTAACTTCTATTAAAGGACTTTCACAGATGTGTACGCCATTTTGAGAAGGTTTTGGAATCCATGATCACTAACGTTTCTCAATTCTTTATCCATATTTTTTCCGAAATTTGCGATGCATATCAAGGCCGCACACTTCGCCGTAGAGCCATTGTTAAATGTTTGTTTTTAAAAAACAGCATACCGTAATAGCTTAATTTTTCGATGCTTTCAGACATATTGCTCAGGGTAAGCTTCGTTCTTCTCGGGTCTAGACTTCATGCCTGTTTTGTTAATTATTGCGTTGTATCTTTGCTTTCACCTGACGCAAAAGTTACGTTTCTTCTTTTCCTCCCGTGTATCTTACAGACATCTCTTGCATCTCTTTCTCTTTTGCATCTCTCACAAACGACGGCGTCAATCAATCACTTTTGGGATGCGCCGCGCATTCCGTGTATGTACGTCTAGGCAATGACGTGGAAGCCACTTGCGCGCGGAATTGAAGCGACCACCTCTTGAGCAAGCCAGTGTTTCTCCTTTTCAGAAAGTTTGCTACGGCGGCTTACACGAATTAGGTTGGTTATTCATTACGTAACCTTTTAGCCTGGAGAAAACGAAGCAAGTTCACGGCTCACTTAATCCTGAAGTAACACTTGCAGTAGTAAAAGGCAAAAGGACGACCTTCTTATGGCCTTCAAAATATTAGCGTGAAAATATCCGCTATAAAATGAAGGATTTTGCGTCTCAGCACCACCCGGAACCAGAGGAAGTTCCACTAAGTTTAGGACTGTCCTCGCTAGAATGTAGATCCGTGCTAATTTTTTCTCTGCCAGAGTAGTACCACACAGCGCAACAACGTCTCGTCTCCAGGGTTGGTAAGCACGTCTTGGCATAGTTCTAGAAGTGGGGCAGAAAAACTGATATATTCAGAGGATTCGCGATAACTGAATGTTTGCTGAATGTTTCGTCTCCTCCTCATGCTATCTGTCCTACTGCTTATTGATATCCGTTTTGTAGTTTAATGTTTCCATTCACTTTTTCATTTCAAGCTTTCATTTTTGCTTATTGATATCCGTTTTGTAGTTTAATGTTTCCATTCATTTATTTTATAAGTTGAAATGATTAAAACTTGAATTCAGCGAAAAGCTGCAGTTTGCATTATGTCTTCGCACATTGAAGAAGCAGCTGGGTAACTAACTGAAGGATTAAATAACAATTGATTGATGTCAGCTCCAATTTCACGTTTAATTCGTTGATGTTTCACCTCCTAATTGCCCATTCTTTGAAGATTAATTTAATTTATTACATGAACGTGTCATGATCAACGTCTAATAGGTCAGCAATACAAACCGCGAACAAACGAAGACAGCGGACAGCCATTAACCTCATGAGCATCAAGAATCATTATAATAAATCCCTATCGTCATAGTTGAAACAACTGCGATCAATTAAAATTTAGATGGCAGTCCAGCATCTTCAAAAAAGCTTTTTCATGTTCTTTTTCCTCTTTTTTCTTGCTGTACTTTTTGATTTTAGCATTACTTCGAGTACTTTTAGAACTAAAGTGTTATGTTATGTTCTCGTGAACCAGGCATTTTTTACATGGTTATCTATGTAATAAGCATGCATACATCATATGATTTGTTCTACAATTTCTGTTGTGCAATAACTCGCAGCTCTTTTTGCTGCAATTATTCTGGTCGCTATCAAATTGGGTGTTTCCCACACAGTAGTACACGTCAATAAATAAAATACACTGTGATACAACACTGCTATCACTTTCTTTCTACAGCCATGTGACAACCGGTGAGTTGCAACTGATATGGCGTCAGCGGTCTTCAGAAGTGCATTTGGCAAAGATTACGATAGTGGAAATCAACAACGTTTGATCGAACGTCGGAAAAAGCAGCAAATTGCTTTGTTGGAGGTCGTCCCCAAAACAATCAGTCGGAAGGTGGCCAGTGCAATTTAGAAGGGAAGGCATGAGACAGGGCTGTACGAGAGGATGAGATGGAGGGAAGACACCAGGGAATAAATCTTAAAAGTGCAATTTCGGTCACGAACAAGACGGGAGCCGCACGCCCAGCATCTTGTGAGGCGAACGACTGCTCGATACATTTTGGAGCACGGGGCCGAGTATCAACCATTTCGACTACAGGGCTATATGTGCGATGAACTGTGGGACAATCTGTGTAAACAGTGAAGTCGATCTTTTGCAGGTCGTCGAGGGAAGGGCATAGCACAAAGTTTTGTAGGTGCAATGATTTTTTGACTGCGCCCAAGGAAGAAATTGCGCCGTTTAATGACATACGGTGACAAGAACAAAATCAACCTACAAACTCCCCATTCGCCTCAAAATGTAGCTTTTGAGTGGCACTAATGTTGCCGGAAAGCCCATGCTGTAATTCAGTCCTTTCCTAATCCCAAATGGCAAGCAACTTGCACAAAGCGCATTGATGTCGGATGTTTCATCAGATTTCAAACTCTTGTGAAGTTGAACAACAAAATCTATGTATTTTAGAAAACCACTAAACAACGGTTCAGTCTCCTTAATGAGGATTTCGAGTTTTTCTGAGATATCATTGCAACATCCGCTCTTTTAATTATGTAGCAGGAGCTTGAAATGCACTGCATTTCCCATCCGACTGAGATGAACAGTCTAGTTTCAACTTTTTAGCATCCCAGTAATAAGGGCACCGAAATTCGCTCTCGTATAAGTTGGTTAAGGGATAAAAGGTAAGGGCTGGGGTTGATCAGTTTCTTCTTTAGACGCCAAACGCATTCTGACCCTAGGTGAAATCGTGCAACAAATTGAGTAGGCATTTAGCCCGTGCAGTGTCGTGAAATGAACAAACAAACAAGCTAGTAGTTTACTCTTCACTGGCACGTCTACCTCTAGTGCTAACTCATCGACCCTAGTTGGATGGGACCCTTCTCGTCTTGTTGCAAAACAAACCTATGCTCGATCAATGGAGCGATCAGTGTGGGGTCTCCGTCTACTGCGTCAGGAGTATCCTTTAGCTTGGCCGGGCTTTCAAGGCCTCTTCTTTGCCTACTCTCCGACCGGTCATTGGGCTCCAATACTGTTTCTTTTTATAATGATAACGCACATAGCGATACTACGTCGTTGCATATGAAATGGCCGATTTCAACTGAAAACTTTGATAGATCATAACTTTGCTTGGAAGCAATTTTGTTAACCGATATAAGCATCATTACAATTAGTTCGCTTTTGCAACACGACAATGGCATAGACATTCCATCTTTGCGAAAATCTTAACTACGAGAATAAATAAAACATAAGAAGTCATTCTCGACATCATCTTGGTTTTCTGAATTTTTATCTCTCACATAACGGCCTAAACGCTTCAAAAAATGAAAATCGTTAGGGCATAGATGTGGTGAATATGCTGGATGTGGCAGAGTTTCGTATCCCAATGCATCCAGTTTTTGGAGAACAACATTTAAAACGTGCGGTCGCGCGTTGCCATGCAGTAGGATTGGGCCTCCTAGATTGACCAAGGCAGGCTGCTATCCATTCAACTTCTGGTGCATCACTTCAATTTCAGCAGAGTATTTCTCCGCTGGTATAGTCTTTAAGAACTTGTCAAGGATTACACCAGTCATTGTCCACCTTACGGTCACCATGGTCTTCTTTGGATGGATACTTGGTTTCGGCACCTCCTTAGACTCTCATTCTTGTTCAGCGCTTGTGCACAGCAACGACGACGGTCATGAAGGATCCATTCTTCGTCGCATGTCACGATCGTGTCCAAAAGACGATCCTTAGATTGCGCATCCTTAAGGAAACTCAGGTGCCGTGGCGCTTCAGCATCTGCCCGGCCGTCAGTTCGTGCGGGATCCATTTATCCAATTTCTTTACTTTTCCGATCGCATTCAAGTGGTGTCTAATAGTGCTGCCGTCAAAACCGAAATGCTGTGCTGGCTCTCCCACAGTTTGACGCGGATCTGCTTCCACCATGGTTTTGAGTTGGTCGTCGTTAAGGAGTGATGGCGGCTTACCTCGGTCTTCCTCTTCGAGACTTTCATCTCCAGATCGAAACCTCTCGAACCAGCGGCGAATTGTGCGTTCCTTAGCGAAATCCCCTCAAATGCGGCACTGATGTTCCGAGGTGCTGCCGCTTCGTTGTGTCCACTTTTCCATTCATATAGATAGAGCACCCAAATTTCACGTTGAATCATTCTGTAAAAACGACGAAAAAAGCTCAGCGAGAGGCAAATGTGGGGCAAAGCCATAAATGGTAAGAAAGCGGAGATTCTGTGCTTTCGGAAACTATATGCAGCGCCTGAAACGAGAGCACTCGTAGCCACGAAAAATCGACCAGAAATTGAGGTAGTCAAATCGGCCATTTCATATGCAACAACCTAATAGCTCACACAGATAGAGACCTGGGGCCAGATTCATCAACGATTTAGGGAGATTTGAAAGGAAATTACAGCGTCCTGATAACATCCTGATAACGCCAACATTTCACTATATCGCTTGTTGATAAGTCGCGTTAATTCGTGTTTTCTCAGGCGTTTCCGCTGTAATTTCTCTGTCAAATTTCTGTAAGCCCTTGATGAATCCGGCCCAAGGTGAACATCTGGTAACCTTCACGCCCATACAAGTCAAGCTTTCTCTCCGCTGGGGTAAGTAAGTGGATTCTGCCCCTAAGTAGTCGTCTGGGAATGACAGAGACAGCGGATACTCATTACTTTCTTTCCTCAACCATTAGTCTGCCTATCGCATTTAACCCACTGAGCGCAACAGCATAGATATCGGCCTGTACGCTTGTTTCGCGAATTTGCTGGACGCTATGATTCGAATTTCCTTCAACCAAATTGCCAATATTCCTCATTTTTCGTCCGATCATGTTATTCCCTGTCGTCGCTGACTTTTCTGTGTGGTATCCAAGCGGTTGCTACGCACACCTACACTTCGCCCACAGCTTTTTTCGCAGTGCGCCAACATCATGAGTCAGGGATTGCGTTAATGGCACATTAAGCGCGCATAAAGCGTTAACGCGATTGTTTCGATCATAGACTGTCGCTGCAAATCATTGTATTCACTTATTTACCTGCACTCATAGTGCACTAACACATAGAATAAAAACACCAAGAACTAAGTTAGGCCAATACCAAATTCGAACAAAACGAATTAATCTTACAAAAAAGGGATGAACGAATGTCCCTCCAATACGCACTCAGAAACCCGAGTCAGATAAAGGTTTTTAGATTTAGGCACTATCTGGCTGCAACGATTTTATGGAGAGGAAGACTGTAGACCTTCCTTCACTTCGCTCCAGCATTTCGCGCACGGATCAACAGAGCTTTCCAATCGTCATACCAATTAGCTTGACCGTAGAGAAGCACGGTACGACCCTATGCTTAGCGCCTGTTCATACTTCGCGACAGCAGCGACAAGAGCGCAGCGCGCGTGGTGTGCGCGGCGTGCGGAAATATGAACAGGCGACAGCAGCGACTGGAGCGACAAGAGCGGCTGAAGCGACAACGCCGGCGCTTGAGTATAGAACAGGGGTGCACACAAAGTTCTGTGCGTTAAATTATTTTAACGAAATTTTTTAACGGAAATTTTTCGTTAAATTTCCGGTAAATCGTTAAATTTCGTTAAAAAATACAATTAGCAGTAAACCATTATTTCAAATGAAAAAAAAATCAATTAAAACGTTATATGCTCCTTCCAACTTTAACAGATCAACAACTAAAGGGTACTAAGCGGGCTGGTGCCCGATGTGCATCGGTAAGGTATCTTAAAACGGGTAAGCTAGATCAGCCACACCCCGGAGATCCTTCCCTTGCCTCCTACTTCTGTGCTCTCCCCCACGTCAGCGACGAAGAGCACAGAAACCGTGTTTATTTGAGTGTTCCACAACCATGGTCTCATAATGGAGCGGGCACCGGCTCGCTTAGTACCCAACTAAAGTTCAGGGTTGAAGTGCAATACTACAGTGTAACTTAAACAATTCATTATCAACAAGGTGTGGACAGTAAAATAAACAAACCTTTGGCAACAAATTATAATATCTTTATGGTGTGGAATAACACCAGGTATGGGATGGAAAATCAAGAGAACCAACTCGCTAAGTACCAAAAGAACTAATAAAAATACAATTGAAACCTATCAGTAGAATGCCAACACGTTAACGAACGTATGGTTTTAGCGTGCCCTGTGCGTAGGTCCAATCGATTTTTTTGTATCGTCGGAACTCTGACACGACATCTTGTCACACGTCCCACACGGCCGAAAGGATGTGACAAGATCGTTGATGTGTTAATGTTCAGGAAAGTAGTTTTCCAAATTTTTGTTATTAGGGCGCGTGTAGCGCAATCGGAGGGGTGCTTTTGCATGCATATCCTGCACCAGATTCCTGGTTCGGATTTCCGCCATGCCAACCAAGCCCTCCACCCCTCGGTGAGTTTTTGGTCGATGAATTGGTACCAGAGTTGTCTGCGAAGGATAAAGTGCTGAGTTTTTCATCGTGACCATCACAGGTGATCTACTGCATGGTCATTCACGCATTCAAATCGTCCCCAGGACATATCGAAGAAGTAGAATGCGTGGCGCATCCAAAAGGGATTGAGTGGCGGCGTTCTTGATCCCTTTACTAGCATTTTTCTCAAATCATTTAAAATACGTTCACCGACTGATAACATTCCCTCCTTTTCGACTAGTTTAGGTGGCGAGCAAAGTATTCTGGGATAAACAGCGCCAAATGAGGATAAGCATATTTTACGAGGAGGTCAGACCACTAACTTTGTGGATTTGTTGACGAGCTCGGCGGCTTAACGAATATCCTTTTCTAGCTCTGGTTGCATTATTTCCAAAAATTCAAATGTACCATAGAAGACATGAGAATAGCATAAAAACATTAAAATGTCCTTGCTGATTTCAGTAGTTTTTCAGGAATAGTCCTAGTTGGTAGGATGAGGCCTGCAGTATTAGTGAAGACTGAAGAGAAAGTGATAAGCTTACTGAGAAAAAAGTCCGTTAAAAATTCCGTTAAATTTCTAAAAATTTCCGTTAAGTCGTTAAGCCGGATTTTAACGGAAAATGCCGTTAATTCGTTAAATTCATTAAATCGTTAACCGTTAAATGTGCACCCCTGGTATAGACACTTTCTGGCGGCGCGCGCTCGGTTTTAATCGATTTTCATATTTTGCAAGGGCGACGAGAGCGACGAAAGCGACGAAAGCGCAGCTCGCGTAGCGTGCGCGGCGTGCGCAGCGACAAAAGCGACTGGTGCGACAACGCCGGCGCCCGAGTATAAACACTTTTCGGCGGCGCGCGCTCGATTTTAATCGATATGCATAATTTGCACGGGCGACAAGTCGCTCTTGTCGCGAAGTATGAACAGGCCCTTATTTGCACCGACCCCAAGCCTTGCACATGAGTCCTGATCACTTCGTGTGTGATGGCGTAGACTGCTTAAAGCTTTCGGTTCATCTCCAAGAATCAAAGAAAATTTTTATGCGAAAATTGTATCGAAGGTCTAACCAAAGGACGCGTGGTAGCGCTGTCAGAGGATACATCAGATTCCAGGTTATTGCTTCGGAATACCCGTCCAGGCCAGCCAATCCAACCATTACTATGAGGTTCGTGAATTGGTACAAGACTTTTCCTTGATTCGATATGGCTGATGGCGGAGGCTTGTATCCTTCGAATTCGGAGCGAAGACGCTTCATTTCCTTCGACATGGCGCATCTCCTGGTCGAAGATATAGCGGAAAATTCTGTGCAGAAAGTAGCATTAATGTGCAGTGCAAGTTGAATTTTTACTTAATAGTAGATGAATAGAAAGTAGTAACACAAAACGCTGAGAACTTTCCGAATAACCTAATAAATAAATAAATAAATAAATAAATAAAGAACCTACTATCCTTGCGATGAAAGGACAATGATAAAGAACGGCGTTAGCCATTCCGTTTTGAGACCACGCAATTTTAGTGCTACGAAATGTCGTGGAGGCAATTTGAATGCGCATTTGGCCCATACAACGACTTGCTATGAAGTGCCAATGGACAAGTCAGTATTTTATCCTCCCAGAGATCGCTCTACCCACTCACGGTCCTCGGTGTGGAAGGTAAGCTTGGTCTGGGTGGGAAGCCCGAGACATGAGTCTGCTCGCAACAACCGGTGTCTCCTCCAACTGCGCTACTACGCTCCTCCCCCTCCTCCCGCGGTATTCCTTAGAAATAGGATGCAAGGCGCATCCCAAAGTGGTGCCATCTCTCTTCTTCTCCAGCTTGTGCACAAATTTTCTTGTTTCGCCATCTTGCCTTGGAGTTGTATGAGCTTTGGTGGACGAAGATAGTGACGAAAGCGGCTGACACTAACAGAGTGAAGCGAGAATCTCTGCCCAGAATTCCGTTGCTGGGTAATTTGGCAGCGACGGCTCATATGGGCAAGCTTAGAATAGCTCGCGAAATGGCACTCGGCTGTGTGAATGCCGCTGCCGAACTCAATTGGAGATGAAAGAGCAAGAAAAAGTGCACTGAGATTAGAACGCAACACGAATAGAGCAGCAACAGACATCACCCATTGCTCTCTTTGGTTTTTTCAAAGATAAAGGCCCAAGGCGCTCACTCCTGCCAAACAGCGGCGCGCTCAAGGACAGCAAAGTGCATAGAAGACGCGTATGCGGACAATTAGCGGAGATGAGCATAGAGGGCTAGACAAGGCCCATTTGGCAGCAAGGCGGTCCACGGGTCGGCGTTCTCTTCAGAACATCGCTGAAAAGCTGCTGAATCCTTCGGATGTACGTTTAGCAGACGGCGAACATGGAGAGAAGCGGCAGATCGATACACTGCTGCTACTGCAGGCTGGAAGCGCGAGGGCAGCCATGTCCGGGCAGCACAGCCGCTTCAATCAGGCTCGGTGGTCAGTGCTGCTGGTGGAGCTCCACGCCTTGTGGGGCAGCCAAGCTCGTCCTTCCGGATGGATATATGCCGTTTTCACGTCGAATTTGACACTTTCAAATCAAATTGAACACTATCCAAGCAGGTTTAACCCCCTAATGGAAGCAATTATTTGGTGTATTAAAAGAAGGTATCACACCACGCACTTGACTAGATCGCCGCGATTATTATTCGATCAAATAACAAAAATTCTGTTTGCGTGGAGTAACATAAACGTAAACGGTACAACAAAAATATTAGGTTGGTGCAAAAGTATTGCACCAAAAATTTTGAAAATTTTTCAAGATTTAACAGGAACTTCGATGGACTGTTTGGTGCCACGTAGTTGTAGCACAAACACTCTAGAATATTTCGCATACGTGGCAATTAGCTTCTGAGGGCATATAATCACTACAATTGCAGAGAAGGCTGACCGACTCCGTGACTCGGACAAGGCTTCGCGACTGACTATCGCTCAGTCTCTCCTTGTTCGTTTCCGTAATAAGGACTGTCTCGAGAATGTCGTCACAGGAGATGAATCCTGGGTCTTCCTCGTTAACCATACTCGGAAGGCCCAGTTGCTCCCTCAAGGAGAACCACAACCTCAAGGCGGACATCCACCAGAGGAAGGTAATGCTGTGGTGTTGATGGGATTCTCGAGGAACGCTCTATCGTGAGCTTCCTGACAACGGCACCGCAGTAACAGCGAACATCTCCGCTACACAGCGGCAGAAGCTGAGCGAGACCATGTCGCGCAAACGGCGAGGGCGGAGGAATGTTTGCCTTCTTCATGACAATGCTCGCCCCCACTTTGCAAAGTCGTCTCTCTAGAAGTTGCAGAAGCTTAGGTGGGAGCTGCTGCCCCACCCACCGTATTCGCCAGGTCTTGCGCCATCGGACTACCACCTCCTTCAAGCTTTCAGGCAACACCTAAGGGATAGGTGCTTCAACGAGCGAACCGAACTGGAGTCCGAGGTGGAGCACTTCTTCGAGCCACAGCTGACTTGATTCTGGAAGAATGGATTTCTTGATCTCCCCATCAGATGGCAGAAGGTTGTAGATGGTAACTACTTTGTAGATTAAAGTCGTTCACGAAAGAAACAATAACATAAAAAAATTACGCTGTGGTGCAAGACTTTTCACCAACCTAATAGTCAGACAAAACACACACACACCTTCGCTGTTTCAAGTGAGCGGAATTTACACTATCAACCGAGTAAAATTCGCACGTGCACGATGCGGCATCTCCTTTTAATACACTAGAAGACTTTTGCTTTCCCGCGCTTTAAAGCTAATTTTATTTCACTATTTTTGCTTGGAAAATAAAATTTTCATAAAATTTCAAACAAGAATTGAACATCTACTATGGAAGTACAAAAAATTCAGTGAAAGTTATACCAAATTTACCTCAAGCATACAAATATCCTACCTGCTTTGGAGTCTCTAGTGTAATCTGGAAGACGCTTTTCTTTATTTGGAAGATGGTCAGTTAGATTTCAAAAGTTCAAGCTAGCCTAGAAGAGTGCCCAATTCGACTTGAAGTTTATCTAATTTGCTTCTAGCGCTAGGCGAGACTCGAACCCGCACCTCCCTCTGACCGGGCAGGGATGCTCTATGTCTTTACACCACCGGCGCCGTTTGATCGAACGCAACAGCCACATCTCGTGGGACCGATCAGCACTCACCCGTATGTCGGGATGAGCCGGCCGCTGATATCAGCATGGAACCAGATAAGATGATAGTCGTGATAGAGGTATAGATGTTGCGTTCGATCAAACGGCGCCGGTGGTGTAAAGGCGTAGGGCATTCCCGCCCGGTCAGAGGGAGGTGCAGTTTCGAGTCTCGCCTAGCGCCAGAAGTTTTGATCGCAACAAAACATCGTTATTACAGCTTACAACCTCGATACCAGTCACTGAAAAGGCTTGAAGAAACTGATTTGAACCGTATCTAATCTGGTTTAAAAAGTGTCCAATTTAACGTGAAATGTTACATTTATTCGCCAACATATAACATGTCTCTATATATGTATACATCTGAACAAACACATCGCGCTTTGAAAGCGCTGACGAGGCCGTTTCTTGATCGAGCTCTACTGCTCAAACCATGGAAACTACAGCCAACAAGAACAGAAACAACCGCAGCAACAGATAACAAACGCTGGGTAGCATCGAAAACAAGCACTCAACAGAACAACTCAATCTTCAACAAACAACAACAACAAACAGCCAATTAGAGGGCGCTGTCTCAGGTTTTTATCACCGCCTTGCGCTCCTTGTCCTTCTTCTTTTTCTTCGGTTTTCCCGTCAGGTCGGACACGTCGGCGAACATCTTCATGCCCTGCACTTCCTCGAGCTCCAGGCGAAGCAGCTCCAGTGCCGCCATGTTGAACCCGGTTATGTCCTGGAATTGTCACTGGAACGGAGGCTGCCTAAGCGCAGCGCGAGACTAATGCCCATTTCAGCACTAATCCAGGGCTCACGCATTTAGGCGCACTCATTCGACGTCTCTTTTCTGTCTCGTCAGTGAACCAGCTGAAGTGCTGGCCTGAACCGAAATAGGATGCATGGGAGAGAATCGCATCCGCTTCAGAAGTAACGAAATCAGGAATCTCGACCGAAGTGCAACATTGGGCAGGAGTTGCCGCCGATGAACGCTGCACCTTGCAAGCGGGATGGTGGGCCTTGCAATGTAGCCGATATTTTGTCACATCAAGTTCAGTTGCCTCCTAAAGCGCTGTGTCTGCCGCCAGTCGGCCTAGTCGACAGCCCACTCGCATCTTCAGCAGCACGGGCAACGGTTTGAGCACTGTGTGAGGCATCTCTTTTGCAATGGAGCAGGAAAAACCAGTTTATACATCATTCTCCCTTACACCTACAAGAAACCGAGGTCACTTCGAGTTATTTTCTTTTACGTGAACTTCTTACGTTGTCTATACACGTCTTAACAAAGTACAGCCATCCTCCGCACTATTTCCACACGTAGAATGCTGAGATGCCCGTCCGGGATATGATGCAGCCACAAGATATGTATGACCAATTGCCTGGCTAGTAGCGGATTCAGTCAGACGGTAGCCATTTCCAGGTCTTCTACGCTCGGTTAGTGTACTAGCTCTGGAATAACCTAAGTCATCGAATTCTCCGACATGGAAGAAAGCAAAAAAAAAAAAAAAAAACCAGCGATTGAGAACACACTGCTGAAGTCATTCGAAGAGAAACAATTGGAAAACAGCTATGAGAAAGACAACTTGGAAGCTGTAGAAGAGCGAGTAACGGATGAGATACAAGATCGACCACAAATCGCTTCCAGTTACTTCAGAGTGTTCGCAATCCTTTCCGCTACCTCCTTCCCTCCTTCGATGAGGGAGCATTCGATAGCTTTTCATATTCTGAAGCTAGCAGATGGACCGCTACACGTCAGAAGACTTGTAAATGGCTACCGTGTAACTAAACTCGCAGTTAGGCAAACAGCTGGTTACATACCATTTTCGCGTCGAATTTGACACTCTTCTAAGCTGGCCTGTGAACTATGAAACCAAATTGAACGTCTTCCAAATTAAGATGAGCTTCTTACGGGTTGACTACGGTCTCTCCAAGATGGCTAGAATAATTTTTTGTTCAAGGAAAACATGCTACAACTTTCTTTGAAATTTTTTAGTTCAGCTGCCCGAATGAGCGTAATAATTTTGTACAACTTTAATTTTTGGAAAAAATAATTCATCGAATCTTGTTTTAGAGCACAACAAGGCAGCAATCATTTAGTGCATTAAAAAGCAAGATTACGCCATGCACTCGAAAACCTCTTCGCGATTTTTATTTGGTTGATAATGTAAATGCTGCTTACAAGAAGCATATAAATGAGGATATGCGTGTTCTTAACAATTGTTTTTGTTGTATTGTTTACAGGTGTGAAACTCCATGCAGAGAGCAATTTCGCTATAAATCGGCTAAAAATCGCGACGTCTTGGACGAGTGCATGGCGCAAACTTTTCTTTTGACACCGTTACAGGATGTTTTGTTGTGATCAAAACTCTTGCGTCAGGCGGAACTCAAACCCGCATCTTCTGTTTTGCCGGTCAGCGACGTTCACCTTACACCACCAGCGCCACCCGTACCCTTTTCTTGTACAAAAAATGACTGCAACCTCTTTTGGAGAGTAGAACAATCTCATTTCGATTTGGAAGAGTTCGCTTTGATTTCAAAAGTCTTAAGCTAGGTTAGAAGAGTGTCCAATTTGATATAAAAAGTAATCGTGAAAATGGTATACTTTTGGCTGCGTCATATTCCGCGCGACATCTCAGCGTTCTACGTATGAGACTAGTGCGGAGGATGACCTCGGTCTAGAGTAGGTATAAGGCTAAACGACGTGCAAGCTAGTTGCTTTTCTGCTCCATTGCCCTGCGGACACCGCTTCAAGAGAACAATCAATTCGTTGTAACAGCATATCGGCTATCTCCAAACCCTCACTATTCCGCTTAGCACGTACAGCTTCACCGGTTGTAACTCTGCCCAACGTCACATTCGGGTCGAGATGTTTGTATTCTGTTAATACTGGGGCGGGGTCGATTCTACCCGTATGCAGCGCCAGTGTTCAGACCTACATTTTAGCCAGTTACCTGATCAGTTGAAGCCTTAGAAAACAATTTACATTCACAAGGTAACCTTAACCAGAAAGCGTCCGAATTAGGATAAATCATTCTCAGTCGCCCAACCCATTAACTACATACACATTCAGAGGGAGCTCTGCCATCTTGCAACCCAAGAAGAAAATGCTAAGCGGATTTTCGTTAGTAACCCGTGCGCGTGTGTTCCCATTCACGTTCAGAGGAAGGAGCAGCTCCGAATGCCTCAGCACCATGTATCTGTATCGACATACGACCTCTGTACAGAGGGCCTCAAAAAAATGTGTACACTGTTTGGAAGGTCATAACTTTGCTCACAGTAAAGAATCTGAAGAGGTTGGGAATTCATATGAAAGCTTTAGGAAATAGAAAACTTTTGACATATAAGAGGCATGGAATGCTCATGCGCTTGTCTGACATTTTGCATTCTACACTCGATTGATTGTGTTTCGCTTGAATAGTTGTTATAGTTTCTCCACAAAGTGGCCGCATTGATTGATTTGATCTTCTTTTAAGGTTTAAAATTTAACAACACGCTAGCGCTTGCGAAAAATTCAGGTACTATTAAAGAGGTTCTAACTGCTACTAAAGCTTTGAAGGTGTTTGGGACTCATATTAAAGCACAGGGTAGCGAGATTTGTGTGGCGTGTAAATAGTCGAGATTGCGCTTGCCCCGACGGAAACAATGCATTTCAGACTCGATCGATTGTGCGTGGACGGAATGTGGTTACAGTCTCGTTATTAATTAGCCACATTAACCTGTGCTGTGTTTCTTTTAACGTTATCCATAGTGTAATAATGCCGATTAACCTCACCATTCAGCTTGAATGTTGCTTCATCAGTCCACAGAATCCGTCTTGAAAAATGGAGCTCCTGCTCACATTTAAATTGTGAAATCAATAAACTATTATGTCATGTCGTCTCTTTCACATAGTTGTAAAGTCCTAAGTGTTAAAAGAAGCACAGCACAGGTTAATCTGGCCAAGTAGTAATAAGACTGTAACAAGCATTTAGGCGATGCAAAATCAATCGAGCTTGAAATGCAAGGTTACGGGCGGAGCCATGGCGCAATCTTGAGCTTGACACGTCATAAAAATTTCGCTATGTTGTGCTTCCACATGAGTTTCAAACGTATAGTATCTGTCTTTACAATAACCTTTATTTCTGGCTACCGGTGGTGTGTTCTTACATTTTAAACCATTAAAAAACACAAATCAATCGATATGGCCACTTTGTTGGGAAATAATAACAAGTATTCAAGCGAAACGCAATCAATCGAGCATAAAATGCAGAATTTCAGATGAATGCATGGCGCATTGCATACCGCTCACATGTCGGAAAAATGCTATTTTCTAAGCTTTCATGTAATCCCTTAACCTCTTCAGTACCTTTACTGTGAGCAAAGTTATCACCTTTCAAACAGTGTATACCTTTTTTGAGACACCTTGTATAGTTGGAAGTGTAAGGACAGAGGCCGGATTCATCAACAATTAACTCGTGGGTATGCGGGTGATAAGTGGTAGAGATAAGATAAGAGTCAGGCAGAGATAACGCAAGAGACGGAGACGCAGGCTTCATTGTGGGTATCTCTACCCCTTATACCCGCAAGTTAGTCGTTGATGAATCCGGCCCCAGAACGACAAGCCTGGGTAGTTTCCAAGTGCGGAAGAATATGAACAACCTCCTGCTATGTGCTCACTCAATCTACAGCCCGGCTTTTCTGTATTAATGTACTCTACGGAAGCTGGGGTCCGAGAGGGCAGGAACAACGATCAGGGCCTCGAAATGAGGATCGAAAGGACGCTGTAAGCCAATGACCAACATACGCCTCAGAGACCTGGGCTATACGAAAGCAGGATGAACACGCAATCAGCGTCGCGTAGCGTGGAATCGAGAGGGCGATGCTGAGCGATACGATTCACGCAAGTGAGGGAAGGCCTCTGGGGTTCCCAGCTTCGTCGACGTTCGAGGATCTGAGACGTCGAAAATTAGGTGAGCCGCGCATGCTAATGCGCTCCGCACACACCCGCTGGACGAGAGCTGCCACCCACTGGATTCGGCATTTTGTCAAGAGAACGCCAGAACGCTCACTAGCGCGTTGGTCGAACTTTTTCGAGAAAGCCCTGCACGAACGATATGACACTCTTCGCATCCCTCGAGCGAGGAGGATCCACTGAAGCAAAGGCAACGAAAGGAACTGTCGACCTTGGTTACAAGTGTCACGAAAGTTTCAAAGGTGGAAATGCCCATGGACGCGCCGAATTGGATGTACTCTCTAAATCTTTCAAGGCCTGTGAAAACGAGTGTGGAGGAGAGTGTGGTATATTTAAAGATCGAGTAGATTATTCGTGCTCAAACTGGTTTAAAAAATCATCAGCTCGAGTTTACACGTACTTATAGCGCTGAGTAATACGGACGTAATTAAAACGCATAGAATATAAAGTCCTTTCGAAGAGCACATAAATTAACCGGCTCTTTCTAATAACGGTGCCACACGTAGAATAACCAGAAGGAATAGTGAGAAAGAAGCCGGAGAGTCCATCGAATTTCTAGACCCCATGATGAACATAAAACTTCTTCGAATGAACACTCGACGGTATTTCAAGTGCTCTGCTTCGTGTGGTAGGCGTGATTGACACCTCGGACACTTCAGAAGCACTAACGACTACACGTATGATGCTCGACGGATGCTTTCGGAAGTGCAACCGGCAACGCAACAACAGAGTGGCATCGTACTTGCGGTGTGGAAAGAATGTCTCGTCCGTATCCCCACCCATACGTTTCTAGGATATTGCTTTTGAAGCTCTTAGATTTTTAGAATCGTGCACGTACAAGAACCACTAATGTTTTCTCACTCCCAAAGGGTTTTGTCGGGATTGTACCAATTAAGGACTCTCGGAACACCGCACTCACTCGAACATCCACAATTCCCCTCGGCATCTCTGCTGAAATCTTCTCGAGCACTGGCAGCATCTCGGTAGAATTGATGATGTAGTTCTGATGAACCCTAAAACGTCAGCAGTTTCCCCTACAAAAACGATCAGCAGTTCTGTTCTCACTCATAAAAGAAAAGAAACAAGGAACAAACCTTATCAAGAAGATAGCTATGCGAACACAGAATTCCACCTTGTAGCGCTTCTGGACACATTCTGATAAGGCAGAAAGAATGTCAGCGGTGTAGCTGAGAGGAACCAGAAGAAGGGAGCGTTCCAGATTACTATAACGTAGAACCGTTTATTGAACTCTAAGCATCATGTTTGGCTTATAAATGCCCCGTTCTAAGCAACCGTTTCTCAGCCATAATCAAGTGGTAACATTGCCACTACATGCTTCAAAAGTTCAGATGTGTGGCTAGGTTAGCTGGTTCAGTGCTGTTTTCTTCTGCTCGTTCATAGTAAAAGAGGAACCGTCATGATAAGGGCACAAAGAGCTCCTCATTTGTTATTCATCGCTGTTCGCCTAGCAACAACGCCAGCATATCACTGCCACCGTTTGTCGAGTGTTTATCGCCAGCCTTGGTCTCCCTGCCACGGATCTGTTCAGCATTTATAACTTGTCCAGGCCAACTTATGGCGATGGTAATTCACTAGATACCCCGTACTAGACGCCACTTATATTCTGTTACACACAACTGAGTTATTCCGAGTGCTTGTATGTGGCCGCAAAACTGTTGGCCCCTGGGGGGTCTTCCTCTTCTTTTGACTGCTTGGTATGAAGGAGACTAGAACACAAGGACCGTAGAGTGGGATTTACAACAATTAACTACATAATCGATTAATCAATACCGGGCGACATAACTAATGTTGGGGACGAAACCCCATCCAGTAGTCTGTCCCACCGCTATATGCACTGTTTAACACATTGACGACAATATGAGCCGTCGGTGGCTCATAACTTTCATGCTGGCTTTTGTTCCGCTGCCGTCGGTTTTTTATAGATGTTTTCTCTGATCACTAATCACTAGGAGAGTGGTCAGGAATAAGCAAGAGCAATGTCGTTGCTTTCATTACATATATCGAAATTGAAAATTGTTACCTTACTAGGAAGGAGACCAATCCCACAACCAAATCAACTAAAGTCAGTCTTTTTCTCCCAAATTCCTCTCAGGAGGTTATTTGGGGTGCTGATCACGAATCTGACATCCGTTTTCAAAATTTCGGCAACTGTAGGTACGGGTGAATAAGACTGTCAGAGTCATCGTCACAGATTTCGTCCAAGCTTCGTCTACGAGACAATTACTCCCACAGCCTTGCTCATCTGTACCTACCGTAATTGACCGCAGTTTCGAAAATCGATGTCAGATCCAAGATCAGCACCCCAAGTAACCCCACAGACGAAGTTCTGGCAAAATCGGTGACCATGACTCCGACGGCCTTACTCACCCGTACCTACCGTACGTAACCTACCGTAATTGGATGAAATTTCGAAAACGGATATCAGGCTCGTAATCAGCAGTCCAAATAACTTCCTTGGGCAAAGTTTGGGTAAAAAACACTGACTTGAATTGATTTGATTGTAGAAATGGTCTCCTTCCTAGTGAGATTTTTTAATTCGATATATGCAATGAATGCAACGGCATTTTTCTAACTTATGCCTGTCAGACATTCTCCTATCACAGGTGATTACAGAACAGAACAAGCATATATAAAAAGTGCATGAAACAAAAAAGTGGTTCGCGAGGGACATTATGAGCCACCGGTGGGTCATAGCGCGCCTGTGTAGAATCGTGCGCGTGTTCCGCGCGGTTGTCTGCCGCAAAACGCGATTGTGGTCAATGTCTTAACCAGCTAACCAGCTCATATCTGCACTGAGGCATAATGAATAAATGGTGATGCTACGTTCACTCTTTATAATGCTTTGGACATTCCACAACTACGAACTATCGGAGAGTCAAACTGAGTCCGTAGTTGTACGATATAATGGTTTGCGGCACTCAAACGATAGTGAGTACTCCGCACTCTCTGACAACCCTGCTGGCCATTCAATGATCGTGGAAGGATAGAAGGCATGGTTGACCAGGGAGCGGACCGAGACTGAATTTGATTTGGGATGCCAACAAGATGAAAATTTCTGTAAAACTTTACCTTAACTATGACACAATTGAAAGAAAAAACTTTTCCATATTCAACACCACAAAATGAGGATCTCGCAAAGGTATTGAGCCAATACTGGTATGGAAGCTTCTGAGAAGCTCACCCACCCACGCCTTTTTTCCACCGAGCGTGGCTTACCACCTCCTCGACTGTCTCCATAAGCTGCTCAGTCGAGTTGTCATACTCTCCTTCCGTTTCATTCTCTCACTAGCTTTTGTAAGTTGATCTAGAGTAACTACACAACTCCTTCTGTCTTTTCCAGACTCTTAAGAAGGCGGTAACTCCGAAGCGTGAGCCGAACAAAGCTTCCATATCAATTCTGGCTCAAAAACTTTGAGATCCTACGCCATGGATAAAGAACATGCCGCGGTTCAACGGTAGTCGAACATGGAATGCCACATAAGCTTTAGGCAAAAATGTTTTTAAAAAACTTGAAGAACTACCTTGGTCTACACTTTGAGATGACATCCACAATGAAGTGATCGAGAGACTTGCTGTTATAGGCACCAAGCAACGGATGAGGTTTGTGCTAAAATCATTGAAATCACGATTGGTAAGTGAAAAAACTTCCCGCTGACGTCGGTGGTGAAGCCAGCTATGAAAGAATTTTTTTACCGCAAAGATTTTGCAACTATCAATTCATGGAATGGGGATGGGAACTCCAAAAAGGCTCAGAGAGGCCAAGTTTTCGAAACAAAACCACTCTATGGAAACACTCAGCTCACATCTGTATTTTCGCCTTGCTGAACCCGTTCGTTTCTCACGATATCGACGGCTTCAATTATATTCTCGGCCTAAACAGTAGCATAATTAAATAGATGAGGAAATGGGTGGGACAAAGAACTGATCGATGGACACTGAAGGCATGACGTCACTTACCGACACAATACTTTGACTGCTCTTAACCGAAGCCAGACTCGCTTCCGGATCAACAACTTCCCCGGACACCACATCCTCCTCGTCAACGAGGCGAGCCTCATAGTCCTTCTCCCTGAAATGCTAATATTTTGGCCGCGTAATATCAGGCAAGCGTCAGCTAAACACCAACAAGGTCCGAATCGAAATGCCAGTAATTCGAAAAACGTCTTCAGCACATCATTTAAAATTAAAGAAATCAGGTGCCTGAAAATCGTCGTTAATGTGTATAACGTTTGATCAACAGTACGCCTAGAGCGCACTGCTGACAATTGCATTAAAACGAGAAGCAGTGGAATAGTGTCCGTACTTCCACAAATGAAGGGCACAATGAAAGAAAGGGGAAATGCTTGCTAAAAGCCCCCCTCATTCTGAAGCACATAATTGGAAGTGATTAGTGGCTTAGAGTAATTGTGAAATTTAATCTGAGTCTGCAGCGATTCGCCGACTGTGATTTTGCTATAGAAGCTTCGGAAAAGCTATTACCGCCTTGTACACAATTGAAAATCTACGCCTTGTATGTTCTTCATTCATCTTCTAAATGTTGGAGGTTGGCACTGTCTCTCACCGTTAGAAGGTGTACTGTTCAATAGGGGTTTGAAATTTCGCAACGGGCGTGGCGATATACTATTCTCACATCTAACTGGACACTTTTCTAAACAAGCCAAACACCTTTGAAATCAAACAGAACATCTTCCAAATCAAAAAGAGCCCTTTACACATTAAACAGAGACTCTCCAAAAAGGTTAGAATAATTTTTCGATCAAGGAAAATTTAGAAGGTCTTTCTTTGAAAATTTTTACCACCTGCCCAATGAATGTTTAAAATTTTATAAAATTCTCTTTTTGAGGAAAATAATGGTTTAATGGTTGTTTTGAAGAGCATGAAGGCGGCCTTATAATAGCGCTGAAACAAGAGGTTGCACTATACCCTCGTTCAAGGCCTCGCCAATTTTATTCAACTGGTAGCAAAATTTTTGTTTGTATATATGTAGTTTCACACCTGTGAACTAAAAACAAAAACCATTGCACAGAACATATCCTCACTTCGATGCCTCATGTAAGCAGGATTTACACAACCAAGCAACGAGCTAATCGAATGCATGGCGCGATCTCCTCCTTTAATGCACTAAATGATTACCGCCTTATTGCGCTTTAGAACAGTTTTAATTTTTAATTTTTTTTTTAAATTTTATTATTAAGTTATTAGGCCCGTTCCTGCAGTTGAACTAAAAAATTAAAGAAAGTTACACCAAATTTTGATGCAACAGAAAAACTAATCTGATGAAAAAACTGTTCTATTTACCATGGAGAGGTTTGTAGTTTAACCTGTTATGAGCTCGTTTCGATTTGGAAGACGTTCATTTTGATTTTAGGAGCATCAAGTGCGTTTCGAAGACAGTCCAACTCGACATGGAAAGTGTCCAATTTTACGTGAAAACTGTACATTTTCCCAGTAGTTTCTGCTTAAGCCTGGGCTCTTCTTTAATCTGAAGAAGACGAACTCGCGGAAACATTAGCCAATGAAAAGATTTTAAGAAGCTCGCACCAAAGTTCAACGCATCAGTCATCAAATGACTTCGCTCAACGCCCAGATTCATACAGGGTCAAACTTGGCAACTGCTATTTCCTCTGTATAGCTGATCTATCGTTCACAAGGATCAACTAGCCTGAATCGATTAAGCTTAAGCAAAACAGTCAGCAAGCAATGACTGCTGTCCTGCGTCAGAGGGGCCTGTGAAAAAATACGAAAAATCATTGGCTGCTGCAAGCCGTCGTTTTTTTAGGATAAACTCACTCTTCATGCAAGACTAAGGTGCAAGCAGACAGCGAGCATGCCTCAGGCATTTCTCTCCTCTCCTAACGGAGTCTAAGCACGCAATGAGTGCTGGTGGTGTTGCCTACGATCAGTTTTCTAGCTTCGCTAAAAGGGTAGGACTAGCACAATAGGGGGAGGCTCGGGCTTTCACATCCGCTCTGAGTCAACGTAATCGGTTTCGAGTCTCGTCTAGCCCAATTAGGCGTTCCGTCTCTCCCGAGTCGACGAATTGGTAGCAGACTTGTCTAGGGGAGGGTAAAACACTGACTTGTACATCGGCTGGCCACCGAAAGTGATTGAACAGGTAGAACACGGACTCAATCTGCCTCCTCGACATTCCATCTTCCCACAGATGTACGCACTCCAAATCGGGGTTGATTAACGACGAGTTTTATCTTTTATCTTTTGAAAGGACGGCTGGGCCTTCACTGCAGAGATCAATTTGATGGTGAGAAGCAGTGGCTGTTCGATGAGTATTTGGAGTTCATTCGAAGTCTTACCATTTCACGAGATTGGAGCACCTAGAGCACCATTAGGAATCAATGAAACAAATAAATAAGGTAATGCCGCATTCTTTACCCTGTACCCTTCGAATCTTAAATGTAGCGCAAAGCACACCTTTCCATTTCCTCTTCCTCCTCGACAACGATAACCTCTTCCGTCAACTCCCAACATCGTAGCGATTTGTCATGTGAAGCGGAAAACTGGAGAACTGTTAATCAGTCGGCGCGCAAAACAACGAGAACAGCTGATCACTCACCATTAAATGACCGGAATCCGTCTGGGACAACGCCCGAATTTCCGCCGAGTGTCGGTCCAGAACCTACAAATTGAAGCTCCGCTGTGTCTACTAATCATGGCTGATCCTCCTCCACTACCCCGACGAAGGGACACTCTACGGAACGTACCTGCACTTTACACATTTTCTGCGCATCCCATTGCTTTATCTTCCCATCTCTGCCTGCCGACCATACCAACATCTCATCAGATGGAGAAAACATCACCGCTGTTACTCTGAAAAAGCATTGAGCTCTGACAACAAGATGCTGTCGCCAAAATTGCTATATGACGCCGTCCTTAGCCACATCGACTTACGCACTTAATCAGGACCGACTGTCAACCTTTGAGCGATCCGCTATTGTTTTCAAAAACAGTTTTTAAGCAATTTTGTCCTCCCAACGATTAAATGGTATCAAATCAACGACAAAAAGATAACGTTTGGTGCTAATCAATCCGTGGGATGCGCCATGAACGCTACTTCTGTCGTGCAGGCAACATGAATAAGTAAATGGTCTATACAACAGTTTGGGTGGCCCGTCAATGGACGGGATAGTCTTTTACCTTTCGAAAACTCATAGGCTTGCAATTCACCGACGCCGGAGGAATGGAAGGCTTTGATGGCCTGGCTGGGAGCCCAACCTTGAAACGATGAAGTGCATACAGGAGCCCGTGGTTTCCCCTGCTACTCTACTCCAACACCACAACAAGAAAAACCTTCCCTACAACTGTCTTGGAGATGAAAGCATATCACAATAGTTGGAACCTACACGTCGTCATGGGCGTGGAACGATTTGTGGCAGTCTCCGAAGTCCAGTCCCCAAATTTTGATGGATTTGTCCGCGGAGCCGGTGACAACAAGCTTGCTGTCCTGTAATTGAAAATCTAGGTAACCTTAGGGGAAAACTACTGAAAAATTTCTTACGGGGCTAACGGTGACACACGTCACTGGCAGGGAGTGCCCGTAGAGCGAGATGAAAAACTTCAGCGTGTCCGAGAAATAAACGGCGGCTGTGTTATCCAGCAGACCAATTATGATGAACTGGAACAACACAAAGATATACGCGACAAAGGAACTTTATGAAACAAATTCTTAACACACCTTGCCATTGGGAGAAACTGCACAGCAAAGCGCTTCATCTGACAGTTCGAGAATGCGAGTCTCACGAAGAGACAAGCGTTTCCTTAAGAAATGTATACAGTGAGAGTAGTAGCATCGTAATGGCCGTCATGCATTCTGGGACGATTTTAAGTGGTTCACTGCTTCCCATCGGATAATTTTACCACAAAGATAGAGCGCTTGCATGGGGTTTCGTGAAAATTTAAGTAAGAGACATCCCAGTGCTCGAGCTATCCCTCTATTCAGCACGCCAGTTTAGCCTTTAATGATACTATTACAAGGATATCTCTCCGTAAATATCTATTGCGGCCGGCGAGAGTCGAACCAGCTCTTTGTTTTCCGGAAGGGCTCTTCACGCCTTCACCCCACTGGGCCTGCTTAATTGTAAACGTTTTCATTTCTAACAAGGGCCTTCATCTCTACCCACTTCATGGTGAAATTTGCGACCACCACTTCTCGATCTCAGTCAGGTCAAAGCTGATCCGTCAGCATTGGAGTACCAAGGACGTTGGATTAAACGAAGCACCGTTTGTCTTGTAGAGCCGGCCGAGAGCTAAAATGGTGGCTTCAAGAACCGCTTCCTATAAGAGCGTTGACAGCAACAAACGGCTTGTCAACTCTAGGCGAAAATCGGCAACAAAGATCGATGCTGAAAGGTTGAACGGCAGCATCCACCCACTGTGGAGCGAGTGCATCGGCCACTACATTCACGTGATTCTACCCTCAAACGGTTAATTCTGGGTAGATGCCGGTTAAGTCGAATGGACGATCAATGTTATTTACTCTTATATTTTATTTTTTATTTACTGAGTACAATGAACACTTCTCGAGGTGTCGCCACAAATGAACAGTTCAATGTAATGACGCGTTTTTTCTAGCACCCAGCCACAACTACCGACACATTTGCGAGTAGAAAGCACACATACCTGGTTCCTTCAGCCACAACATCGTATGCCCAGAACTTCGCTTTTTTGTCGGACGACACGGATATCAACTGCTGAAGTTAAAGAAGCTTGTCTTCTTTGCGCAAGAAGCGACACAGACTATGAGATTCCCTACCTTGCCATCTGTAGTGTGCACAAGATCCCAGATGGTTCCTTCGTGACCATTCCGAGATTCCAGCAGTTCGCAACCCGCCACGTCCCACAGAAACAACTCACCGGTCTGATAAAGAACTGTTGCAAGACTTACACCGCAATACCAACGGCAGGCTCAGAACTAAACTGCTGCAGCTCGATAAAGTTAAGTTATAAGCGAAATGTTCTCAGATATAGACAACCAACAGAGAAACCAACCTTAGTAGCCGCCACAACGTGTCCGTCACCTCTGGTGAAAATCACGGCTGTGATGTCCTGCATGGCCTCATTCGTCAGCGAAGCGACCGGACGAAGTGAATGAGTGTTCCATATGATGAGCTTTAAAAAAACATGAAGCAGTGATTCTCTATGCCTTTACTGATGTCCAAATTACCTCGTCTCCCCCTCCGGAAACAACTGCGTTGTTTGAGGACGATACTGACAGCCCTCGGACGTCACTACGATGACCATGCTGAAAGGAATGTGATTAACGGCACCACTTTTCTATATAAATTTTTAAGCATCTGTAGAGTTGTGCTAACTTCCTTCAGTTAGTTCCTTTTCTTTCAACAACAACTAAGAAAAATAATTAGGCATAACGAAAAACCTATATTTCTTCAGGGACATACAAGATCGTGCTAGGAGAGCAAATGGAGCTTATTGGTTCATCTGGACCAAAGGAGAGAAGGGGAATTCTACGTTGTCTGTGCCTGCCCTGATAAATTGGTGATAAGATGCCATCATAAGATGAGAGGAGGTCAATAATTGGTAATATCGATCCAGACGTTTCAAAGCCGTCGAGCAGCCGTTAGTTTTGCAAAATAGATGGAGGACGTCACAAACCGGTAGGATAGCTCTTCCAAATATGGGGTACAAAAGGTTAATTCACAAAAACACAAACCCGATCCAAGGTAGCGGCACAGTCGAAGGTCAAACTGTTGGAAATAAGGTCACACTCGATGTTCACTAGATGGATAGTGTTGTTTGACATTAGAGCGAAGACCTGAAAAAGGGCGAGATAAGCAGACAACAGGTGATTATATTCCAGATTTTCAGAAACAACAGCAATACCGAGTATTTCGTTGAACCAGACTCGAGGGTCCTGCACATCGGTGTGAAATCGACCCATTTCATCTTCGAAGGAGTGCGATACTCGCCAATTCGTGTGATCAGTATGGTGACATCCTTCTTGATGTCATCCACATCCACCTCGGCTGGAGTTCCTTCGCTGAAAGCAATACTGCTCATCTCGATGCAGGTGAGATCTGCCCATCGAATTCTATGCGCCTGGGACACAAAAAGACTGAAGATTGGGAGATGACTTCATGCAACGTGAAGCAGCGGACTGGGGTAACTTCTACTGAAAACAGTGCCAAGAGCTGAGCAAAGAGAACACCACCATGACCCACCTGGCAGACCTCTTCTTAGCACTTTTTATCTTCTTCGCCAGACGTTTGCTTGACTCAGCTTCGGTGAAGACACGATACACGTCTACAATTTTGTCGGATCCCTGGAAACTCGATTTTTGCGCGTCTAGGGTTTCGCTCACACAGTAGGAAGCCTTACTATAGCAACGAAAAAGTAGATGATACAAATCCATTAACATGTCTTAGTAAACTATGAAAGAGGAGAAAGACCGCCATACCAAGCATAAGACGAGCCGTTCATCATGGGAGACAGCTAGTTGAAGGGCGCGTCCTTTGCACTGCCGAATCAGCTTCCCTCGAACGTGTACCCGCACATAACGCTAAAACACAAGCGAACTATAATGAAGATCTAAACGAAAGCAGCAAGCTGTCAAGGGGAATATTACGTTCGCCATGTCCTCCATTGGACCTTCATCTGACTGCCGCTGAGACGTTGCCTTTTTCTTTTCAGGTTGCTCCGATACTGACACCTCAGGAATCTTGCCGTCTTCTAGCCAAGCCAACTCATACACAAGAAGTTCGGGTTCCCCACTGGCAACTACAACTATGGTTTCGTTCAAGAGGAGACTGAACGAATACACCTGAAACACTATCACGTTTGAAGAAAGCTGACGATACTCCTATGGACTGTGATAATGAGCAACAAGTAAAAGATGAATGCTGACCTCCGAACTGCTGTCGAACAGAGTGTAAAAGCAGCTCTGGCTCTTCATACTCCAAAACTTGATGAGGCAATCCTTCGATCTGCAATGCAGGTAAAAGGTTAGGTAGCACGACTGCACAAACTAAACTGCTGCCACGTTTCTTAACCTACAACTTATATGCTCTAGTATATGGGAAAATGGTTATATCCTACTGGGAAAGGAGCATTGCTCTAAAAGCGGAACAAACGCATATAGCGTGGACTGTCTGGGCTACGAAGTTGTGAAGGGCACTATAGTAGATTTTTTTAGTATGTTCTCATAAAGGAGTTCGCTTCCAATGATGCCTCCTTTGGAAAACAGAGAATGAACTGCCTCCCCCCTTCCACTAAAAAAGATCCTGGGAAAACTCCCTTTTTAAAGGAACCGTAATGTTTTGATGTTAACGAGTTCTGAAAGAGGTTGGTACGCAAAATTATTGGCTAGCTTTTTTGTAATCGCCTTCTTCATAGCGTAATAAACTCGAACCTCGTCACATGGTGACTACGATAGGAGGGCGATATGCCGGAATAAGTAAGGATAAAGGATTAAGAACTGCAGTAATCAATCCGTGCTTGGAACGTACCAAGCATTCTACTTCTGCCGAGTATCGTTAAGACAGTTTGAGTTACTTATAGCACTATTTATAGCAACTGTGAGGGCCATCCAATAGGAAAACCAGTGCCTAACCTTCTCGAACAAGTTCAGCTCCAACTTGCAGTTAATGGAAGTCTGGGTTGGTTAGTGCGGGAACCAAGCTGAAATTTTTGGTTCTGAGTGCACATGACAGCCGGCGCCTTCTAAGACTGTGAGAGGGACACGACAATAATGTCAGTTTCATGCAGCTCAATACACATTGGGCGGATGGTAGCGTAGTCGTAGCAACCAACGACTATTGCGTGCATCTCTAATCGAGGTACTAGGTTCGGCTCTTGTCGTAACCATCCAGGCCTCCCATCTGCCGAAGGCGATGAAATGGTACCATCCTTGTCAGGAAAAGATGAATCATTAAAAAGTCCATCGGCTGGCCATCAACTGTTTAGGCCAAACGCACATTCAAATGGCTTCCACGATATTCCTTGGAAGTTAAATATTATACGTGGTGATCCAAAATGGGGACTGCTTCAACTTGCTTTGATAAGTTGCACCGATTCTTGAAGTGGTTTGTGATACGTGATGAGAATCGAGTAATAACATCTAGAATGGGAATTCTGCATGAAAGCGCAACAAGTTCAGAAGAGCACGGTTATGTTGTTGATGGTAGTGAAGGAAAACGAGCTATATCACTAATGATTTGGTCGTACATCAAAATACTTTCAAGTTCAAATATAAGCTCAGGATAAGAAAGTTCCAGACTTTTTGGAGGGAAACAAATGGTCGTTAAGCATCCTGCAAGAACCGCCCAACAGCAAAAAAGTGTAAAGAAAATCAGTGAAGCTGGAGAAAACTTTGATATCTGTGCACACTCACGAGGATATTAGAAACTGATTGTCCTGTGCAAACGCGAGGTGAGTAACAGGACCTTTGTGTCCGTTGAGGCGAAAAAGGCCGCTCTCTGAGACGATATCCCAAACGATGACAGCACAGTCCTGCAGAGAAGTAGATAACTGACCAAGCTCACTTAACTCTTTAAAATGTATAATACACATTCACGCCCATCATCTGCTAGGTCTCTCTCAATACCATTGCCAGCAGCCCCACAAGACAAGAGCATATCACAGCTCCCAGAAGTGCCAATTGAAAGTCTTCTGGGTAAATTCGTCGTGTAACAAACAAATCACTATTTCTGGAAGAATTATGTTTTGATAATTCTCGGAATACAAAGCTAATTTCTCCTATCTATTTTGAAGTACAAAAAATAGTGCAAGGAGTATAGCTAAGACAGTATATAGCACGAAATTGAGTCTTACTGATTTCAGCGTATATGGAAGCTACAGATACTTAGTCCTAACTATCTGTAGTGTGGATACGACGGTTACAAACAAGAGTGTGAGATGCTACATGGATACATATAGCCATCTTTCCTTCGATATGGATGGTTCCAAAGCGAAAAATCGCTGTACCATGCCATGAATATGCCAGAGGCCCAGCCTTTGGTCGACTTGGGACATACCTTTCCGCCAGAGGCCAGCATAAGCCCATCGTCACTGAACGCCAAACTGCTCACACCCTTCTTGTGACCGGAGAATATCACAGAATTCTGCTCTGAAAAACACACCCTAAAGCTTCTCATACGTAAAGCGATAATTAAGGAGCTCGTATACCGCCTGATTTGCGATTGAACAGCCGGATAACTCCGTCAGCATACCCAACAGCTTGCCATTGTTTGTCGCGACTCAGCTTCATACATGTTGCCTCTTTTGTCGACTCTGACAGCTCATCCACCTAGAAAGTAAGAACTTTTTTCTTACGAGAAACCGGATATATCCTAGTGGGGAAGGCACTTGAATGCAAACTGTTTTACGAGGACGACACCGTAAACAGACCTACCAGAAGACGTCTCTGGCCCAGGAAGGCTACCGTCCACACTTGTATTACCTTTCTAATGATGTCCGAAAAATCAAAATCTTATGTCTGAAAGGTTACTTAAGACTAGGGTGGCGCTTAATACGAACATTTCAGCAAGTGCTATTCTGAATGCAGCTGAACGACTTCATATTCGACATTTTCAGAAAGTACACGGCTCACAAATCTCCATTTCGAGCAGCCAAGGGGATAACAGAGCAAGCATAATTGATAGCTAACATTACGACTGCAAAGCTGCGTGTAGTGCAGTCGGACGGAGGATTGGCACGACGTGCACTCTGCATCGAGTCTATGTTCGGTGCCACGCAGGCGAACCCCATTCTTTCAACCTTCCGTATGCTGGCAAAATAGCGAGTTGGGGAAGGGCAAAACCCTAAAGGTCAGCTGGCTGCTTCAAAGCACAGTACGGACCGAATACGCTTTCGAACTATGAATTTACGGTATATGTCGCGTAGGTGAGCAGCAATGGTAGGTGGGAACGCGTAAACCAATCAGACCGCATGGAATGGGCATACCATTCAGAGAGGACATCTACAGTTGGTGCCGTAATGGGCTTGCATGTGTTCGGCCTGTGCTCTGTTTGGTTACTATTGGCTGACGCGCTCCCACCTACCTATGCTGCTCACCTACGCGACATGTACCGAATTTACTGTATCCCATAGAAGTGCAACACGTACACTATCCCATAAAAACGATTAACTAACACCGATCTATGGTCCCCCCTATATGAGTCTCTGCTAATTTCAACGCTCTAGTATAGAAAGTTGGGTACTATTGTACTTTTGGTACCCCACTTAATCTTGTTCAAAATAGGTCTACTAGGGGTAATCTGCCATGGGAAGAACGAATATCATAGTCGTTTATTGCGGAAATGTCTTATAAGCCCGCTATATTAAGTTGGAATCGCCCAAGGCCTTGCGAAATAGCGGGCGCTCCGCCCCCTACCAGCACGCATTCGCGGCCGTCTCGAGTGGGGGGGGGGGGGGGGGTTACCATAGTATGCCGTGGCGCGCAGGCGTAGCGACTAGATACTCGCAGCGAATTAAATGCAGTCTTATCTCCTCGTTTCGATTACAGATTCGGGTCTTATTTTCTTCCGAATAGGGCAAGAGAGGGACCTCTAGGATGAAGGCAATTTTAACACGGGTGTCCTAGTGGGCCCACACCCCGGAGTCCCTTCCCCTGTCTACACAACAGAGCTTTCAAGCCTTTTCGAGATTTCAAGGCTTATGCCCTGGCTAACCTCTGCTGCAGGCTAGGAACGGCGAAGTAGTGCGCACCGTTAGGAGGCGGAGTCTCTGCGTCTCTTATCAGCGCGCGCTATCTCGCAAGGCCTTAGGCAATTAGAGCTTAATATGACGGGCTTATAAGGCATTTCCGCAAAAAACGACTATTATATTCGTTATTCCCATGGCAGACTACCCCTAATAGACCTATTTTGAACAAGATTAAGTGGGGTACCAAAAGTACAATAGTACCGAAAGTTGAAATCGCGTCGGATTTCGCACGTCTTCATCAATTGTGAGCCACTTTGGCACAGATGACGTTCACGCAGTCCATTTAGGAAACCAGCTCACCTTTTCATTGGTCCGCATGTTGTAGAAGTTGACATTTTCACAGGCGGTTACGGCACAGGTATTCGCATCGATGGCACAGATCTCGCCGTTGGTTGAGCCAACGCATCCACAGCTTCCGCTGTGCACGTAGCGAAGGTAGTCCTTTGTTATTCCCATAAAAACTCGCTGCTTCAGGTATTAACTATTTGGGTTCGATGCGGTCACTGCAAATAGCAAATAACAAGCAATATTGCAGTAATTGTAGAAATTGACTACTCCGTTTCTCACAAAGACGTTTATCTCCACTAAATAGAGGGGCGGGAGGACACGAACTTATTCATAAGGGTTACAAGAAAACAGAGCCGAAAATATTCTGAATGTGGTACTTATGAAGCAAAGGGCCCGTGGTGCCGTGGGGTTGCCGGTAAACATGTTAACGCGGCAAGCCCACGGCACCACGGGGCCGGTACTTATGAAGCACCCTTCCTTGAGTGCCGTGGGTTGCCGCGTTAACATGTTTCCCAGCAGCCCACGGCACCACGGGCCCTTTGCTTCATAAGTACCCTGAATGTCTTAAGGAAAAAACCTAAGCAGATGGATGGAACGGCAGCTTTTCAGTCTAATAAAAGAAGGTTCAATGCTTTTGTATTAGGGCACGAGTTTTGCATTAGAGCGCGTTATTTCAGCGTTGAGCCAACTTCGCCCCCGTCATTTTAGGTCTTGGAAAACCCAACGGTCTTCTCCTCTATTGAGATTGGTTTAAATTCGGATTTGAGCTATGAAGAAAGCCACTATCACACAATAGTGAACTAGATCATAACTCGGCGCTATGGTAGTTGGGGGGGGGGGAGGGGTCACCTTACAACTGTGTCACTGACACAAAAAAAGTAACACACTGATAGCAAAGAAAACAAACAATGCAATGCTACAGCTCTGTCCTGTGCTCTCCAGACAATTATAAACGGCGGATATCAGGACCGGCTCACCGTAACCGCAGTGCGGGTCGCGCCGGGACTTTGCTGTCTGCGCCCTCCTAGTTCAGAGATCGCGCGTCCGCGTCCACGCTGCGACGTCCGATCGATGTCTTGTGCGCCTGCGATGGCACCGAGTGCAAGTGGGTCGTGGTGCAGTAGGTAGAGGGTTTACTTCATGAGAGGGATGTCGGGGGTTCGGTTCCCGGCGGGCGCCGCGGCGTTTTTGCACTTCAGCTGATTATCTGAGATCTGGGAGTTTTCGACGTCTACACGACGTTGCGCGTTTTTTGCGCATTGTTTCAGCCGTATGCGCTTCGCCGCTCGAAGAGAGCAGAATCCAGATGCGGACTCCCCCTGAGCAACGAAAGCAGTTTCCATACGAGCAGTATTATGGCACACACCCTGGAGTCCCTTCCGTAGTCCGTAGTCCGCGGCTGGGCTCTGCGCTAGAAGAGCGCAGAACCCAGCCGCGAACTCCCCCTGAGCGAAGATAGCAGTCTCCGTACGAGCAGCTTGTATGACACACACCCTGGAGTCCCTTCCCTAGCCTGGCTCTGCGCTCGAAGAGCGCAGAACCCAGCCCCGAACTCCCCCTGAGCGAAGATAGCAGTCTCCGTACGAGCAGCTTGTATGGCACACACCCTGGAGTTCCTTCCCTAGCCTGGCTCTGCGCTCGAAGAGCGCAGAACCCAGCCGCGAACTCCCCCTGAGCGAAGATAGCAGTCTCCGTACGAGCAGCTTGTATGACACACACCCTGGAGTCCCTTCCCTAGCCTGGCTCTGGGCTCGAAGAGCGCAGAACCCAACCGCGAACTCCCCCTGAGCGAAGAAAGCAGTCTCCATACGAGCAGCTTGTATGGCACACCATGGAGTCCCTTCCCTAGCTTTGTTCTGCGACTGCACACGTCACGTCTCACCCGACGCCTAAGGTTACGGTGAGCCGGTCCTGATATCCGCCGTTTATAATCCTGTGTGCTCTCCTCCGCGTCAGCAGGGGAAGGGACTCCAGGGTGTGGCTTGAGTGACGCACCCGTGCTAAAATTGCCTACATTCTGGAGTTCCCTCCCTTGCCCTAGACGGAAGCAAATATGCCGTGGATCTGTAATCGAACCAAGGAGATAAGACTGCATTTACATTCGCTACATGTAGCTACTCTCCGCGCCTGCCCGCCGCAGCATGCTATGGTGACCCTCCCCCCAACTACCATGGCGCCCATAACTCTTAAGGCTCCCACAGACTTCCACAACTCCTCCTCTACGGTATGTCGTAGAGGCCAATCATGCGGAGCATGCGAATGGATCCACAACCCTCAAAACTGAGTGTCGGAATCCAGTATGGTGTGGAGTATTTATTACACAGCATTGCAAACTGTGGTAGGAAGTACTTCTTATCTGACCCTAAAAAGGATAAAGGGTAGCGTCAATCAGTCTCTCTTTGGGATACGCCACGCATTCTACTTCTACCGGAATTCGAGTAGGCGGTTTGAACCCCTATTTGCTATATGTATGTTATGACTTGCGGTGACTTCCCGGTAAACAAATCAGTGTTTTGTCCTCCACAGGTAAGTTTGGCACCAATTTACCGACTTCGGAGAAATGGACAGCTTGGCTGGCCTAGGCGAGAAACCCGAATCAAGAACCTCAATTCGATGTGTACTTGACAACTGGCACCTCCAAAGTTACCGTGAGATAGCGCTAGTACTTGACTCCGTAGTAGGAAGCAAGCAGGTTACGATGGAGAATGCTGACGGCTTCAGCTCGGGAGACTTCCAGAATACCACTAGCTGTTGGTACGATACCCGTTCAGTCGAGCCCCACCCAGGGTCAAGCTTGAGGTGTGCGAATCCAAGGGGAGGGGGAGCTTGGGTTTGGCAGAGGATTGTATCGTATTTTTCAGCTCTTTAGGTGATGCTTTTATCACTTAATAAATTCTTCCTCCCAGGGGCCGTCAACGACTTACAAAGATTTAATGGGGAGATTGCAGCCGAAATTCCTAAAAAAACGTAAATTAACGCGGCTTATCAACAGGCGACATGGTTAAATGTTGGCGTTCTCAGGAATTTCGGCTGTAATTTCTCCGTTAAATCTTTGTAAGTCGTTGATGAATCTGGCCCCAGGTGTGGCTTCGACACTGTAGAGGTTCACGCGCAGCTTCGTTCACTGAGAAAGACACGTTATTGGTTGACAAGTGCTCCGACACGCCTATCGGCGTGCCTCGCACTTGCGCGCTTTGCGCGGTGTTGCAATATCACTAAGCCAAGCACAATCACATCAGGCTAGCTGCTCTACTTGCACAGCTTTTTTCCCCACCTAGGAGTACCAAAGACTCGCAGTGCGTACAGTATATAGCATGATAGGGCGATCTATTGGCTCCTCACTACTGGTCCTGTCTTAGTGAAACGGTCCCCCATTACTGGTACTGGTCCCCCTCAATGATCCAGCCTTAGCGGACAACGTCTCGGCACACCTTCTGAATCCCCAGGCACATTGGACGACGTCCTCGGCACGTCTACCTGATCCCCAAACACGTTGAGCGGACGTCTTTGCACGTATTCTGAGTCCCAGGCACGTCATGCTTTACTTTACTTTACTTTATTAGGACGTGAACAAACGACGTAAAACGTTCACATATGAAATAACATGAAAAAACTACTAATTAGGAAACAAGCACAGGTAAAAGCCCCGATTGGGCAATAGAGGTGCAACGTGTTTCCGCTCGTCTTCTGAATCCCCTGGCAGGTAGAAGACGTCTGGGTATT